>CM040404.1:73675146-74052201 GCA_022702515.1 Ilyophis sp. 1 JC-2022
TCCAAACCTCTTAGCAAATTAAAGCGCATTTCCTCATGCTAATCTGGGGAAATTAAGCTAATTACCATTCCAGCAGCATGTAAAATATATTAGCTTTCAATAAAGGCAACACCCTTTCAACAGAATAGGCAGCACCATAGTGCAAATGCCAATTTCTGTTTATATCTGTTCTCACGTCACTCTTTGAATTAGTCATTCATACTCATTCAACTGGCTCATGAAAAAGTTAAAAAAGGAAGTTGTAGAAAGGTTTATAAAATGAGGCAGCATAATAGATTTCCAAATGAAAACCACAAAGGGGGGGAAAAAAACACAATTCTTAGCCCGCCTGCGGTTATGACTGCTCAGGTCCTCAAATGAAGAGGACTGTGTAAATAAGAAGGATAGAGTGGGTTTCACAGGTTAATCCATTTACGCTGTCAGCTCCTAGCACTTCCCGTTGAAATCATAATAGGACAAGGTCCGCTCCATTTCTTAGTTCTCATAAACCAGATGAAGAGAAACGTGCAGATGAGCTTGCTGAGACGGACTGAGCTGGACTCCAATTGTATTGGCCAGTTTGTCACAATTTTATTTCCCATTTATCCTGTATGCCTCAAACGTTGCCTTTGATTTGAAGAGCAAGAAGCCAGCATCACACAGCGAGAGGGAACGCACTTATTTTTCTGCTCTGTCTATCCCTTCACAGTGCCTTTATGTCCCACATTATGGCATTATTTAGTTATCCATTATCAAGCCTTTAGTCTACAAAACAAATCTGGCCACTCTTGGGGTGCGAAGCAACTGGTGCGGACAGACGCTCGTAGTCCATTAAGGAGGACATTACCCAGAGTCAGTGGACGCCGATTGTCGTTTCCACACTGTGAGCTTTCTGGTCAAAACAGGTAGACAGATGGCATGAATAGAAATTCCAAGAGGCCAGTGTCCAAACAGAGTGGTCTGATTTTAACATCCTTTACGCAAGACCAACAGCAAAACCGGCCCCACATAGTGCGGTCTCCCACCTCCCGTACGTGTTCACGTCAAACATATCCGCTTCGTTGCAGCTTACGCTTTGCGTGACGATCGGGGAGCGAGCAGTTTTTGCAGCTCAAGGAATCCACAAATATCCATTTGAAAAAGCCCCTTTGCACACCCCACGGCTCTGGGGGCAGTCCCCAGACACACAAACCAAATGAGGTTTCCTCTTATCGGCACTGGAGGCCGCAGAGGGATGGGCCAGAAAGGACGATTGATTGAGCTCGCTCAACAGAACTCAAGCGTAACCGACCTCTAGAGTTTCTGGAAATAACCTCAAGGTGGCGTGTTGCCGTTTCAGCTCGGTAATAATTACCACCCTATTCCTCTATGCCTCACAAGAACATTTGCACTCTCTTTCATAGGCTGTGAAGAGAGTGGCCTCTTATATTCTTTATAGAATAATAACATTTAAATACAACCACTTAAGTACAATTATCACAGTGCTCACCATTCTCTCGTTACATAACATAGGCTATATAATCATGAACTGGAAAGTATTTCAAATATCCTCTAAACAATTAAAAAAGTACAAGAAAACAAAACCCAGGGAAACTGATTATTTGAGAATTATGAAAAACACAAACTGCAGATGGGCAGATAACATTTTGATGGCTGATAAATCCATCTCGCCATTTTCCCTGGGTTTGCTCTTCAAGTTTTTCTCTCTGCAAATACAGTCCAAGCTATTGCAAATTGAGCATCAGCAAATGGTTTGCACACAGCCATTTAAGGGTGAATTTCACGTGAAGCATGCCATTTTTCACTAGCTTGTTCTTGCGTGGACCAACGGAAGCTGGACAGGTGACTCCCCGCAGTAAATGAAGAGGTCCTCTTCAATGATACTTAGAGCACGTTTAAACATTACCTATGAGTCCCGTGCAAACGCACTGAACGCCTACCTCAGTTGACTCACACTTTTCTTCACTGCTGACACTTGTAAAAGGCACTAATATGAATACTGTGCTGAGTATATTAGTGTATTGCATTAGACCACCTTGCTTCCCAGTTTTACTGGGTGGATGGGGTCTAAGATCCTAGATATTAGTCTGTCAGCCAGCAGACCCCTGACTAGGATGAAGCCAGGGAACGCAGCCAGTTTGTGAGAGAGGGGTCTAGAAGTGGAGTCCATGGCAGGCTCGGCACTGTTTGGCCACATCCGCAGATGCAATGTAATACTATCCTAGCTTTACTGTTGCAATCAACATTGCAAATGCTCATAGCCACAGATGGATGTTCCATGGAAAAGGGACATAATTCAACTGTGTGCATACTGTAAATTATGTAGAAGGCCTAAAACATTCTCAGATGACCTAACCAGGGCTTCCAACGGCACCAGTAACCCAATCCCCTAATTCAGTTAGCTTAATTATCACTGATTGGATACACACAGGAGTCATTTAATGCCATCAAACATTAAAGGGATAGTTCACTTTCTGGAGTTTTTATATTATGTTAGAAATTGACCCAGACAGTTTTGTATAAACTGAAGGATATTTTAGATAGACATTTCTGACAACCTGATATATTTCATTGTACACAAAAACTCTGATCAATCAGAAACATAAACAAAAACTGAAAAGAATGATCCAGTAAATTATCCCTTTAATGAGTGAGTACAAGACAAAATTCCCTACGGGGACAATAAAGTATATCTTATCTTAACATTCAACTGCAGTATCCCTTTTTCAACATCACAAAAACATTTTTCAAGTTTGATTTAAAAATATTCAACCAAAACTTGAAAAATTTATCTTTCTCAATTTATCCACACTGATTATCTCCAAGTGTAGCTATCTGGATAAGCCTACAGTACGAATTTATTAAATCGTAGCTTTTACCGCTTTTACCAATAATTTATTCATTTGATTAAAGTACTGTAGCTAGTCTTGCAATTGATATTATATGGTCAACAGACTGGTTTGCATCAGACTGCCACATCAATAAACAAAACCTATTGCCACGATATTTAAATAGGCGATTCTGTGCTTCTTGCTCTGGATCTCATATCGAGACCCTAGCTTTTGTTATGACATCCATGCCAGTTTCAATAACCTTGATTCATGATGTATAGTGGAAAGCAGGCTGTCTTAAAAATACAACAGAAGCTAATGTAACTCAGTGACTTAGAAATGTAAACCAGTCCAGAAATACAACAAACAACAGAGACACCAGAGTGATATTAAGCAGACATTTCACTGAAGATGACCTAATGGAAACTGCATCTCATAGGAAAATTACCAGTGCAATTGGGTTAACTGATGGCCACACAGTGACAGCTCACAACAATAGTTTCCACCAGAGGCAGAGGAACCTTTGATTTGGATATTTTGGCTTTGTATTTCTGGATAATGCCATGGTGTTCTCTGCCAGTGAAGTCCTATCTGTGTAACTGCGCACTTTGCATTTGAATAAAAATTAATTTAAATATCTAAATGGGAATTTAGATATTAGGACAGACTCCCATCAACCCATTTTCTAAACAGCTTACTACTGCTCAGGGTCGTGGGTGGGCTGCAGTCTATTCCAGCATACATTTGATGATGTATGCATACAAATCTAAAATGGTGAGGTCAGAAAGTGATTGCTTTCTGAGGGAATACTCCAGCATCTACACGCCTCCAAAACACTCAACCCCAAGCCATCGAGTATTCTCTACACTGCAGGCCACACAGAAAACATATTGTGCAACGGGGAGAGGCATACAGCTCCACAAATACCGTATGCCTGGGGTGCCATTGGCGAGGGCAAATGCTGTAGTAACCAAAACAACCGAAATCGACTTACACCCACCCTACCACCTACATCCACATAAACCAAAGAGAGATTAGTATTGACTAAATGTAATCAAATAAAATATTTTAAATGTAAAGATCTAGCGAAATCAACAGGACCAGGACCACTACCACGCATTAACAACAATAATTTAGATGACACTGCTAACAGGCCTACATTATTGACTATTTGAATAATACATTCAGAGTCCTCTTGTCATTTGTAATAATAATCAAGATTATAATGGAGGTGAACCGATCGAAGGTAGGAGGAATTAATGTAGGAGGAAAGTGCTCTGCGGTTAAGTGTCAAGTTGCAGAGCACTTACCTATACAAGGTGAAAGTTGAGACGTGAAATCTGATCCAATAACAACAGTGCTGATTTGCAACACTGGTCCATAAACCCCATCGTACAAAGCACAATGCTAGCAAAGGCGGGGTCACAGCGCATGGCTAAGGAACAACGCTCGTTATCTTTTTTTAAAAATGTATTTATTTATTGTGCTTAAAATATTACGATGGTCACTCATGTCGTCCTTGCTGAACATTTTAATGTGTTACAATACGGGACTGAGGCAACATCGGTGTACACAGCTGTTTAGAAAGTTAAGCTAAAATAACCTGCTTACACATCAGCACTGTATGAATGTTGTGAACCCCTGGTTATAGGCATGTGACACAATTTGATAAGAGCGAGTTAAATAAAGTAAGTAAGATTGTCATTCACTGCTGCAGATGACAAGTGTAAACAGGTCACGGACCAAGGGGACTTTCTACTTTCATCGCAAGGCTTTTTCTAGATCATCCTAAAAAACTGTTTTTGAAGCATGTTACTATAAGTAACTTTGTAACTGGCATGCAAAAAGGCAGCTGACATTCTGACCAGATAACGATGATTTACCACTATTGACATTAGCGCTGGTCAATGCTCAGTCATGGTTTGACTGTATGACACAAAGTGTTCCTTGCTACGACCTCACCATCCAAGTTTACACACATAACGTTAGGCTATCAAGATATCCATAAAGCATGCAACCTGGTCTGGCGATTTCGCGAATCAATCAACTGGAATACAGTGCTACATTAAACTTAACTCTTACAAATGATCGGCTGAAAAGATTAGCAAACACTAACGTTAGTTAGCCATTTCGCTGTTACACCTAACGGTTCTCCCATGTCTTGGGATAACCTACCTATACAGCTAGCATGCCTCATAGTTAGCTAGCTAGCCCTGCAGAAAATGTTAGCTTTAGGTTTCATCACAGTGAGAGTGACACAATTGTCTGCGTAATTCTCATTTAATAGCAATAATTAGTCTGAAATGTTCAAATAGAAAGCGATCTCACCCAACAAATATCACACACCATGCCATTTTGTCGCATTCACAATTGGGTCACACACGCACAAGATCGTTAGCCAGCTAACGTAACGTTATACTAGCAAAAACCGACACTTTGGCTAACTTACCTTGGTTTAGCAGTTTCTAGTCTGTAGCTATACGTGTCCCTTACAAAATGTATATTGACGGTCTGGTGCAACTTTTCAAGCAAATTATAAATAACGTTTCTATCGCTGTAGAAGGTGAAAGAGAAGAAATGGCAATGGAGTTTGCTAACGTTATTCCATCACTCAGTCCGTTGATAGACCGAATAACCCCGTTATAATGAACGGGAAATACGTTCCTCTAAAACGTTCGTCTGTCGGTAATAAGTTAATGTTAGCTATTCTCAATCGTTCAGGTAGGTAAACTGATTTTTATACTTTCAGGCGACTTCAGTTCGGCAAGGACACTGCAATGCTTGTATCTCCCCTTTCCTGTCAAACTCGGCTCTGTGATAGATTAAACTGCCTAGAGGCACGCTGTTTTCACATCATCATTCGACTAATTTTGACTTTAAATGTCCAGTTATTGCGTGATTTGCTGTGTAATTTAAAGAGTGATGTTGAAAGAGAGCTAAATGTGTTAAAAAACACAAGAAAAACTTGCTTGCAACTGGTAAATTTTCTGAAAAACTTGCTTGCATCTCTCTCTCTCTCACTCACACACACACACGCACGCACACACACAAGCACGCCACGCGCCCTTTTGTGAGGTCTATGCAGAAGAGCTGGATCTTAAATGATCCAATCCAAATGGTCGTTAAATCCATAATTAGGAGGAGTGCGACATCTGCCGGCAACCCAATACAAAAGTGAAAAAAGGAGTCTACTTCTTATTTATAGATAATAATTTATTTAGGCGATGTGGTATTCTTAAATAGCCTACTTATAGTCACAGTCATGAATAGAAGTATATATTTTTTTTTTATACACTAGCATTACCAATAAGCAGAGCATGTATCCTGATGCAGTGCATATCATAGCGGGGGATTTTAATCATGTGGATTTAAAGGCAGCACTCCCTAAATTCCACCAGCACGTTAAGTGTGCTACAAGGGGAGATAACACCCTGGACAAGGTGTACACTAACATCAAGCTGGGCTACAGGGCCAGACCACTACCTCACCTGGGTCAGTCCGACCACTTGTCCTTGCTTTTAATCCCCGCATATGCCCCCCTCAGGAAAACTGCTCCCGTCATCACTAGGACTGTTGCTACATGGCCAGAGGGGGCCTCCGAGCAGCTGCAGGACTGCTTTGAAAGGACTGACTGGGGGGTCTTTGAACATCAGGACCTGGAGGTGTTCACAGACAGTGTTCTGTGCTACATTAAGAACTGCATAGATACTGTCACTGTGGACAAATGCATCCGGGTCTACCCCAACCAGAAGCCCTGGATGACACGCGGGGTCCAGCAGCTGCTGAAAGACAGGAACATCGCCTGGAGGTCCGGCAACAAAGACCTCTATAGCACAGCCCGAGCTGACCTGAGGAGGGGCATCAGAGCGGCCAGGGCAGACTACAGGAGGAGGATAGAGGACCACCTGAGCAGCAATAACAGCAGGCAGGTGTGGCAGGGAGTTCGGCACCTGACTAATTACAAGTCCAACCTCGGAGCTGCTGAAGGTGGCCGCGCGCTGGCAGAGGAGCTGAACATCTTTTTTGCCCGCTTCGAGGTCACAGCAGCAGAGACAGCACCACCACTCCACATGGCCCACGGCAGCGTAAACCTCACAGTGGAGGAGCATGAGGTGAGGCGCACGCTGCGGGCCGTCAACCCGAGGAAGGCAGCTGGTCCCGATGGCGTCCCGGGGCGCGTGCTGAAGGACTGTGCAGATCAGCTGGCTGGAATCTTCACCAAGATCTTCAACCAGTCCCTGGCTCAGTCCACCGTCCCACCCTGCCTGAAATCCTCAACTATAGTCCCCCTGCCCAAGAAAGCCCACATCTCTGGCCTCAACGACTACAGACCAGTGGCACTCACTCCAGTGGTGATGAAGTGCTTTGAGAAGCTGGTCCGTAGTCACATCACAGCAGCCCTGCCCCCCAGCCTTGACCCCTACCAGTTTGCCTACAGAGCCAACCGATCCACAGAGGACGCTATAGCCATAGCACTCCATACTGCACTATCACACCTGGAGCAGCAGGGGAGCTATGTGCGGATGCTCTTCGTGGATTATAGCTCTGCTTTCAACACCATCCTCCCTCACAAGCTGGTGGTCAAACTGGGGGATCTGGGGCTTCCACACACCACCTGCATGTGGATTAACAGCTTTCTGTCTGATCGCAGGCAGAGGGTTAGAGTGGGCCACCACACATCCACGGCCCTAAGCCTCAGTACCGGCTCTCCTCAGGGCTGTGTGCTGAGTCCCTTGCTCTACTCCCTCTACACGCATGACTGCTCCCCTGTCCACCACAGCAACACCATTGTGAAGTTTGCGGACGACACCACAGTGGTGGGGCTCATCTCCAGGGGAGAGGACGAGTCTGCCTACAGAGATGAGGTGGAGAGGCTGTCCACATGGTGCAGGGCCAACAACCTGCTCCTCAACACATCCAAAACTAAAGAACTCATCATAGACTACAGGAGGAAGAAAACAGAGATCCCGCCACTAATCCTCAGCGGGGACTGTGTGGAGAGGGTGGCAGACATCCGCTTCCTGGGAGTCCACATCGAGGAGAGCCTATCCTGGAGTGTGAACACCTCTGAGCTGCTGAAAAAGGCCCAGCAAAGACTGTACTTCCTGAGAATTCTCAGGAAGAATAACATCTCACAGAGACTACTGGTGTCCTTTTTCCGTGCCTCCATAGAGAGCATACTAACGTACTGCATGTGCGTATGGTACACCAGCTGCACAGCGGCTCAGAGGAAAGCGCTCCAGAGGGTCATCATCACCGCCCAGAAGATCATCGGCTGCCCCCTCCCCACACTGGAAGAACTACATCATTCCCGCTGTCTCAAAAAAGCCCATAAGATCATAAAGGACACCCACCATCCCGCTCACTCTCTGTTCCAACTGTTGCCCTCAGGCAGGCGGTACAGAGCATTAAATGCAAGGACAAACAGACTCAAACACAGCTTTTATCCAACTGCAATAACCACCCTCAATGCTCAAAAGAGATAATGAATCATGACAGAAAAGTATGCATGTGGTGTGTATGACTGTGTTTTATGCCTGCTATTTATTCTTTTATGTTGCACTGACAAGAAGCACTTTTAAATTTCGTTGTACCTGTGACAATGACAATAAAGATCTATCTATCTATCTATCTATCTATCTATATTTATATGTTTCTCTAAACGCCCTTGCATGGACACAGCACGGATTTACTGAGCACTATTTTTAAAAAATATATTATAATAATATATATATATATATATATATATATATATATATATATATATATAGCGTACAACTGTTATGATTAGCCTACTGCAAGGCATTTAGTTATAAATATGCCTGTCGCTGAGATGAATTTGTATGTCTTCTAGTAAGTTACATTATTGACGATATGGTGATGGTAGGTATTGTGAATATGTTCTCGAAAGTAGTGCGTTATGTAAAGTTACGCAAGAGAGAACAAGTGAGTGAAACATATTGGATAAAGTTTTGCTGTAACTTGGCATGATTTTGACATCATTGTTTTCGTACGCATATAGCCTACATTTAGGAGCTGTTTTTAGTCATTTATTTGTTTTCTTTTTACAGATATGTAATTGGTGTGCTTCGCATATGAGTGTCTTCTTTTCGGTTTTTTGATACCACCATACGGCGTCAAGTGGTGCAAGAATGTATTACAACTGCGCCTGTGTCATCCATTGCCTCGAAATGCTTAAGATATGAAACCTCCCCATTCTGGATTTGTGTTGAACAATTTACATTAGGCCCTACCTCAAAATAACAACATCAAAAACAATAGCAATACTATAATTATTTTAAAAATTATAATAATAATAATCTTTATTTAGATAATGTTTTTAAAAAAAATACAAAGACGCTTTAATATTATGAACTCTTTATGCACGCTTCTGGAATATTTTGGACCGTAGAAAGATTTCAGGATTATCCCATTTACATAATTTAACCAGAATCAAATTCGAAACGCTTAAAAGGATATTTCACTCCTAGAAGTATTTTATATTATTTCAGTTGTTTCCGTAGGGAAATATAAATTGCTGTAGCCTACATACTACTTTTTTAAAAGTAGGCCTATATTTTCTTTCCTTAGACCACGAATCCCTAAATGGCCATTGTATACCACCCGGCTGTATCTAAAATATCATTCATTCTTTATAAATAAATTAAAAAACAATTTAGATAGTGAACTATCCCTTGACTTGTAATAACCGTTCTACACTTCTGGTTTCCTAACACAACTGGCAAATATACAGAGTGAAATATACACATAATGCAATCTAGCACATTTTTTTCTGCACCATCTTAATCCTTAAATAAATTAACCCTTTGTGCAGGTTGTGTCTGTGGAAAATGCCACTTACTTATCATATTGCAAACCATTGAACGCATTGGAAATCAATAAACGATTTGTCATGGTAACAGACTATTTACTTATTTATTTTGCGAAAATGGGTGACATAGCCTTTTTGTAATCCTAAAATGTGATTTTGTCCGATGCTAGCCTATGTGCCACATTTTATGACAGTATAATATGGTTGAACGGAACCATGACCAAAAAGATTCCCCTCATGGCACTAAAAAAACCATTGCACGCACATGTTGACTTCATACTCATTTCATAGCATTTCATTATACAGCTAAACCCAACAAATGTAGGCTAACGTTATACAAACTTGTCCAGTACGCAACTGTGGACATGATGATGTAATTGTAAATGCGATGCGCACGTTCAGGACGGGATCGCGGCTCACGGTCCCCTCCGGTTTGTTTCTCTGAACAAGAATCATTGCTTCCCATAATGCTCAGCGGAGTTTAACAGCAAAATGGCGGACGCTATGGATGGATACGAAAAAGAAGCTGGCTGTGTCCCTATTCTCCATCCAGAGGTGAGTCTTTTGGCCATAGAGCTTTATTTGCAAGGCTGAAGAATTGGTGCACTTCGAGCTCGAAGTGTTAGAAGTTAGCAAGCGGGACTCATTTGGCTTTGTTTGTGTTCCTTGCACATTCATAGTTTCAGCTGGAAGGAGGGACGAAAAGCACCAATTATATCTGTCAGATTGTCTGTTGTCAGGGGAAATTCGAAACGTTATTGGAGGATATTGACATTAATTCGACGTCAACCAATATAAATATCTGCATTGACATACATAGCAGTGATCATGTCTATAAGCTAGCTAATGGAAAAACCTGGCTCGTTGAAACAATGTTCTAACATTAGCTAGTCCAGCTCAGGTTGGTAACGTTAGCTAACTAACTGTACATTTCATAGCAAGAAATTATGCTGTTTCGGAAAAAGGCAAGCTGCAATGCTTAGGAGTGGGCCGATATTTCGGCGATGTGATCGGGATAACTGGGATGTGGAATTACTTTGTTTTGCAATCTGCATGTCATTGTAAAGCAACATAAATGCAGTCGCCCACCTGATCTCAAAGCACAAAACAACGAGCTAACGTTAGCTATTGTAGGTTACCGTTAGGTAGCTATAAAGAAAACAGGCCTGTGTCCAAGCAGCCATGGGCAGTCTGTATTCTGCTGAAGTTCAGATGTAAGATGTAGCTGGACATGAACGCACATCTTTAACAACGCAAGTCGGTTGATTTATGAATACATATCTAGTAAATGGTACCTAATACAAGAGTGCCAATAGGCTTTGCTTAACGTTACTGTTGCTAGGGTACCTGCTATAACACGTAAACCATCGAGCTAGTGCGTTGGTGCATTCGGACAAAGCTAGCTGATCCAGCCAGTAACGTTAACCTTGCTGTGCCGAGGGGTAAGATAGTCGGGCTAACGGATAAAATGGCTTCACCATAGCGAGGCGTGTGGGGCCAGAATGCCGTGACCTCAGCAAGGGTAGCTTTCATTCAGACCACTGAAGCAAGACCCCCCTAACGTTGACTGATATTTTACTTGAACTGGAACGAATCCATGGCATTGGCAGTGGCCGAACCTCACGGGGCCCTTGTGGTTGACCTACATAGCATGCACTTTTTACATGTTCCTTACTGAACCAAAATGGAAATTTGGATGGCAGGTATGCCATTTATCGTTTGCTAATTTTCAGGGTTCCTACAGAAATAACCACAATCATGGCCGCAGTCTCAGCCCTTCATAACATTAACTTCTGTACCTTCTGACCTTATGTAAACACACACAATTCAGATACAACTTCACTCATCCAAGCCCTAAACTTATTTTTTTTTTAGTTCGATTTTTTCAACAATTCTCCCCATTGGAGATTTAGCTACATCCATATCTGCTCTGCTCTGCTCTGTCAAAGTAGTCTGATCAAAAGTAGATGATATTTCAACGAAAAACATTTTCGTTTAAATAAAATGTATTTTTTTATTAAAAGGCCTACCGCTAAATGTATTTATATCAAAATGAGTCTGCCACAACAAACAATATTCTTTGTCGTAGCTCACATAATTAAACGGGCTCTATTCCAAAGCAATGCTTCCCAATCTTTGCTAAATTATTGAAAAATATATATTTTTTCATCTTGCCATCTGAAGAGTGTCGTCATTCAAAGTTTAAATGATATCAATATCTTTTGATATTGCCAGCCAATTGTAAACCTATAATGAATAGTAGCTATAGGTTTCTGTTATTGATAACATTCGGCGGCTAGTTCTAGTACGCAAACTCGGTGTGATCTGTCTGTCATCCTAGACGCAATAGAATACATTTACATTAAGTATAGCTCCCTTCTACTGAAAAGTGCATTAGATCACACTAATGAGGACTTGATTTGTTCACCTGACGAAACTCATGAATAATCGGATTATAGGTAGCCTAGAACATTAACAGCTAACCAAAGACACATTTCTAATTGTATTTTTTCAGTTTGTGTTGTGGGTTCGGTTCCCATTTTCAGTACTATTGTGAAGCATCGCTCATGAAGCACTGTTGAATGAGTTAGTTAAAAGAAAGTACTTTGGGACCATTGCATTATACAATATGAACACCAGACGTAGTTCTGTAGTGCTTTATGAAAGACAAACACTGCTCATTTGACGATCACTCTTGGTAAAAAAAAAGATTGAACATCATGTGGAATTAATGTGGATGTGGAAGCTATTGTTTTGGTAAGTGTGGGGTTAGCTAGCTTGAGCATGTGAGGTGGTGAGTGGAGTGTTGTCAAATTGTGAAAATTAATAACGGAGCGGACAAAGTATGACTACATTTGCTATATGTAAAAATTCTCAATAAATTTTTTTTTTGACTATTGAAAAATAGGGAATACCTTGTAAAGATATAAATATTCTGTTCATCTTGTGTATTCGGTTGGTTGTTTAGGCCTGCATTTAGGATTCACAAATGTTTTGCGCAGATACCAGACCGAAGTTCACCCTCCAAGGTTTTATTGCTGCATTGTGTGGTTTTATTGCTGCATGTGGTTTGTAAACCTCCTTGGCTAGCTCAGGCAGCTTCAAGGTAGTTCCAAGATTTGGCCCACTTGCTCTGAATGTAGTTCTAGTACCCAAGCGGTGCGACACAAATCAAACCAAGGTAGATGATTATGGAGCAGGGAGAAAGTCTTATCATAACTGTGGAGGACATTGTCTATAATGGAATCCATCTTCATTTCTATTGAAATCTTTCACTTGACAGTTTTTTTTGGTCAGTTTAGGTATGAGAGCCATGGTATCAATATTAAAACCAAGCAATATTGAAAGACGGTGTTGATCTAGCTTGCTGACCTCTGTTTAACTTCTTTGATGCAAAATTTGGTCAATTCTCACCTATTTAGGGGGTGTTCTAGCTTTATAACTTCAGGGGTTCTATCTTGACGATCTTTGCGCATGGTCTAAAACGCATGGCGCAAGTGCATTTAGGGTGTGTTCAACTCCACTCTTGCTAGTTAGAGGGTGCATGTTTTGAGTGCAAAGTAAGGCACAAGGTTTAAATGGGCTGAACATAGCCACTTTATTAATTATAGGTGTGTGTTGGGTGTAACATGCAATAAACCAATCAGAGTGTTATCTCCCATTCCCTTTAAAAGCTACCTGCATTTGCACCGTGGCAGATTGCTAATAATGTGAAAGGGTTAAAACTATACTTTTCTTAGATCACATAGTCCTTGTCCACAAGTGTGCATAATCTGTGGGTGAAATGCAAAACTACTAAAGATCTATGATGCAAAATGTAAGCAGTGTACTCTGTTGTCCTGTTGTAAATTGTGCACTGCTGTAAATCATCAAATAACCTTATAATTAACTACAAATCAACAGTTTTGACTCATGAAACTTACTTTTGCATCATTTTCAAGTGGGAATTACTTTTCATCAGTATAGGGGGATAGATATCTGTGGGTCCAAAAACCTATCCAAAGCATATACATTTGCCCCTTATGATAGTTTAAGATGAAAACATTGATATCACCTAACTATATAGCATTATCATTCACACATAATTCATTTAGTAATGAAAGAAAACATCACTTTTTTCTGTATTCTACAGTATGTAATTTTTTGCTGCATGCCCTGTGATAACATTTTTCTGTGTGTTTCACAAATCTTGCTATGTAAATCACTCACTTTTACATTAATCTACCAATCAGTGCACAGTAAATTGGAATCAGCATTTTTCATGTATAGCCCAGAGATGCTAAAATGGAATAGTCTACATTATGTACAATAAGATTACGATAAAATAATGTCCCACCATCAGGTAAATGTTCATGGCACATCTATGCATCGAACATGAAACATGACTGACCCACCTATGAACACTTACACTACAGTATGTGGAATGCACTCATTAGAGAAGACCACTTGACTTCATATCAAACATATGGTCACCATGTTCATAGGCATATTCTCCAATCTAAACAATGCTATTATTTGCATAAATCTATAGCGACACAACTAAAGTTTATATTATGCTTGCTCATATTGGGAAGCTTATAATGTACTCTATGGGATTAAAGACCCGAATGAACTGGAATGTGTAACAGCTTGCATGGTTTTACGCGCAGATGTTTCAGATACTGTAATAGCGTTATAATGGTGTGTGTATTTAACGGATTGTCCAAGACAAAAAAAGACCACTTGAAAGTAGGGCTGAGCTGAATGCCATTTTTTACACTTCGAAGCTTTGTTGGCAATTTTCCCCGAAGCTCCGAAGATTCGTTTTAATAATAATCTATAATAAAAAAAAAATTTTGAGTCTTTGAAAACAATGTTACGATACGTCCAGTAGAGGGCGCGCTCACATTTATTTCAGTAATATGCGCATAAAGAAAGAAGCAACTTTTCTTTAAAAAATTTTTATTGAAACAACAAAGTATTGAATTGAAATGGAACAGAAGTTCAGGAAATGAAACATAGGCCTAAATAAATGTAAAAGATAAATATAAGCCGCAGTCTTCACAGTTATGTGCAGGCCTAAACTGTCAGACTTCACGGAGCCTACATACTGCGTATGGTATGGGAAAAAAAGTCTAAAGCCGAGTGTAGGCTATTCCCATATAAAATAGTGCAATATGCTTGACTCAGAACAGAACGTGAACCAGAATTAAACAAAAGTCTAGTCAAATAGCCAAAAGAAGAGTGCAATATACGGTACAGATGCCTAGCATACCTGGCGGAGAATAAGACAATGTCCCGTGTCCATTTTAGGTGCCAACTCGCTTCAGGTTATGTGCGAGAAAAATGAGCTTGTCCACATTTTTCGGCAGTAACGAATTCATCGTTTTGTTGACGATGTAACCAGCTTTCCAGAAAATTAGCTCTGATGGAGTGGAGGTTGCGGGAATGTAGAGGATGTGTTTCGCTGCCATCGCCAATTTCGGATAGTGGGTCATATTCATTTTCCAACACTTCAGCTATTACTCTGACGAAGATATATAAATTAGGCTACTTACATTTTTCGTATGGTTTGTCAAATTCGTAGTTCCACCATGTTATGCCAATTTCTGCTGGCATATTTGGCATTCGACCTTTTTTAGATTGTCAGCGGTAATATTAAAATGTTTCCACACATTCGGCTCAGCCCTATTTGAAAGGGACATCTCTCTGCATAAAACCAATGGTAGGATTGTATATTTATTTAATATTTTGTAACAGATATGGATGGTAGAATGACGTGGTATAATTACACAGGAATTGCACTTGTTTATTTCACTATTGAGTATGCAGTATTTTTCACTACTGTATTTATATACGCCCAGGCTATTGTCGACTATCTTATATGACACAATATGATTATATGTCCTATATTGGATAAAAGAGTTGTCAATTAAACCAGAATGAACTGGGGGTTTTACGCTTCAACGTTTCAGATAGTGTAATGTGTATTTCTCAAACAGATTGTCCCAGCCAACAAATGACCACTGAATTTTGAATTATGCGCAAAACCAATGGTAGGATTGTATTTCATATTTAGTAGTATATATTAACAGTAGAATGACATGGTATAATTGCACAAAAAGTTCACTTGTTTATTTAGAATTTGAGTGAGCAGGGCTTTTCACAGCTGTTTTGGCAAACATTCGGGCTATTGTTCGGTTTATTTTGTTCTTTATCTTGAAAGAATATTTTTGTGAAGTAAAAAGTTGTGCGTAAGATATCAATGAAGTCCGTCTCCCGCTGGTGAAACAATATTGATTGGGCGATAACGACTACGAGAAAGATTAGCTATATATTTCAGCCAATTGAAGCTAGCCTACTAGTAAAAGCGGAGGAGGAGGAATTGGGGGAAAGATAAGAGAGAGAGAGAGACCTAAAGCGCAATAGAAATGCTATAGGCATAATAGGCTATAGCCTATACATTCAAATTCTAATTCAAATGTGCTTTATTTGCATGACAAGTACACTTGTGTTGCACAAGAATTGATACATAAATGACAATAAACACCCCCCATATCCAAGAAGGATGAGAGAAAAAAACTAAACATGAACAACAAACCCCCCACCCACCCCCGCGCCAATACACATAATCCCAGGTCAAAAGACATTTAGTACTATAATGTAATACATATGAACCCTGGCAGTATTAAAAAGAACGCAGATGACTATTTACTATTTCAATTAGTCCACACCCTCTCTTAAAAGATGGCAGGCAGAGATGTAATGAGCTGCCATTTTTATTGGGGCATCCTCTTTTCTCAGAACTACTTTTAATTTATTTGATTCTGATTGGTATTCAAATTGGTGAATTTGCGCATTGAATTTGGAAAAATATTGGCTTTGAATTAAAAGGTACTTGGGGCAGTAGAGTAAAAAGTGGGCCTCTGTCTCTACCTCTGCCAGGTTGCTGTGAGCACACAGCCTGTTCTCTTTTGGCAGCCGGGTTTTTTTGTGTGCGACCAGTTTCAACGGCAAGGCTGTGGTCACTGAGTGTACATTGTTAATGTGTGTCTTTGTTTTGGGTTTTGAACTTGTGTCAGGTATTCAGACAAGGAGTAATTTCGACCTAGAGTGCGGTTAATTTCCAATTTATTGTTTAATCTAGTTTCTTCATGTCAACTGTCAATGTACAGATTTTTGTTGATCTTCTCAAATTTTTTTAATGCTGTGGTTGTCGCATTTTCTTCAAATTGTTTATTCATTGCCAGTTGTCCGAGAGGGTCCCTCTCTGGGTAGAGCTGGTTGCTCTTCAGTGCCTTGTGCTGGTAGCAGTGTGGGTCAGCCTGATTCAGATGAACCCAGAATTTGAGTGCTCTTCTTTCAAATGGCAGCAGGAGGGGAAAGCGGCCTATTTCGGCCCTGCACACATTATTTGGGGCATTTCTGTGGAACATTTTTTTGGAAAATTCTCTCTCTCTTTCTCTCTCAATTCAATTTCAATTTCAATTTGAAGGTGCTTTATTGGCATGACATATATTGTGTTGCCAAAGCAAATGTTACAAATAACAACAATAATAATAATAACACTAACAATAATCAATAAATAAATAAGAATGCACTCAACTTGTTAGCAAATATACACATAACACGCATACAACATAAACATTATACACATACTGGTGTTGTGCTTCTGCGTCGATGGCAAGTTGCTATATATAAAGCAGCTAGTGGGGCTGTGTGTCCTTCACCCAGTAGAATTGGTAACCTTTATTCATCTGAAAGCTTGGCAAAATTTGGGAGTATTGTTGCTGTTTTTTTAAAGAAATCATTCCGAATTTCCCTATATTTATGGCAGTGTAGAAGGAAGTGTATCGCTGTCTCAACCTTACCTGTCTCACAGTGATCACATGTCCTCTCCTCTTTGGGGCGCCAGGTTTGTTTCTCTCTCTCTCTCTTTTTCTCCCTCTTTCTTTTTCTCTTTTTCTCTTTTTCTCTTTTTCTCTTTCTTTCTCTATCTTTCTCTCTTTTTTTTTCTCTCTCTTTCTCTCTTTCTTTCTCTCTTTCTCTCTCTGCGGACGGCTGGGCACCTGCACAGCATTTTTTAATGATCTTAGCAGTATTATCAATGTTACCGATTTCCTGAGAAGAATAACAATCTCCACATCATGACAACCCTACTGGGTCGGAGGTTGCTTGTTAAATGTTTGAGCTATCTGACAATTAGGGATGTTCCTAACGACTAATTTCCCTGACGGTTAAATGGAAGTTTAAACTTAGACTAGTCTAAAAGTAAGAAAACACTCAGAAAACAGTCAAAATTGAGCAGAATTTAATCTATAAGGTTAAACATTGTCCGAAATTTTTTTGCGTATATTATAAGAGCCATTTGAAACCGTTAATCACATACTTCAATAACCAAATCGTATTTTAAATGCCGCTGAAATGTGTGGAACTTTGCGCCTCGCATTATGAACATTGCACATTATCCTACAAAACATGACAACTCACTAAATAAAAGTTAATAAATAACATTTATTGAAAACAATATTCAACGTAACAAAACATTTTTAGGAAACGTGCCTGATTATTGCAACGGCATTTTCATTGGGTGAACGCGATCACATAGCAAATACAGAAAAAAATAATAATCGGTCATCAGAAAAACTACCAATAATAGGCCCACAAAAAATAACAATTAGGCCTACTGATCGACGTGACATTAGATTAGTTTTATTGGGCTATTCAACAACGTGATCGGCCTACTTACTCTTTCCACCTCGCTGGTTTAACTTGCAGGGCGAACAGGCTAATGCGGTTTGTTTTTTTCCTTAGTTTAAAAAATAATAATAATTTAATCCGGCGTTGTTAACATTAGTAACGGATGCTCGTTTTTTTATAAAGCAACATTTGACCAGGAAAACATGACATTTCAGTGCAAATTATGTCAATATGTAATTTAAATGTGTACATTAATAAAATAATAAGTTTAACCGACTAGTATTTCTGGTGCCGACTAGCGAGGGTAGCAACGTTTAATCGACTAATAGTGGCACTTCGAAACTCCGTATTCGGTATAGCTGTCACAAATCGTGTACTAATAAAGGTAAAACACTGGCTTTGCTAATGTCTGAGTTCAGCAATCTCATGGCGCCGGCAGCATGGCCACTATGGTGTCTGCGCGAAGGGGATAAGTATAATTTAAACAGTTAACAGTTAATATTGTTACATTTCTTGCCTTTCCAATAAAAATATGTTCTTTCATGTGAAAATAACATTCTTATATGTGAAAAGTATAACGTGCACATCATTAGTGTTGAAAATAACTATAGTGAACTGGCGAGGCTCGAACCCCGGGTCTCCAGCGTGGTAGTCCATTGCTGAAAACACCAAGCTATGGGCACTTTCACAGTTTGTGGGGCAGTTACACAGCCGCGTATGCATGTAGCGATGGTGTACTTTGACATGACACAATTGACAAATATAAGGATAAAAGTGACAATATTATATATCTCCCTAAGCAAATGGCAGAAGTTGCAAAGAGAAGCAGGGCAGATGAGGAAGAATGAACCTATGTTGTATTTTTGCTGCATTTAGGGTTTACACATTTTTGTCAGCTAACTTTGTGAAAATTAGGTATGTTCTATTGGTTCAAATCTGGTTATTCATTAGTGGGGTGAATTCTTATCAGTTAGCCTCATTCTTGAAACGGCAATATTTTATGTTCTCATCATATGGACAGCTCCAACATGGACAGAGGATATATTGTGCACTGAGAGGACACTCATTGCTGGGTATCCTTTGTGGAATTGTGAGGAAATTCTTGTCCTTTTTCATTATTTTCCGGTCTTTTATTTTCTTTGATATTTTGAAGCACTTATATTGATGAAGCCAAATTACATTTATAATGGCATTTTCAATTCAAATAATACAATTATGACTGTTGCATGGATGATCTGCCGATTGTCTAGGCAACACAAGCAGGCAGTGAAGAGAGGCAGGTCAGAAATTAGTTTTATTGAGGTGCCTACACTGTATAGCCTACAGAGTAGGGAAAATGAAACATAGGGAAATGGGAGTAATAACACCCCCTCACCCAGTCTGCGATTGCAGCAGCACCCATCCACCCCACACTCCCCTCCGGTCCACACACAAGTCCACCCCCCCTTCGGTCTGGGGGTGCACCATCTCACCACCCCGCCGACAAGGAAATCCTTGGGGAAACTATCCAGACTACATATTCTCCCTTGTGATTAACTCTTGTTGGTGTGTAGGCTAAAAGTGTTCTTTGTCTCCAAGCAACAATTCAAAAAGCCTCTTCTCAGTTAACTCAGGTGTTAAACTCAAAATGGGAGAGCAGCAGTGGCCATTGTTTAACCTTATTCCCACTGCAGATTCACAGATTTCCCATATATTGGCCATCTATTATGAGATTATGTCTTTGTCTGGCTATAGTTTTTTTCTTCGTCCCTTGCTACCTAGACCAGTTCCATCTTGGATTTGGGAAGAACATATTTAAACTGGACATTGGTATGAGGTTTCAGCTTGACAAAGGTTGTCACTGAATGAGTGAAATATTAAACCTTTGCGTGACCCCTTAAAAAAGTTTTATGTGCAGCATTTAGTCAAAATCGAAAGCCTAAATTAAATATAGTTAATAAGCATAGGATGCGTCTTTGTGGAAAATATCTGGAGGATCTGATATATCAAGGGAATTTGTGTCCAAATTCACATGGAATGTCTCAAGTGCAGTCAAAACTATTTCCTCCGTACCTCCATTCTAATGCATTAAGATTTTTTTCTGATGGCCAAATTATGTGGAATTGTTATGGGAATTCCTTTAATCAATTTGGGAAAAAATACACTTTGTGGAAGCGCACCTGTAAATATTTAGCCTATATTTTATCTCCGACTGCTCGAGTTCAGCTGTTACTCAGCTGCCCAAAGCTGACATGGAAAAGTCTGGTCCACTATAGTGGTGTATGGAGACTAGGGGTGGGACGATTCAATCCCATCACGATTCGATTCGGTTACGATTCTTTAGGCAAAGGTTCGATGCATCATAACATCTTACATTTGACCACGATTCGATTCGATACAATTTGGTTTGATTAATTTTGATACTTTTAAAAAATGTAATAGGTATGCTAATGTGATTTGATACCGATACAGTCAGCAGTAATTAAATATTCAATTAGAACCTTACGCCAAGTTCACAGAATTATGTTTATTGTTAAGGCATGCCATACATTTTGCAGCTGTCTGTAGCAAATAATACAGCAATAAACTTGACTAACAGTGTATTTTCTAAAGTTGCCCGATTGAGGTTATTGTTTTTCAAACAGTGTCAGACATGGTACCCTAATACCTTTCCTTTATTCACTAAAATGTTTTCTGTATGGTGTATCTAGTTTCCACGACATTCATTAACCTTTTCGCACGTAAGTTCCAAAATATTTTCAACGGCCCCAAAGCGTGAGTTTTTTTTCTGTGTGCAACAGCTGTTCTAGAATTCGACTGTTACGTCACAGCACTAGCCTTCGCACGGTTGAGAGTTAGCTAATATTAGCACACACACATACATATACATAGCCTACACTATATATATATCAACACTAGATGACTCTCAGTATGTGTGAGGCGACGAGGGACAGTCATCATCTGACTCCGTAGCTAACTGCACCGTCTTTCATTTGCATTAATAAAAATATCTGTCAGCTAATTGTGTGGTGAAAATGTTTTTATTTTTAATATTTTTCGCATGTTTTCAAATAGTTGTTACAAGTGGTGTATTCCGATTCTAGCAACCATTGCAATGGACACCCATGATGTTGGTAAAGTACATTTTTGAAGGTTGTACGTTACTGCTCACCATATGCTATGAGATGCTATTTATCTCTGATAAAGCTAATAACACGGGCGCAGCCATACAACGTCATCTCTGGTCCAACCAAAGATGATAACGTGACAAGATAACTCACTTCCAGGTTAACTTGTTTGAGAATTGATATGGTTACAGTTGGGAGCAAGTGGAGCATCTCTTCATCATGTATCATCTTTGGTTGAATGCGGAAGAACAAGATGGCAGCACCACAAACCAATATTAGCCTACTGCCTGATTATTTTTGAAAATGCGTTTTTCGAGTATTTCGTCAATTATTTTGATCACGGATGAGTTTACCCGTGATGTAAAACATTGTAAAGTGTAATCGCTATAAGATTGTGTATATTATATTTTCTGTCAGCCCGTAGTTAGCTCATTTTGACAGCTTGGTTAGCACTGACGTTAGCAAACTGTAGCTAAATCAATGTTATATGCTAGGGGGTATTTGCTGCTTACATTACTTCTGTGAAAGTGTGAACGTCTGCATAAACAAATAAATGTAAATGTTGTAAAGATGTTTATTTGGTACAATGTTTTTGTGGAACAGTGTGTTTAGTCCTAGGGTTAGCCCACAGGTTTATTGTTGCGTCATTCGTAAATAGACGATTTGTGAATGCGCATGTAAGTGAGATCGTCGGTATAATACAGCTAGCTACGTAGTAACCCATATGCATACACTGCAAATTAAACTAGATGACTATTCGGATAACAACTAACGTTGACATAGTAACATTTGCATTTCAGTACAACAATAAACGACTAGGTACCGCACTGGAATCATGTTTGCACTTTTACATTAGGATGCAATTGTTAGCTTGTGAGGTTAAAAACCACCAAACTGCTAAGATAGCTCAGTGTTGATGTAACGAAGATATTCGATGCACAGCAATGTGTCATTTATCGTTCATTTCAGCTTCTGAAATCGCAAGTTGATGGTTTATTTTCCATAATATACACACCTCTGTGACGTGTCTAAACCGTGTTTAGCCGGCAGTAAACCATTGTGACCGCATTCTCAACGGAGCGTTCCAGTGATACGTTCTAATCACATATTTGTGATGGTACGCGTTTGGGCCATGTCTGGAATGATCACATATTTGTGATGGTACGCGCGAAAGGGTTAAGTGACTAAATCCCTCTTATTCTACCGCACTGTATGGTCTAAGGTCTTTGCAGATGAACGTGGCTATAGCAGATGTCACCTCTTTTGCCCGTTTAGAACTGTTTTTTTAAAATTCTATTTTAGTTTTTGTCTGTGTGATATGTAGGGGAGGGGGGGGAGGTGGGGTGGGGTTGGAATCGGACAGTTAACGTAGTAATAATTAATTAAACGTAAGACATTGGAAATAGTCTTACTATTTTTGTTTTTTGTCTCTTACGTCTACTTGATTTTGAATAGAAAATGGTTTAAATTAAAATATCAGAAAACACTTTACAATTAACTGTCTGGACACGGTATGTGTATAAAAACTAATAAAAACAAATAAAAGAACTGTTTGGCCATTTCTCCAGGAAAATCTTGACTCCCGAGTTTAGCTTGCTAACCCGCTTGCTGTCCTTCACGTTGTGTCCGTCTCATTGTCGCTTGATTCCCGCCTGTCGCTGCATTCAACTCACGCTTACGTGGGGGTTGGAGCAGAAACATGGATTAAAGCTAGTCAAAACGTAGTCGTGTCTCAGAAATATATTTTTTAAATAATGAAATTAATATTTTTTTTGAATAAATAAATACATTTAGAATAAAAGCGCATTCATTTACAATGCAATATTAATCGATGCTTATCAATTCTAATCTTACAGATCGATGCAGTTGTATTTACACATTCAGATCGATGCATCGGTGCATTGTCCCACCCCTAATGGAGACCTTGTAGCATCAGTGAATTATGAACAAGTTATATGCTGTTGTTGAGAGAGGACAAAGGGACCATTCATTGTAAATCTGAGCTGCTGTTGTTAAGAACCAGAGGTCAACCAAGATCAAAGCACCGCAATCAAAGCATAGGAGCTTGTGCGTGGCATCTTAGCAACATTATATTGATGAGAAATAATCATGCATAGCCTACATTGACAACACATGCAGTAGGCTGCATTACAGTATTTGGTAGATTGTTTAGCCATACGTAACAAGTACAAACCTTCAGGCTGGAGGATACTGAAGGTAGTTTGTTGATTTGTGCCAAATTCTGGAATTAAACCTTCCAAAATTTATCTTAGATTAGCTTCAAATCCTAAGAGATTGAGCATTGACCCAGATAATCTTCTTTCTTCTCTTGGATAGATTAGATAATCAGAACCCCCCAATGAGAGTGCAAAATCACACATTGCCATTCTAAAATGACATCTGTGCTTGCCTGCAATTGCAATTAGTCTGATTGGCGATGAATGAGAAACAGGCCTGGCCTGTTAAGTGTATCAAAAGGTCACTCGACGGTCAGAAAGAGGCAGAAGCATATGTCATGAGGCAGAAGCACGGCATTTTATCAATACTTTGCACTCTTTCTCCCAGCCTCTGCCAGACCACCATGAACAATTCCAGCCACGGCCATTCTTCTGTTTTTGAGCTCATGAATATTAATGAGTAGGCGACTGAATTCGGCTCGGATTGCTTAGGCACCTGGAGAGTATTAGTTTGTAAGAATTGTTTCCTCCAAACTGATAGATTTTATTTATTTATTTTGTTTAGCTAGTTTTAGCCAGTGTTATGTTGTGTGTGGTTAAATTATTTTGAATCACAGTCTCCAGCTGGAGCCCCGTCGACACAAGATGCTAATTTCTGCGAAATAACTGACCAATTGTTGATAAGAAAGGACATCCTGGATGTCGGGCAGACTTATCTTGAATAAAAGTGCCAACCTGGACATGCTCAGCATACCATATGGCAAGTGAGAGGTTAGCCGTAACTCAGTGCCAGTCCTAATTGTGTCCAAATCGGTAATCACTTCACACTGGACATTCTTTTCTGGCCGGACACGCATGATAGAATGTTTTTGAGTGTTAAATATTTCACAGTGTTCCACACACCCCACTTAAAAGCACATGCCCCACTTGACTCCTCTTCCTATTGTTTATTTCCTCAGCACCCATTCCCAGATACTGATGTGTTTCTTGAAGGTGTCATCGCGCGCGGATTCTTTACTGTCTTGTTGTCGGCAATACTTTTACTGAATCAATGTTAGTGCTCCGTATACTCTGTAAGAGCTCGGGTTGTCACGGGCCGCCCGCTGTCACCTATAATAGCGCAAATCACGAAAAGCAGCATATGTCGGGTTGTGACAACTTCAAATGCGTTGAGAGGATACAACACTGTTCGGTTTACTGAATCTAAAAAAAAAAAAAAATTTAAAAATTTAAATAAAAAAAAAAACAGACAAAATATTGCTGAGAATTAGATGCAGTCGGGCTAGAGCTGATAGCACGGCTGCTATGCTTCTTTCACTCACAGTGCCAAGTGTTTATATCCTTATATGCATCTATACAGTGCTGATGGACTATGTGTGCTCATGGTCGCAACGTTTACATTTGACTTTATATCCTGAAATGTGCTCAAATTTAGATAAAATGGCAGTTTCTTTTCCGTTCTTTGCAAGGCATTTCCAGGAATGTTAGTTTGATTTTCGCCACGCGCGCAAGCAGACGCCGGCGTTATCACTTGAGAGCTCATCAAGGAGCATGTATCCCATGTCCATACCTCACTCGGTTGTCAGAGCCTACACCAGATCAGCACTTTAAACACGAGCCTACGACAAGCCTGAGAATAGGACACTGTAAAAGGATGGTTATAAAATCATTTTTGTCACTAAATCATTTTTAATTATAGGTGTTCTTCATAGGACTGCTTTTTAATAGGCAACATTTATGTAATAAGAAACTGAAAAATGGTACAAACGTAAAAGAAACCCGGCACCACAGTGATGGAAATTTAACTGTGTGGACTCTCAGCATGTAAATGTGCCGTTTCTGCATATTCTAGCTAGGCCTGTGTGTAGCTCTTTCAGTTTTGGACTGAATAACGTGTTATTCTTGTGCTGGCTGGATTTTCCTGTGTTGTCAGGCTATTCTGAATGTTCTTTGCATTTCAGTTAAGGTCAGTATTTTTGATGAAAGCTACCCTATGTGTTTTCACTCGCATTCAGGAATATAATCCATGCAATGCCGTTGTGTGAGAAGCAAAAAAAGAATTGTTTTTAAAAGCTGGCTAGCTTAAGGTGCAAACTACTGTTCTACTACATAATCATATTATTATTCTTCCAGTTTCTTCAAGACTAATTTCTCAGTTTTTAAGCAAGGCATAAAAAACCTTTGTACCATAAACTTCCCTACCAATATTATGTTGCTTTTGGTGAGCTATACTATTTAAAAATTGTTTTCATAGACTTGAATTAACATTAGTGGAACTGTGCACTCTATAGACTTACAAACTGACAGTTAACCAAACTGAGTACTACTGCTACTACTTGTAAGTTAAAGTGAACTAGAGTGTGTCCTGTACTTACTTTACTTCATTGGCATTGAACATATTCTCCTATGCAAACAGAAATGCAGAGATCAGAAATTCAAGTGCAGTTAATCCAACGCAACAACGTATCATTGCCGCCCTTTTTTGGAAAGCTTGAAATGGCAACAGCATAACAAAGCCCGGCAGTTATTTTGAAAATGATATTTTATTGAACACAAAAACAGCAGATCAGTAGCCTATGGTAACAGATTAATAACAGGTGCAGGCTGCGCAATAGGCTAATATAAAAACACAATCAATCACTGTCGGACAAAGCGCTCTGGCAATAAGAAATCAATAATAGCCGACGAGAACATTCTAAAGCAAGTTTATTAAATAGACTAAGTAGAACATTAATAGGACATTATTATTATTATTATTATTATTATTATTATTATATTAGGCTATTATTAAGCTGGTCTACCATTCATTGCCAAGTATGCATGTAAGCAGTTAGCCAACACAATGTTAGCTAACAGTAGCATAAACATAGTATAGATCCAAGCCTAGCCGACTAGAATATCTTTTCTCTTATAAATTATAGACGTACATTCAGATTTCAGATGATTATTCAGATTTGTTGTGTCTCCATGGCATGCCAGGTGCTTATATTATACACTGAGCTTTTTTATTATCGGTGAGTTTGAAGTGATTCCATACAGCTGATATCTTCGCAGTCGCCATTGTTCTAATGGCCACGTGAACTGAAGCGTTCTTGGCTCGAGGGATGTCACCCGCCCTTTCATATTTTATTCCAAACACCTGTCTGAAGTATAAATATAGTACTGGGATATTCTGACTAAATGTAGCCTATTGCTCAGTTCGCCATCATTGAAATAGTATCAGTAATAATAAAAATATATAGGCCTATATAATATAATATTAATAAAATGAATAATCTGAATCCTGAATTGAGATTCGAATGTCTACCTAACCAACGAATATTCAAATGTTCGGGGCCAGCCCTACAATCCAGGCAAGGTTCATGCCGCAGGTCCCCATTGCAGATGTGGATGAGGGAATGCGGTGGTCAACAGTGTCGAGTGCTGCGGACAGGTCAGTAAGAATCAGAGAACTGAGACCACCTGAGCAGAATGGACGGCCTCACTGACAGAGAGCAGCTCAGTTTCTGTGGTGTGACCAGCCCTGAAACCGGAAAGGGTTCAGGGCTTAAAATATATAATATAAGGGGTAACACAATAGGCCTGGAATTTCATGACTTTTCATAGGCCAGAATTTCATCGGGCACCAAGGCCAAAGGCCAATATCAAATTGGACATGAGGGCATCAATCAACACCGAATGAACAATATGAAAGCACTTATTTCATTCTTACAATCATAAGTCACAAAAGAAAGGAGCAAACAACTGTAAAACTGCTTCATAACAAAAAATTAATCCAGGCATATGTCAAATGGCATTTCTAATTTCCAGACAAAAAACTAAATGTTATCAATTCCACTGGCTTGAAAAAATTTATGTTTTTGTTCATGGTGGCTCAATCGGGGAGATGAAGGTTAATTACCACTGACCTGGCTTCATTGCTGAAGGTAATTGAATGCAAAGGCCAAGGCAGCCTCACTTAACTTTCTGTTGTATGTTAATATGCAGGGCACAGGCTCACCGCCTTCCTGTCTGCAGGGAAATGACGCTTTGATGTGTTGTGGGGCCAGAGCCCAGCCAGTGTGGAGATTTATTATTGAATTTCTGTTTTGTCTGCCTCCCTCCCCCTTCCCCCTCAGGAAATCAAACCTCAGAGTCACTATAACCATGGCTACAGTGAGAGCGTGGGCCGCAAGAGCCACGTGGAAGACTACAGCACCTGGGACATTGTCAAAGCCACACAGTAAGTACCTGAGGCCGCCTCGTGAGATTTCATTCTGGCAGCGTGTAATTAGGTCTGATGGCACAAAAGCTGAGCACATATTGTCTCGTAAATTTGTATGTATTAATCGTATGAACACCTAAAACCTGTACTGTAAAAATAGCTTTTTATTACAATATAACTGAACAGCCGTTAAAGGATAGAGATTTAGGAGAGCGGACAGGCCAGAGAGAAAGCAGAGAGGGTTAGAGGTTGGTCTTCAGTCTGCATTTGGTTTGAGCCCACAAACCTCAGGTGCACACTTTAACTGCTAATGGTACATCTGAAAGGAGACATGACTATATTTTAACCCACTAGAAGCTTCTACCACAGAAAGATAACTGACAATTTACAATGGTAATCATGGCCTGGAAAACCATGCCTCCGCCTTTGAGTTTTTGTTCTGTGCATTTGTATTTACACATATGTGTGTGTCACTTTTTAATTTTTCCCTTTTTTTTGTTGCATTTTGCATTTACTGTCTTGTTGTCAGCAATACTTTTACTGAATCAATGTTAGTGCTCGGTATACTCTGTAAGAGCTAGGGTTGTCACGGGCCGCCCGCTGTCACCTATAATAGCGCAAGTCACAAAAAAGCAGCATATGTCGGATAGTACAGGTTTGAATGTCTGTGTGAGTGCGACACAGTTTGCTGTATTACAGTTGAAATTGTCATCGTGTGACCTGAACTGTTCTGTGGCTCAGGTACGGGATTGTTGAGCGCTGTCGAGAGCTTGTGGAGGCAGGCTACGATGTGCAACAGCCGGACAAGGAGAATGTTTCACTGCTGCACTGGGCAGCCATCAACAACAGGGTAGAGCTGGTTAAGTAAGTACCGTATCTTACATATACAACAGTAGATGTGCATAAACACTAGGGGTGGGACGATTCAATCCCATAACGATTCGATTCGATTACGATTCTTTAGGCAAAGGTTCGATGCATCATAACATCTTACGTTTGACCACGATTCGATTCGATAAGATTCGGTTCGATTAATTTTGATACTTTAAAAAAAATTTATAGGTATGCTAATGTGATTTGATACCGATACATTCAGCAGTAATTAAATATTCAATTAGAACCTTACGCCAAGTTCACAGCATTATTATGTTTATTGTTAAGGCATACCATACATTTTGCAGCTGTCTGCAGCAAATAATGCAGCAATAAACATGACTAACAGTAAACATTTTCTAAAGTTGCCCTATTTAGGTTATTGTTTTTCAAACAGTGTCAGACATGGTACCCTAATACATTTCCTTTATTTACAAAATGAAAATGGCAAAATGTATAACAATTACTAAACTGGGCCAAGAAAAATGAAATAGCCTATAGGTTAGTGTTATGCGTAGTACTTTCCTAAATCTTAGTACGATCTTGACCTTCGGTGGAGCAAGATGCCCATCCATCCATAGTTAAAGCTACTCTCGTAGCTTTTTGCAAGGACAGTCGAACAGTTTTCTTCACCTCTTCATACAGCGCAGGTATACGTTTTTCACTCACTCAAATGTTTTCTGCATGGTATGGTGTATCTAGGTTCCACGACATTCATTAAGTGAATCGGACAGTTAACGTAGTAATAATTAATTAAACGTAAGACATTGGAAATAGTCTTACTATTTTTGTTTTTTGTCTCTAACGTCTACTTGATTTTGAATAGAAAATGGTTTAAATTTAAATATCAGAAAGCACTTTACAATTAACTGTCTGGACACGGTATGTGTATAAAAACTAATAAAAACGATTATACAAAAAAATAGAACTGTTTGGCCATTTCTCCAGGAAACTCAGGGGAAGTGTCAATGACTCCCGAGTTTAGCTTGCTAACCAGCTTGCTAACCCGCTTGCTGTCCTTCACGTCAATTGTGTATCGTCGGCTCAAATGGTTTATCATGTTTGTGGTGTTGCCTGTCTATCTGATTTCTACTTGGCAGATCTTGCATATTGCAGCGGTTTTGTCAAGTACACCCTCCTTCTTTCTAAACCCGAAATGCTTCCATACCACTGATTTTCTGTTCGGAACATCGCAAATTCTGTAAGTTTCTGTCTCTTTTGTCGCACTCAGCGAGCACGCAGCTAGCCATTTCGCTCAGATCTGTCCGTCTCATTGTCGCTTGATTCCCGCCTGTCCCTGCTTTCAATTCACGCTTACGTGGGGGTTGGAGCAGAAACATGGATTGAAGCTGGTCAAAACAGTTTTAAAAGTAGTTGTGTCTCAGAAATATATATTTTAAATAATGAAATGAATATTTTTTTTTTGAATAAATTAATACATGTGCACATTCATTTAAAATGCGATATTAATCGATGCTTATCGATTCGAATCTTACAGATCGATGCAGTTGCATCGGTGCATTGTCCCACCCCTAATAAACACACACACCTACGGACTCCAGACACACGCATGCTCACCCACACGTATGTGTGTATTATTCATGTTACATCATACATACACACACACACACACCTACATACTCCAGAGATGCACATGCTCGCTCACACATATCTATCTATTATGTATATCATATGAGGCACACACGTGCACACCTACATATTCCAGACACGCACAAGCTCACCAACACACATGTGCATTATGCACATCACATCAGATACACAAATACTCGCACAAACACACATATACACTCGCAATGCAAACAAACACTTGCCAGCAGAATGGCGCGGTCCATAGCGTGGCCGACTCTCAAACCATGCGCGATTCCTTCTGTGTGGGTGGTGGTTCGATCCTCCACCATGACACTTTCTCAACTGTGGTTCCTTATCTATTACCCTCACTGCTTTCTACCTGTCTGAATAAAGCAAATAAACACAGTTGTTTTTTTAATAAAATGTGATGTTTTGAAGTCTGACAAGCAACGAGGTTAAAACTTCGGTCATGTTTTGTAGGAGAGCTGTACAAGTATAAGCCATGCAGGATCCATGGGTTTTAGTTCATTTTTATGGAAACCAGTTACTCGTAAATACTGCTGTTGCTGTGTTCTTCTTTTCAAGGGCTTTGTCCTGATTCCCTTCAGCTGGTGAGACTCATCACAGTGGCTGTTTGGATTATCTCTTTTCCACAGGAAGGGCTGGTTTTGCCATTAGATTTTGTCTGTGTGTGTATGTGTGTGCGCGCGCATACGCACGCACACATGCACGCGTGTGTGTGAAAGTGTGTGTGTGTGTGTGTGTTGGGGATGGGTGCAGATGCAAGAGAGAAACGAGAGAAAGAGCGAGAGTGTATTTGTGAGAGGAATGTATATTAGGGAGTTTTGGTCACTTCACTAAATGAATCCCCAGGAGAGAGGCTGCAGCACCACAGACCTCTCTGTCGTGTGGGCTACCGGAGCAGAATACATTGCTTCCTAATGCAGATGCGGTAGACTTGTGTGTATGTATGAAACGGAGAGTATTGCAGAAACAGAAAATATCCTATGGCCCAGGCAGGATCTGTGACTGTCCAAAGGTCATTGCGCCATATGGTGTGTGGCTGTCAATGGTGAAATACAGTTTATCTGAAACATTGCCTTGGTAAAACTTGGTGTCCAAAAATTTTATTATTGAACACAGGAGCCATTTTGAGATAGTTTGCATTCTTTGTTGGACTGGTTGGGGAATCCAAAGCACCATAACCACACTTCCATAACTCTGAGACTACTCTCCTAAAAACCTATTTTGTGATTCATTTCACTACACGTTTAAAAGATTGCAAATGTTTTGGATGATTTAATCGGTTGATCAATAGGTATTTGTAAAGCAGTGCTTTTGAATTCAGCTGTATGATGTTCTGTGAGCATTGATTTAATGACAACTGGGTGTGCGTGCATCTCTTGTTTTTCTATGGTTGTAAAAAGTACAGTAATGTATAGGGAGGTGTTTTTGAGCTGTTTTTCAGCTCTACGCCTCCCTGTAGAATCTTGCTAGCATCTGTGTGAAGCCCAACTTTAATCCGCTTTCCCTGGCTCCCCCATCACTCGGGACCGCCCTTCCAAGGAATCCCGCAGCCGTTCAGATCGGCAGTCTGACCGGTTGTGTCTTTGTAGGTATTACATATCGAAGGCCGCCATCGTGGACCAGCTGGGAGGCGATCTGAACTCCACGCCGCTACATTGGGCTACAAGGTAAGGGCCAACGGCTCTCCCGTGCTGAGATTTCATTCCTCCCAAGTTCTTGGGAATTCGTCCTTATCCAGAGTGACATGCTGTGCTTACCAGTATTTTACATGTTTTTTCTTCGTCACTATGTTTCTGTGGTGCTTAAATTAAACTCATCTTCTTGTTTAATAAGCATGCATACAGGTGAGAGATGTAACCTACAATCAAATAATATACTCATAGGCCGTGACCGAATACGACCCCCGTTTCCTGTCCACTCAAACCCCTGTCCCTATGTGCTCTGTCCCCTCACTTTGCAAGCAGTGTGCCAAAGAAATCCTGCAAGACTCTTTCCAAACTAGTGAGGAAGTAGTTTGTAATATTTATTTATTTATTTTATTTTTTTATTGAGAATATCAATAAGTTAACATATGACAATTGTTACAAAGTGTAGATTATGAATGAAGATAGAATTAACAAAATTTTAAACAGAGTATTTTGTAATATTAACCTATCTTATACCATAGATATACGCTCTATGTCTTTTACGCTTTTACTTCCGGGTTACTTGCTGAAATTGTCAGATGAGTGCACCGTTCTGCAGATGAGTGTGATCCTGAATTCCCTCAACAAAACCCCGGAAATAAGAGGTTCATCCTGGTATTTTAAGTGCCCCAATTTTTGAGAAAAAGTCGCCCACTCAAAAGCTTTTTGACGAAGTGGACTCAAATATGCACCCTCAAAAGGGTGTAGGGGTCATATTCAGACACCCCATAGTTAGTGAGTGTCCAATCGTGGTTGCATGGGAGGCTTTCACGTCTAATTCCACTCCTTTCCACTGATGATCTAAGAGCCAATATAAGAGGCTAAGAGGCTTTTTAAGAGCCAATACAAAAGGCTTTTAATTTGGCTTAGGCAATATCTGCGGCTAACGCTATTGTTACTACTGCAACTTCTCACGCTAGGACGTCAATCCTACTACATGTACTAATGATACTAACACTATTGCTGGTGCTAGTTCTAATACTACAAGTAGTAGTACTACTCCTACCCTAATGCCCTCTGTGTTTGGAGGTGGGAGGACGGAGTGACGCACATCTGTTTGAAGATTTCTCACACTGCATTATTTATTTGCTCAGTTGTTGCCCACAACCCCAGGTAGCTCACCCCACTTCCTGTCTAAATGTTACACAGTCAGCAGGGGGCGTAACTTACTCCAGCGCGCAGCTATGCTGCTATGGTCAGCAGTAATACCCAGAACCCTGGCTGTTTCCTTAGGCCTTCTCCCCGTACAAACTGCGTCTGTTAAGGTCTCCTTTTAAATATATAGCTTTAAACGTCTTGGAATTGCTTACCAACACAATAAGCCAAGCTGCACGTTTGAAACTAAGCTTAAAGGGCATGTGCAAGGGCTGTTTTTCTTGCATTTAAAGTCTTTGTTTTGCCACACGGCAATTAAATGAACTTACTCTTTTCAAATGTATTAATTTAATTAATAATTAGCCTAATTAAAAATTTGAAGTTCATAATATGATGATTTTGACTCCGCAGGTTTTTTTAAGGTCAGGTTTATTTTGTCTATAATTTCAGCTCTATGAATTACAGTTATGAACTGGCCTATATAATCATAATTGGCACATGTTTATATTGCGTTCTGTAAAAAGTCAGAAAAGACTTCAAGGAAGAATCTGAGGGAAAGGGCTGGTAGTGCCGCACTGTTCTAAGTACCCTTCAGTCACCCTTAGGAATGTAAATCTCTGAGCTCTCCTCATTTGCATCCGACCAAGCACTTTCACAGGGTCTTTAGCTCATGTGCTTGTGCTCGTCTCCCTCTCCTTTCCAGACAGGGCCACCTCTCGATGGTGGTCCAGCTGTTGAAGCACGGGGCCGACCCCGCCCTCATCGACGGGGAGGGCTGCAGCTGCATCCACCTGGCCGCGCAGTTCGGCCACACCTCCATCGTGGCATACTTCATCGCAAAGGGCCAGGTAGGTGCCATCTCCATTGTGCCACCTGGTGGCCAGATGGCTCCGTCACGTCGCTATGGCTATGGCGGTGGGTGCTGGGGTGGGAAAAGAACGGGGGGCACGGGGCCAGGAAAGAGAAGGATATCGGTACAATCAGCTTAGCACACAGAGCTTTATTTTATGCAAAAAAATAATACAGAAATGCGTGCGGCTTCGCTTACCGGAATATCGTCCGTTTATGAGATCTGTCATCAGTTGTGCATAACGCTCAAGGCGCGAGCATGCACGTGTGTGTGTGTGTGTGTGTGTGTGTGCACTCGTATGCATAATATGTTGTAATTCTCAGTAAAATTCCATTCCTTTCCCTGGAAATCAATCCACACAGTGTTTGGTTGGCTGGTAAACGCTCTGGCCTGTCCCAATAACGGCATGTTTGGTGTGTTTATTGAGTTTGGCCTTGTGAATTAACTCCAGTCTAAGATTGTTCCAGTGTGTGCTGCCTACTGCAATACAATTTTGCTGAACATCAGTTTGAAATATCCCCAATTTCAAAGTTTGAATGCATTCCACCCCTCCCACCCCCCTCCCTGAATACATTTACTGCCAGCTCTGTTATCGAAAGACAATAAGAATAGTGTCAGCTGGAAGCAGAAACCCAGCAGAAACAAATTAATTTGGCTTTGGTACATTATTTTCATTTGAATGTTGATTTGTCAAAGCTCACGCAGTTGAAATATCCCTGCCTTTTGATCAAGATCTGGACGATGAATAAGCTACAATGAATCTACGTTGTCTTATGTTTCATACACACAAACGGGTATTTGCTTTAGCGTATCGGCATAACGAGATCTCGGCACAGGTTGCAACAATTTTTAAAAAGCTCAATCCAATTGCTTGTTCATTGTAAATGCCATGGAAGCTGGAGCTGGGTTTGTACAGGGCGGAAGGAGATACGGATATGAGCAACAAACCCCAGCTGCGCTGTTCCGCTGCGTCAGGGATGTGATTGCGATTGTGTCGGGCTGGATAATGTCCAGTGAGGTCACAGTACGAAATGCAGGCGCAGCGATAATCCGCGCGGCCGCTCAATCTGCAGTCAGCTCGGCCCCTCCCAACCACCCACAAGAGCACTTAAAGGAAACAGCTGTGATCGGGGGGGGGCTGAGACACACTGGAAATACACTGACATTGATTTGCAGCAGGGATCTCGCACACGCACACACACACACACACACACACACACACACACGCACATCAGTGCGGATTTACCCTCTTAAGCCACCTTACATCAGGTAGTAGCTATGCATGCCATGAAGAATACAATTTCCATGTTCACCTTGTGCCTATTGTGCTATATTACAGACTATTGCATAAAAAGAGGTAACTACATTTTTTAACTGATCAAAATACAGGCTGAGGTGAATCAATAGGCTCCTAATTGGTGACAGTGTAGACACATGGCCACTAAAACTAACCATTTGGTAATGCAGAATTAAAAAAACAAAGCAAATGACAAGCCAAACCTGCATTGTGTTAACAAGTTTAAGGAAAAAATGATGAAAGAATTTAAACGTGTGGGCTCTGTACGCTGATTAGGAGCCTATTGATTCATATCAGTCTCATCTGGTCACAAGAATTTTCCTCTTTATGTAGCCTAAATGTTTGAGATATAGCACAGTGTGAATCTGACATAATGTGGCTTAGGGTGAATGATCCTTTTAAATGTTGAAAGCACCTAATTAAGAAAAATTAAAAGCTTATAATTCCGGGGTTGCAACTGTGGTTGGCACGAAAACCAGCATACACAGGTGTCCCCCAGGACTGAGTTTGGGAACCGCTGATCTCGGGTCACGATTGAGATGTTAATATTGTTATGTCCACCAGGGGGAGCCATAGCATAGATTTTCACGGTGGCTTTGGAAACCTTTTAGATCTCCCAGTATGTTTGATTATCTCTGTACACAATCAGCTGGTGTTTGTTTCTTATCAGACCCAGACCTATAAAATGTCTAAATTATTTGCTGTTATCTGTGGCTGTCTTAAGCATTATTGTCCTTTCATATGTGTTGGATAGGAATGTGTTTTGCCATATGGAGCCCTCCGTATTCTACCCTGCTGACTGACTTTTCTATCTTTACCCCCAACCCCCCCCCCCTTTTTCTTCTTTCCCTTGGAAGGATGTGGACATGATGGACCAAAATGGCATGACTCCACTGATGTGGGCAGCCTACAGGACACACAGGTGTGTGGCATGCATGCCAGTGTTTTTCTCCTACCCATAAAGGAAATCTACTCACACTAACCCTCAATTGAAAGGGTAATATTGTTATGTCCACCAGGGGGAGCCGTACCATACATTTAACTACATCGCTACCTCCCCTCCGGTTGGGCGCAAATTCAATGTACCATGCACTGTGTGTCAGAACATTGAATCAGTAGCGAGTCACACAGCCTTCAGCTTCAGTAGGAGCGGGCTGTCCCGTCACACTTCTCTGTTCAGTTGTTTTCTTGTATGAAACTAAAACCTGCGGCAGGATGTCCAGGTAATTTGTATCCCAATCCCCCAAATAATCATTCCACTCTTACGTGGCTGAACTAAGCCAGAGGGGGCATGTAGTGTGACTTAGCTGCTGTTTGGCAGTTTTAACCCACAGGCACCGTGATGCAGCACATTAATCGCATGAGATGATTTTTTTCTTCTCTGAAGGAGCTGATTCTGGATCAGCAGTTTTTCACTGTGTCATGAGACTAATGATTGGACTGAGGTTAAGGGTTTAGAGAAATTGATCCCGGATCAGTTTTTTGTCGCAGAAGATTCCCGCAGCTCCCTGTGTAGAGAAAATATCAAAGCCAGGCGAAAGGGGAGCATATTTCTTGCTGCACGTGGGCCATTCCTCTCTTCCTGTCTGGTTCCATCACTCACCATCTTCTAATACTGACCACAAACTTGGAGCAAGTTTGTATGTACACAAGAGTGATGAAGGGTTCTTGTCTTCACCCTTCTGTTTTTCACAGACATAGATATTTCACCGTTTGTCTCTGAGGGGGGGGGGGGCGCGAGTTACCCACGCACGAGCTTATTGGATCTACATCCCAAATCCAGGGCTATAAATACTCCACGCTCGCTACATTTGCACCGTGTTAAAAAGCACTTTGTTGCCAGTAGCACCCCAGTAAAGAATTAAACGTTCTCCTAACAGATGGCGGGCTTGCTCAGGAATAGCAGCGCGTATGAAGTAAGCACTTCAACAGCTTTCCAAAATCCACCTTCAGTGGGGTTGGCATTGCTACGCTTCACGGGTGGGGAATAACCATTCCTACCGCCTGAATTTTGTCTCGACTGACGTGAGCCGATTGCTGCTGTGTTTGTTTCAGAGATTTAAGATTCAAATTTCACTTCTGCACTACGGTGTAGTGTTTCAGTTCAGTGTTCTCAACTTGTTATGTAATAATATTGTCTGGCTGTAGCGGTACAATAGGGGAGTACCCTATTGTCATGCTACCAGCGGTGAGGATGCATTTTAATAGTTACAAACTAAAAGCCTCTTGTATTGGCTCTGTGTCCAGTTCACTGTTCCTCTGCCCTCCACCCTGTCCATTACAGCAATATCACAATGTAATTTTCAAAAATGAAACGGGCAAGTCGATGTACAACTAAAACACTACTGTGTAATGCGTAATGTATAGCAGAGGTGTTTCAAGTTAAAACCACTTCACTTTTCAGTCCTAATGCAGCTTGGTATATTCTTTAATTCTGTGGGCCTGATTAAAAATTGTAAATGTTAATCAGTGGAATGCAGCTTGATTATATTCCTGACAATATTTTTGAGAGTGTTTCTGGAATTGATATGAACGGCAAAACAGCATTCTTGTACGGACTGTAAGATTAAAGCATAAAATATAAAAGCAACAGAAATATTGTCATCATACGAGTCATTTAAATGGTCTTGCTCAGCATCAGTGATGTCATACAGGATCAGTAGCTGTACAGCGAGAGCACACTTTAATGCAGGCCAGCATCACTGTTAGAGGCACCCGCTCCTGTCCCATAGTGATGACATCACGCACCATCCTATTTGTCTATTATTTACAGCAGTACTGTCTTTCTATACTCTATAACCACACCTGCACCTGATTACAACACAATTGCATAGTATTCAATTATCGTGTAAACAATGCATCCTCGTGGAGCCAACCATCCCTGTTCCGCAGCAATGGCATCGCTGCATGCATGCAAAGCGTTTAATGGCTCCGTCTTACCCACAGCGTTGACCCGACCCGCCTGCTGTTGACCTTCAATGTGTCAGTCAACCTGGGTGACAAGTACCATAAGAACACAGCCTTGCACTGGGCGGTGCTGGCTGGCAACACCACCGTCATCAGCTTGCTACTGGATGGCGGCACCAACGTGGACGCGCAAAACATCAAGGTGAGCTTTCGTTTGTGGTTCTTTATTTGTGTTAATTACTTATTTATTTACGGTGTACCATATTAAGTGGACCTCAAATCAAAACCCTCCCACTTCCAGAGAACCCGTCTTTATTCCAAGGTTATGGCCAGGGAAAAAACTGGTTGAGCAAGAACATGGCCTCTGATCGCTATACAAAAACCGTTGCATGTCCGTGGTACAAAATGGCTTTGCATGTGGAAGCTGTTGTTTTTCTTTTATTTTTTTTCAAATTTCCCATTAACCGTTTACTGTTACTCTTGTCAGTAACAGCCACCTCTGAATGCGGAAATAGTATTTCTTGAGTGTGCGGTGTGATAAAGCCATATTGTGGTCTTGATGTAAGCCGCATTGGCCAGTTGCTTAAATGGCGAGCTTTGTTTCAAAGACAGCCAGGCAGCTACCCTATAGGGAGGGAGGGAGTTAAAGGAGCTCGCACACACTTTCCTCCCCGCATGGGGTATCCCAGCTCACATCTGTGGCCTTGCCAGAGACGCGACCACTTCTCGTGTGCCGTTTCAAACCCAACAATTCCTGGAAACAGATGCTGCGTTCCGTATTTTTCGTTTTAACTATAAATATCCCTCGAGTTAACGGATGGAAGCCCGATTCACGAATGACGCTCCGTATTCCAGGACTTGTTAAATGATAAACGCTGCCCCGGAGGAATTGGAAAGGCGCGACTTTCTTTGGATAACTGGTGAGAGCTGAAGAAGATTACAGCAGCCTCGTTCTCTGTCACGTCTTTGAGAGGCTTCAGCCTTGAATAAAATAATGTTTTTGTTTTTTTTTAAAATTTTTGAATGTATTTCTTTTCCACGCATGATTGGATCATCTCTCTTGGCACTTTATTTGAAAATATTGATAGTGCTGCTAGCAGCTGTCAGCGGAGATGACAGCTAAAGCCACAGCTCAGAAATGAATTGTGTCAGTACACTTTTTTGCTTTATTCAGACTTGGTCATCGCCGCGAATATGAGGGCAGACCGTTTCCTTTCAGATGTCAGTTGAGAGAGAAAAAACATTGACAAAGCAGGTGGGGTTGTGAAGTTTGCGAGCGCAGTTGAATGGGAGTTTGGGGATTCTTTACTTTGGAGCCTTTATCGTACGTTTTCATCTTGATGCGATTAAGTCCCGTGGTGGGAATAAGTGTCCTGCGGCGCTCTCAAACGGGCCCCCCTGCTGGACGTTTTGATGTTTGAACGCTTTGATAGCTCCGTTTCCCGCCCCGTCCTCTGTGATTTCCCAGGGCGAGACGCCGCTGGACCTGGCCAAACAGAGGAAGAACGTGTGGATGATCAACCACTTGCAGGAAGCAAGGCAGGCCAAGGGCTATGACAGCCCCTCCTATCTGAAGAGACTGAAGGGAGACAAGGTACAGACGGTATACGCCTCCGGACAACGTTCAAAGCTTACAGTTACCATTAAACAAGTGTGTCGAATTGGAGCTTGAAACATATTTTAGTTGTTGGTTAATGACTTGATGCTTTAGTCAGTAAGCGTTTGAAAATTAAAGCTTTATTTAGAGGCACAGAGAAAATCTACAAGAGAGAAAGTCTACCAACCGAGCACCGGGTTTACGTTACGTCGAAATACTGCCAATTAGCAGACGCTCTTATCCAGAGTGACTTAGGGGTCTATTTACTGAGATCCCAAATAAGGTTTTATTTTGCGTGCGCAAAAAAAAGTATTTGTACGTGTTATCATTTCACTCAGTGGGTGAGCAATTAAGAGGCATTATGTAAATGACTCCAGCTGCAAACAGCCATATTTAAATGAGAGAATTTGCATGTTTGGAATGGTTTGGTATAGGCTACTGTTACTCTGAACAAGTTGGCGGTTTACTACAAACTGTTTCACTGGATGTTTCGTAAAAGTTTTTATTTGCTTTGTAATTCGCTGTCTATTATAATAGACGCTGCATTGCTTGTTTGATTCAAATATTAGTTACTCTTGATATCTTATTTCCAAGTACTCTTAGAAGCGATAACCTTTCTACATTTGAATGGATCTTTTTGGGAATTGAGGGGTGGGGCTAGATTAAGCTGTAAATTATATGGGAATAGTATGGAACCCATGGTTGGTGGCAGTGTAGTATAATGGTTAAGGAACTGGACTTGTAACCGAAAGGTTGTAGGTTCGATTCCCAGGTAGGACACTGCCGTTGTACCCTTGAGCAAGGTACTTAACCTGAATTGCTTCAGTATATATCCAGCTGTATTAATGGATAAATGTAATAAGATGTAATAAGAAGTTGTGTAAGTCGCTCTGGATAAGAGCGTCTGCTAAATGCCTGTAATGTAATGTATCAAACAAGCCTTAAACAATCACTCTGCTGCCAGATATGCAGTAGATATGGATGGTTCTCCCAACTTTTTCCATAGAGTTCAATTAAATGACATCCTCCCACTATTTTGCGAAATAACGTAGGGGCACCCAATTTTGCATATTCATTCAGGCTAACCCGCAAAAATGAAAAATCCACGCATCTTTCCATTTTAGCACACGCAGTCCTCTTTGCACCTCGTTAGTTGATGACCTTGGGCTAAGTTTTTGCAGGTGGTAGCAGTTTTATTTTTTATTTTGTACACGCAGATCTTTAGTAAATCGACCCCTAAGAATGCAAACAGGTGCAAAGATTAAATTTTGTCATGACACAATCCTAGCACCTTTTAAAATGGGCTTGGCTTATACCTTAAAATACATAGCTGTATTTTTTTTATAATCCGTATTTTCGATGGGCCACCAGGGGCATGCGTTCATTTCAAAATGGCCGTAATGCAAAGATATTTTCCCAGAAACGGCCAGAGCAGCGCTTCAGATGGAAAAACAAGTTGAAATCGCTTGGGTGCCAGACTAAAGGTTTAGTTCTTTCTTTGCATGTTGTCACGCAATAGCCCCACACTGTCATTACCATGTCTCTGAGGCTGCAAGCCTTTTGTCTCAAAGGAATCCCTCATTTACTGTGAAATTCCCGCTGCAAGGCTGCTTTCTTGTAGACATCGCGGAGGTGCAAACAGTTAATTTAGCTTCCCACCGAACAGCCGCTCAAACTAACTTATATTCCAAGGTGGTGATTAGAGTCCGAACCTATCTTTTGTCTGGGATACGCCCAGCCCTTATCACAATGTAACAGGTTTTTTTTTTTTTCTCTCCATTTTTGCCTTTTTGCCAAACCCCCCACCCCACACCCTCTCCCCCAACAGGACATCAGACAGAAGGTGATGTTGGGTACACCCTTCTTGGTCATTTGGTTGGTGGGCTTCATTGCGGACCTGGAAATCGACTCCTGGCTATTCAAGGGAGTGATCTATGGGGTGGTGTGGATTGTGGTGCAGTTTCTCTCAAAGTACGTCCCCAGTGCTAACTTCCAGCTCTGTTGCCTTCTCACATTCTCTTTCTGTCTTGTTGAATGGGTTCTGACAACTCTTCTTTTTCATGTTATATATCAGGTGTTACCTATTCAACCGAATCCTTTGTATGGAAAAGAAAAAGAAAAACATGTGCAACAATGAAGAAACCGAGCAGCAGTGTTTTCAAAACCTGACTTTAGCGAATGAACGCTGTGAGCGCATCACATTTTGCTTTGCAGTCCTAAGTCCTATTTGCAATGGACTGGAATTACCTGGGGACTTCATGTAATTTAGGAATTACCCCCCCCCCCCCCCCCCGATGCACTTGCACAGGATAAATTAAGTCTGTATTTTATTTGAATTTAAGTGTTTGTTGAAAGATAGAAAAATGTTCCTTAACGAATGCTGCCGTGCATGCACTTGGGAGCATTATAGCAATGTGCTGGAGTTTCTTTCTTATCATGCATGGGCAGGTGAACACTAAAGAAACTTCACCTCTGAAATAAGGGTCAATACAGATTGGGTATAGCTGCCAAGTTTTGCATTCCAGCTAGTGAACATGTCCGAAAAACCTGTGAATGCAAAATATTTGCTCTCTCTGCCTAGGTTTTTACAACCGTCTATAATGCTCCTTCAGTTAAAAGTCACGCGGCATATTATTGCTTGGTTACTGCGAAGGAAATCCAGGTCAGCCTTTTCTGCCAGCTGGGTGCGGTTTCATCAGCTGCCTTTTATGGGCATGTCAGGTCTCTGTGTGTGATAATGTGTTTTGTTTTGTTGTCAGAATGGCCATGTTATTAAATGCAGCTCCCTCAAATGGAAAATGTAGACTCCAATTCAGAAAGCCTATGAATTAATTTCCCTCTGCAGGGGCAATGACGAATGCCTCTGTCTGTCTGTCATCACAGGTCCTTTTTTGACCACTCCATGCACAGTGCCCTGCCCCTGGGAATCTACCTGGCCACCAAGTTCTGGATGTACATCACCTGGATCTTCTGGTTCTGGAACGATATCCTTTACTGTTGTGAGCTAAGGGTCTTCTGTAGGACAATTGCGAGACGCTTTACAACCAGGCCCTAACTGCAATCGAATTTTAGAGCGGGAGGTATGTGAACATGGGTAACGTGACAAAGTTAACCTGCTTAAAGGGGTAATAAACACCGGCTTTTGTTCTGTCTCCGCCCACTTCAGAAGACGCAAATTGGGCTCCAGTGAGAATGCCCAGAGGATGGAGGAGTTGCAGTTGTGGGGGAGGGGGCGATAGATCCATTCGGTAACGTGCCATAGGCATGTAGGCGGAGCCAGCAAGGGGAAAACTGTTTGAAATTAAAGGGCTAATGTTAATTTACCCATCATTCAAGAAGAGGGGGAGATGGGGCATTGACTTGCTTATGTGGAAAAAAGATTTTTACATTTTTTTCATGTCACGAATAGGGGCGTGGCTCAAACAAAACTTTTCAGTTTGGATTTCAGCAAATGGCTTTTTATTTTTTATTTTTTTCCTTTTTTTCCTTTTTTTATTTTTATTTTTCCTTTTTTAAATTTTTTTTACACAAAATGCGGTGACGTGGCTTAATGAAATTTTTTTAATAGGATATGTCATGGTTCTCAGCCTGCCCTTCTCTTCTCTTGTTGGCCACTTCCCTGGGGAGCGCTCTTGTAGCGTCTCTTCCTTTTGTTTTCATTGTCCGTTTCGTGTTTTTGGTGTTTCTTTCTGCTCAGTGTGTTCACCTGTTCCGTATTTCCTTTCATTATTACCTTGTGTCGCCTTTGTTTGATGCTTCCATTTTGCTATTGATTTGACAAGGAAAGCCGGTATTCACGGTATAGGACTGACGGTTTTTTACGACCGTATATCTTCAACTTGTCGCTACACGGGACTTGTTTCGGGTGTATAAGAGTTTATTAGAAACTTAGAACAGGTTGTTTTATCCCTTTGCGGAACCTCTGTCTCCCTGTTCTAGACAGATTGTCTTCTTCTTGTTTGTGTTTTTCAGCTCCCTCGTTGTGAGCTATAGGATTTTCTTTGTTTGTTATGTCTTAATATCTAGTGTTAGAGTTTTTCGCCTAATACGGGTCGCTTTGAGTTTGTTAGCGGAATCTCTCGTTTTAAGGAGAGTTTATTTTCTTTATTATTATATCTATTCCATGTCTGCGGGTTTTCGCCCCGCTTTGTGGTGTTCCTTGGAGCACTTTTTGAGCCCCCAGTGTCGCGCTTGGTCCTTCGTTCCACACGCTACCCCTGACAGGATATATGTGATTTATGAAATGGGGACAAGATACTCTGCTTTATAACTCAAAATATGTGATTTAGTGTTTATTACCCCTTTAAGAAAACAGTGTGTCATGAGGCAGTGCTGTTTTAGCGGTTGGGTATTTGCCGTTTGGTAAATCTCCCCAGTCTCACGCACTGCTGACCTAGAGTTCACAGGGCCAGTGGATGGATAGTCAGTATGTTCTTCTGTTTTCATCAGAAATGGTCAAATGAAATCACCTGATCATAGCAACAGGCTACAATATAGTGCTCTTTGAGTAGTTCACTTTATAAATACCAGTATGTACTTTTGTTGCAATATTGTTATTCTACCTTTTTTGTCCAATCAACTTTGTATGTACTGTATACATCTGTTTTCCCTTTTCAGGCCATAATTAATTTTGTAGGCATTCCCTTTCTACACAAAAGGCCTGTCCCTTGCGCTCATTCCACACAGAACTGAGGAGGACAGCAGCCATCTTATTTCACCTCCCAGCCACCAACCTAATGTCGCTGTGTCACCTCTCCAGAACCGTGAGGTTGATTTTGAACTTGGCTACTGGAGGGCGGAGATCTAAACAAACTTGGGCACCTTACATAAAATGGTCTATTTTAGGGAGGGTTGCTTTTGTGGGGAAGCTCTCTGCTGTTCCGGGCAACAGTGGGAAATTGGCAGGGAAATTAAGTCCCAAGGGTTCCTCAGCCCGGAGGAGGCTTACATTGAGGACGCGGTGTGCTTGGCAACGCGGGTCGATAAGGGTTGTGCGGCGCAGCAGGGGGCCCAGGCCATCGATGTAGCTTCTCTGCCGTCTGCAGTTGTTTTAGGACATTTTGAAGCATCTCACTGGCCTCATAGTGTCAATATTTTCGGCTTTGGTTCAAGGGCATTCCTTCCAAGGGCATTCCTTTCCTTTCCTTTCCGTGATATAATTTTCAATGATATCATGGTTAGTCTTTTACATATGGGCGCTTTTATGCATTTTCTCTCAGTCTATAATCACAGCCTTTTTCTTGGTTAATGACTTGTTCTCTGCTGGCCGTTCAATAGCGATACCCCCATCTCATATAAAGGATGACATTGAGGTATCTATTGCGAAGTTTAAAAACGGTTGCGTAGAGAGAAGAATTTTGTGAAAGATTTTCCAAAGTGGCTCATCCATATAGAAAACCGCTCTGGCGAGAGATGGCAGCATTTCAAACTATTTGAATTTAGGTACCCTGAGGCACACCTATCAGTAGTACTGCTGGTTTTCTCTTCTGCCAGGTAGTTAAATAATGTCACTGATTGGCCAGAGTTTACACTTGCCTTGTGCGTCAGGTTTAAATCATTCCCTGAATAGAGGGGAGGAATGAAACCCAGCAGTGCTACTGGCCCCAAGGCCCAGATTTGAGTATTCTTGGTTTAGTCTCTTATGGGCCCATGGGTCTGTACCAGCTCGAAGCGAAACCTGTGAAATCCACACCACCGCTCACAAAATTCCTTCTGCTTTAAGCAGCTGCTCGGGTAAAGAGCCGGGCAGACAGACCTGTATTTCCGGTCCGTCCCTGCGGCCCACAGACACAGGGCTCGAGTCAACACGCCCGTGGAACCTTTGCTGTCGGAGCCCTCACAGTTCTCCCAGCACTGCCGTGCCGCACTTGTCCTGTTGCAGAATACTCCACCTCCGGTAAAAATCTCTCCTCGCCTCAATAGCAAGGCCGAGAATTCCAAAGTGTTTCATTGGCAGGATTATTCTGCAGTGAGTGTTAGCGCTTCCTGCCGTGTAATACTACAGAAAGTATAAATCACAGCGGGAAGGCCTTGATCTTAGCACTGCTTTGACCTGGCAACGTCTTTTTAGGCCAGCGTGCGTCATCTCTGGAGTAATAACCTAGTTAAGGGAGGCCATTGTTGTCTGAGCTTTGTTTCTGGACCGGCTTCCAGGTGGGGGTTGGGGCAGCGGCAGCTATAGGCCCTCATGCTTTACTTGAGACTTGCAGTCGTATGTCTTTTCAATCAGCCAGTGTCTGAAACGGGATAAACTCAGTTGGATTACTGCCACCCACTCACATTTTTCCTCCAGGGTCACATTCGATGGACAAATACCATTCCTGATAAAAACCTATTTCAAGTTTTTGCAGATTTTTGTCTGTAACCAAATGCAGAGAGCGGTAGGCTTGATGAGAGTCCCTGTTTCCAATCTTCACAAAGTTACTGTACCGTTGTAATTTCGCTGTCGCTCAGCAAGAGGACACAAACACCGCCAAAATTCTAGCTTGAGCAGCGAGAGATGAACGGAAGGATTCCCCCCCCCCCTCTTTTGAGCTTGAATCATTTGTTTTTCTCTCCACTTTGTTCTTTATATTTGAGACTAGAGACATTCTTTCTCCAAGTGGTTTGCCCTCTAATTAGCGGTTTGTAGAAAGATGGGTTTGGTTTTCAAGTCTGTGGTTATGGCTTGCTTTGAGAAGCGCAGGATGAAGAGCCGGTATTGACGGTGCTGTCAGTGCAGTACATCAGTATAGAGTAGACCTTCGCCCCCACACTACACTGTGTCTGCAAGATACTGTGATACAAATCGCCCCATGGGTTATAAATCCCATTTTTATCCCTGTGTTTGGGCAGTATGCTGTGGGGAAATGCTGTGTACTGTGTGTAATTTCCTCTGTTAAAAGACATGAAAGATGAATTGTTGTTTGTGAAAATCTGTCCAGACCTCTTATTTCTGACACCACTAATAGACAAATGGCATTGATACATGTTACATGTTGAGAATGTTTTATACTTCTTTATTAAGAATGGGAAATTAAACCAAGAAAAAATGTTAAGTGAAATTTTTCTGATTTTCCCCTACATGGGCTACTCTTCAGGGAAATCCACTGAATGTTGTTAACAACAGTAAATAGCATAATTAGCGAGACATTCACAAGACTGTATGGTGTCAGTGCAGTATCCAAAGCAAACATTGTGGGGTCATTCTGAATCTGCATGTCCAAGGACAAGAGTTTTATGAGCTCTCCGAGTGTGCTATTGAAAATTTCATGTATTGGGAAAAAATGGCTGAATAAATCTGTCAGTAAAGAATGTTGATAATAGCTGCATGCAGACACTTATTTTTGTTTTTAAAGTCAAAGCTGGCTGTTGCTCTGCATAGCACAGAGATTGTAAAACATCTGACATGTAAAGTATCAAAAATACAAGTATAAAATTAACAGAGAAACTGAAGCCTTACACCAGATTGTATAGAAGCCTGCGTCTCAAAATTGGCTCCTCCCCTCCCACCCTTCTCATAAACCGGCCCTTAACTGACGTTCATTTCAGTTATCAGCTAGCCTAGCTTTAGCTTTCATGAGTCATTACAACCCTGCGACACAGACAATTGTCAAATGTTTAAATTTAATTGTGAAGATGAGGCCTTCATCTTCAGACCATCCCCACATCCCCCCACCCTTATCCTTAAAAAGAAAGGGCTTTTAACTTTGTAAGAATTGTATGGCCTTGATTGGTCTTGAGAAGATTCAGAAGTCCATTGATTGGCCCTCAGGCACATACAGTTTGACCTATTACCACAACCGGATTCTTGTCCTTCTGTGAATTGGTTGTATCTCAGCAGAACACACGTCAGCATGGGAATTCAGCCCATTTGGATCTGATCTATAAGAGTGAAATGATGACTCTTTGAATCCAGCTGTACTGACATTCTCAGGATATTAGTATTAGGGCTGCTGTGTGCCCTGAGTGTAATCCTTCAACATTTGCTTGAGAGACCCGACAGGGAACTGTTTATTGTCCACACAGCTTCATAATCACACGCCAAGTTTAAGGGCTTATCTGCTCAGGAAATCGAGTACATGTTTCACTGTTTTCTTCCCAGAGGTAAAATGACTAATTGTTTTTAAATACATGTTTGACCAGACAAGTTAATTGTGAAAGCCAAAGGTACATGAGAACCAGGAGGCAGTAGAGAAAACAAATGAGCGAGTTCGGTAGCGCAACGGGAGAAAATATTCTTTGATTGCAGCGTCATGTTTATGTCTCGGTTCCTACAGATAATGTTTATGTCTCAGTTCCTACAGATATCTGTGTGTACATTACAGTTCCTCAAACTGTTTATGCTTTGGGAAGAGCCTTCCCGTCTGCTGGGCTGCCAGAGCCCTTGATCTGTGTTTACATTTGTTGGCGTATTTCCAATATTTTCTGGCAATCTCCATTATATCATGTGCATTTTTTTTTTTAAGGGATATTTTTCAGCCTTCAGTCCTAATGCACAACTTCCGAACAGTCTACTATTTTAAACAGTCCTGTTAAACTGGGAAGATTTTGAAAGTCCCAGTCACTGGCACGGTAGATTTTAGTCCTAATAAATCAGGCCCTCTTAACTTTGCGTCATGTTCACAGAGACGTCTGAAGTACCTCACATCCCCGACTGTCTTTTGCAGTGGTCTCCGGGGGTTTGTGAGTGGATGATGTCGTCCCCAGGGATGGCTTTTGGCGCAGTCAGGCAAGGGCAGGCCTCGTCATCGGCAGAGTGAGGTCACCGTGTGGCGGGCCAGCAGATGAACCGTCTGGCCTCCTCAAGGGGCTGTGAGACATGGCTGACAGATGCGCTGACAGCTGAGCTTTGTCCTCCGAGCATTTACATTGTCTTTCTGAGACAGAACATTTTTTTTTTTGCCTTTCTGTGCAAACCTCAGCAGTTTCACAGGCTGTGAATGTAGTTGCAGAGGGAGAAACAAGGATATCTTTCTCCCTTACTGTTATCTCTACACATCCCACATAAAAAAATAATATATATCTGGAGTTCACACACTACAAAGTAACACATTTTATGTCTGAGAAACCACGTGGTAATCTGTTATTTTTTCAGCTATTTTTATGGACATTTTCAAACAAATATTTGGGGCATTCCATCAGAAATCAATCACTTTCTGACCTCACCCTTTTAGATTTGTACTTTTTAAATACATGTTAACCTATATGAGAGAGTGTTGGAATGTGGTTTGATTAACCAGAATGACCAACCATTCAGGAGACAGGGGCCCTCATATTTGACCCATATTGGACCCTCCAGCCTACCTAAAGACAAGATATCTTCTTCAAAAATTTACATAATGGTATGGTTCTCTTATTGTCAGAAAACCTACATACAAGGTTATCCACAATTTCAATACTTTTGGTCCAAAATAAATAAATATTAAAAAAGTGTTTTTTTGTCCTTAAACCTTAATTTGCATTTTTAATATGTTATAGGGTAGAGCAGTAGACACTTCTTTACATCTTCTGTAGTTTTCGTGTTGTGCCCGCTATCGGTTGAGCAACAGCAGACTTCTGAGTATATTGTGGGTAGGTCAGTCTAACACATGAATTCTTAATGTTGCCTATGATTTTCTTTTTCACCTCAAATATTACTTCAGTTTTTCAATTTGTGCATCATCACATGACTGAAAAACAGAAAAAAAAATGTTTTATTGCATAATAAGAAAGCTTATTATGTGGGTGTGTATTTTTCATAAGACTAGACGAGCAAATGGGAAGTATGGCCATATTTCCCGCATACCTGCATACTAAATCGTATGGAGTAAACCTAATTGTGCATGAGCGTGTACAGTTTATTTGTATTGGTTCTCAAAAACAAGTTATATTGTAACTAGTTTAGGTGGGTAAGAGTTATGCATTGTGCCTGAATGATACAGTAGTTTTGTTTGATTGCAGTAGTTTGAGGTTAGCGCTGTTTGAAAATGCACTCAAAGTTAGGTCTGATGTTGGCTCGGGTCGGCGCTGTTCCTCCAACCACGCACTCGCCCATTCGGACCTAAGCCCGTCTGCTTTCTTAACTCCTCACACATCTCCCCTTCGTCACTGTTCACCTCCCCTTCATCCTGAACAGTGTGGCACTGTTTTACAACTTTGGGAAATCATGGAAATCTGACCCAGGGATCATCAAAGCTTCTGAGGAACAGAAGAAAAAGGTATTACACTTTTCATTTTTATGGATTGCCTGGGAATTTACTCATTGCCTGGGGTTTTAGGTGGTAGAGCCAGATGAACAATTTCCTCTTGTGTTCATTTTCAGTTGTATAAACCTCTAATTGCAGGCCATGTTAAAGGGCAATTAAAGAGAACGCTAATAACTTTTCAGAGAAAAGCCCAGAGTGTTGTTTAAGCTGTGGGTAAAGACGTAAAGACCTCCCTTGTGGAAAACTCAGACAGATGGGTTAGCTTCTGGACCTCTCAGTCAAGACATGCTTAACTTCCGCTTGGATTTTTGGCTTGAAGCCAAAAAAGTTATGAAAGTCACATGGTCTGCATACTCTCATTATCACACACTGCTGGAAAACAACGGCGCTGTGATTCGGATATCTTTTGAACATTTTCCATTGTTTGCATTAAGGAGCATACTGTCAGTTGCCAGATAATTAATGCTTATGGTTGGTGGGGTTGGATGTGAATTGGCCTTTGTCCATGGCAGCCAAGTTTTTCAACTGCGAGTACCCACTTCCAATCTCACCCTGAAGCCTAGTACAATAGTTTCTTTAAAATTTTAGTTCATTGCGAGTGTTCCTGGCACACAATAATTGGTGGTTGGGATTGACAGACCAGATGAGTTTTGAAATCTGGGAGTTTCTCTAGTGTGTCTCACAACCTGATGATGCAGATTTAATTGTTACTGTGGGGATTGTCAAGCTTGCTGTTTTTTATATCTTACTGAGATTCTAATTGAGAAAACATAAAATCACCCTCTGTTTATATCAGACCCCTGCCTATTTATTTAAATAAATTGCTTTTCCACCATTCATCTGCGATAAGTATCTGGGATTATATTAATTAAAGAAAAATACATTATTTCCGTTGGTCTGTTTGGCCCCCTTCTGTCAGTTTTTTTTTTTTACCTGTCCCTCATTACAATTTGAGCCTTTCTTCATACTTAGCTTTCTCACTGGTTCATGTGAGAAATCACTACTTGACTATTGTGTTGATTTGTCATTATTTGTATTGGTTCTTGGCTGTCTTTTTATCACCTTTTCCAAAGAAACTAGAACCCAGGCTGGCCGTGGCCTGTATACTCCCTATGTATTTCCCCTTGGCCCTAGCCAATGATGACCGTGGTTAGAAGATGCTGCAGTGATCATTCTATTGAACCATAATCTCAGGAGGAGCTCAAAAGGAACCATCTACATGCACAGCCAAACAAACACAATGATAAAACGTCTAAAATATCTAGAAATAGTTTTTGTGGAGATCTAACGACCTGTAAGTGTTTATTTCAACCCTAATTTGGCACAGCTGAATCTACTAATTAGCAGCTCAATGATATATCTAGCTGTTGAATGAGCTGCGCTTTATTAGGGATGGAGTAAAAACCTACAGGAACAGGTTTGGGGACTACTGGTTTAATGAGTATTAACTATGAGGTCTACTAGTTTTGTCAGTTATTTTTCAGGTTGTATATTGTCTGCAGAATACCTCAATAATGTTGTCCTGCCTCAAGAAGCACCCATTTCTTTTTAGGATCTGCCTCAACAAAGCTTTCTTCATTTTTTCTTTCCAGACAATTGTTGAGCTGGCAGAGACGGGCAGTTTGGATCTCAGCATATTCTGCAGTACTTGTTTGGTAAAGACCCCCAATTTGTAAAAGTTTTTCTTGAGAATGTTCATATGATCATTACATTTTTGTACGAAAAGTAACAAACAAATAACAGTTCCATGCTCCCTACTTTCTTTTATATTATCATTATAAGAGGCCTCTCGGAAAATGAAATGCGTTGCCTAATTTACGTTTTGTTTTTGTAGTATGTAATTTGCTTTGCTTTTTAGTGCTATTTGCTTTAATAACGTCCACATGCTTTAGTTCATAGCTTTTCCCTTGAGGCATTTTGTATTTATACTGTAACTGTACCGTTACATTTGTCTCACAGATACGGAAACCTTTGAGGTCCAAACATTGCGCTGTGTGCAATCGCTGTATTGCCAAGTTTGACCACCACTGTCCCTGGGTAGGCAACTGTGTAGGTACGTAACTGGGTTGTCCGTTTATCACACAGCACTCAAACGTGACGACTGAATAGAGCCAGTGGAATAGTCACAGGCAGCCAAACCTCTGCTCGTTATTTTGTCCCCTGAATTTCGCATGATTTAGCCTGTGATTCTTGTCTAAGCAGAAGCACGCGACCCTGTTTAAGAATACCTCGTTCCAAATTCCATTAGCAGACTGGCGAAAGATTGAAGGATATGTGGGATTTAATTTAAGAGGTCAACCGCTATGAAATGTATGTGGTGCTCTTCGGCTTCACAGTAGAAGGCCATTCAAGAACGAGCAGACGTGACTTTAGCAAATATTTGTTCGTAGTCCCAGAAAGAAGCATAAATGAGGTGATTGATTGCAGAGTTTACTTGTCCCTGTTTTGTGGGAAATGATCCCCAAAGAGTCCTTTTATGCACCGGTACACCAGTTTCAGAGACACAGGTGGTTTGCTAAGTCTTGCAGGGGTTGCAGTCTACTGCCTTGTTTGGTAGATGTTCATAGTGAACGCAAGAGGAAATCAGGAAAGGTGATGCATCGCAGGGACGGAAAACGGCTTAGAAGTAAGAAGGTTGAGCATTGGTCACTCGTAAAGGGACTCAGAGGTTTGAGTTCTATGTAGCAGTTTGAAGGTGTAGTCATACATTGTTTAAATAACTTATCTTTCCTTGATTTATTGTAGAAACCCAGAAGCATACAACCTCACCCACAAATATTTTCATTCTTTTCTACATATAAATGCAAGCTTTATAAATAGTTTCAGCTACTGGACTTTTAGTTCTGTGATGTTCCAGCAAGAAATCTAATTATTAGACAAATAAATTAAGTTTTTATATTCACTCCATATATAATGAAAATTTGACTTGATGTGAAGGTTTGTCATACAATATTTAGACAACTGGTATGATTTCATGAATGCTAAACCTAAATCTAACATTTTGAATGTTTCCTCCTTTTTTTACATAATGTCTTGTCAGTTCATCAAGAGAAGTAAGATTGATATCTGATAGAAGTCCACCACATAAGCACACAAGGCGTTTGTCATTGTCTGGGTTTTGGTGATAAAACCTTTTCTCTTTGAGGAGAGCCAGGCCAAAGTGGAAAATGGTAAAATACAGATTCACCCTTTTTAAAAAAAAAAAAATGTATTTGCCATCCTCAGGAAGTGGGAACCACCGCTACTTCATGGGGTACCTGTTCTTTCTGCTCTGCATGATCTGCTGGATGATCTACGGTTGCATTTGCTGTAAGCTGACTCGTTGACTCATTGTGTTACCATGCCTGTATTCGCTACCAAATGTTGTCCCCCTCCTGTTAGGCAGCACTACAATGAAATGGGGAACAAAGTATATGCTGTTGGTATATAATTCATTCATAAGAAGAATGAAGACATTACAAGTAAGAAAAAATAAAATAAATTTAAAAAATTAAATGGTGTGCTGGCCTACAATTTTCAGGTTGTGAGGGCCGTTACTTAGCATTCTGTAATAGAAAGTACAAACAATTGGCGAAAGATCAAATGAGAAAAGTCATACTATTGTAATCACCTGAAGACTAGAGGGTGAAAACATGGTCAGTAGATCTGTCCATCCACCGCATCTGCCCATATGCTACCCCCAGACTGGAGGATCCATTGCGCCACCACTTACACCAAGAACGGTTTCTGGACGTACGTGACAGAGATTGCCACCTGTTCACCCTGGATGTTCTGGATGTTCCTCAACAGTGTCTTCCACTTCATGTGGGTGGTAGTGCTCATCATGTGCCAGTTATACCAGGTAAGTATCCAGAGACCTGTTCTGATGCCGGACTCCAGTGCTCAAACCTAGTTTTCCACTGATTTTCTGTTGAGTGACTTAGACATTGGATTAATTCATTTTGAAAATGTGTTTAAAATTATATTTAAAAAAAAGTTTTTGTTCATTTTGTTGTTTCATAATGGTGTAGTATCTAATATGAAGGTGCATCTTACGCATACATTAGATTTTATTGGACCCACTGAAAGATCAGATGCCAATTTTGATTTAAAAAATCACTGATAAAGCTGTTTCTCTTACAAAACTTGCCAGGTGTACTATTTGGTGTCCAGAGCCTCATTTTCCAAAGCCATCTTAAAGCTAAGATGATCGTAACCTGATGAAGCATCTATCATTTGCAAAGTGTTTCCCGGAAGCTTAATGAAAGATGGTCTTAGAAATGACCGTAGATTAACAAGCGCCTCTGACCACTCACAAATTATGGACATCATGTTGATAATATGAACAAAATATTTATATCGAGTGAAAAAATTTTAATGGTAAAATGTTGGATATTGAAGCATTGTTTTATGCCTCCTTATAAGACATAAGACCGTCTGTTAAAATAAGTTGTTGTTGGTGCACTGGGGTGGTTGGTAGTGCTGGAAAGGCATGGATGTGTATAGGGCAAATGTGATTTTAGGTTCAGATGGATTGAAGCAGATAAGTGGAGTGGTGAACTTCGCTCAATATGAAAAGGCAAGAAAAAAAGGAATACAAAATGTGTGGGTGATTGATGCAGAGTGAGCTTTGGGGAGAAGCAAATAAAATAAAAAGCAGTAAAGTAAAATAAAAGGCCCTTAAGGTGGTGTGGGAGAGAATCAAATAAAGAGTTTGACGTAATGTGATGAAACCACATTGTCAGCTACATCAAGACTCAGCTGTGAAGCATTGGCAGAATCAAAAACTCATGGTGTCTCTCTTGAGCTCCAAATATTTAAAAAAATCATGAAAAACCACTTTTCCTTTGTGGAAATTCAAAGCTTTGTGTCGTGACATATTTCTCTCATTAGGAACACACACACACACACACACACACACACACACACACACACACACACACAGTCACATGATTGCAAAGGTGCACAAAGTAAAAGAGTGCCAATGTGAAAACGCCTCCGTGTGAAAGCCTTTTAGACGTAATTTTTTCATGCAGTCCACTACATTTTGTCAGGACAACTGGATCTCGATTTAATGCAAGCTCTCCTGTTCTTGTTGCCGTTACCCACAGACCCAGAATTCCTCATGCACCAGTGAATCTCATTTACCCCTTTCAGATTCCCTGTGCCTTGAGGCTTGCATATACCAGTGAATAGCTGGGTCTGTGGAGGTATTTAACACCACCCAGCCATGCAAGAAAACGGGCACCTGATTTGTTTTTGTACATTGATACTGTTCATCGGTTTTCTCCTACACCCAGATTGCCTGCCTGGGTGTAACTACAAACGAGAGGATGAACGCCAGAAGATACAAGCACTTTAAAGTTACATCAACATCTATAGAGAGTCCCTTCAAGTGAGTATTTATTGGAATGGGTAAACGATCTACAATGAGGAATTCCACCGCCCCTTCTTGGCAGGTTTGCCCACATACCTCTGTTCCTTTTAGATGGTCTGTACACTCCAGCAAACTCATGTTGTGCAGTTCAGCCCAGTGCCTTTTGCAGCGTGACTGGGACAGGCCTGTGATAACATGGTGATACGGTTAGAGGAATTGGACTGGTAAACTGAAAACTTGATCGTCATTGAGTAATGTAAACCAGTGCATAAGCTCTCCCAATGAGCACACCAGTTAGAAAATGAATCTTCTAGGTCAGGAGCATTAAATTCAGTTCATAGAACATGAAATGTATATGCTAGTTTTTTTTCCCCCACTTGCCCTTGCTTTATTGGTCAAGTGTGTAACTGGTGTAGAACACGTCAACATTTCCCCTGCAAGGTACTATTTAACAAAAAAGCCTAAATGGTCTAAATAATTTGGCTTTTTAGGAAATAAATCATAGAAATCACAAGAATAGTCCAATAACCTGAGGATCTCTACCTCTACCACATAACCGGTGAAGCTTTTCAATTAAAGTAAACATTTTTTTAAAATATAATAATAAAAAAACTTTGATTTCCACCAATGCCTCCTTGTTCTATACAGAACTTCAGAAATTCGCTTCCATGAATTTAAAAACCTGAATCAAATCCCCCACCTGGGTCGCCTTTTTCTAAACCTGCAGAGATTATTGTCGCTTGTTGTAACTTTTACCTTTCACACCAGATACAAATTGCATTACCGTTTTTTGAGGGCACTGCTCAGGGACAAGCGTCAGTTGCTCTTGTGCTAGTGCTACAAAAGACACTTACACCCTGTTGTCTTTCTCCCCCTCACCTACCCCACGTCGCTCCAGCCACGGATGTGTTCGGAACCTCAAAGACTTCTTTGAGTTCCGCTGTTGCGGTCTCTTTCGGCCAGTGGTCGTGGACTGGACCACGCAGCACACAATAGATTATGACCAAACGTCTGGGTCGGGCTACCAGCTGGTGTAGGAGGCGGGGGGGGCGGGGCTCGTCCGGGAGTCGTATCGGGAGCGAGGCCCGGCCTGGGGAAACGCCACCCTCGGGGTCACCTTGTTCATCTAGACCGGGGTCAGCAGAGACGAGCATGCTGTTGCAAGACACGACGCCACCATAACCACAGCCCAGAACACCGGAAGCACCTTCCTCGCCACATCTCCTGGTTTCTCCACCGTCACATGGACAGCGTGTATCTGCCAGCTGTGTGGGGAAGGAGACCCAGGAAGGAAGAGAAGAGGCAAAAAAAAAAAAAAAAGGGATTTATTTGTTCGGGAAGACGTGCATTGCAGTACATGCAATGATTTGTTTTCGTTTTTTTTAAAGATCAATTATTGTGTTCCCTTCCATTTCTTTGAATTTTAAAATGTACGCCTGAAATTTAGTGGGAAAAACACCCAGGAAGCTTTTGGAGACTCACTGCAAGGGTGGTTCCAGTGTTTTACAAAAGGGTATGTCTGATTATTGGTTCTGTTTGTATGCGGTTTCTGGTAAGGTTAGGAGGTCTGGCTCCGGTTAAGTGGGGTCATGCAATTGTCCCCAACGCACAGTGAAAACGAATCCCGCCATTACTGTGGTGTTCAGATAATGTGACCGATTAGTTGTGTAAAAATATAAATTAGAAATGAAGGATGTGGTTCGTTCTTAGAGTACACTTTGACAATACTATGAGAGAGTGCAGGTGTAAACTATAAAAAAGGAGAAAGTGATGCCTGTATATTTATTTAAAAATATTTTTTTATATACAAGTTGAATCATGGTACCATCTATTTTATGTTTGTATTCATTTTAATGTTTTACTGTGAAAATGTCCCTCCTAAGATCAAAGATAACTTGACACGGTGCGTGTATGCGTGCGTGCGTGCGTGCGTGCGTGCGTATATACTGTGTGTGTGTATACAGTGGGGTGCAAAGGTTTTGGCACCCCTGGTCAAAATTAATATCAAAGTGAACAGAAGCTAACTTGACCTCTAAATGGTACAATGTTAAACATGACACATTTCTTCAAATTTTAAAGCAAGATAATTATTATTATTTTATTTTTTTTACAGTTTCAAAATAATAATAAAAAAGTCAAAAGGCCCTGTGCAAAAGTTTGGGAACCGTTTTGGATTATTCTTTGTTACTTTTTAAGTTAAATGCAAACACATTGATTTGACTACAATTTGGTCAGATGTTTATTGTGTTAGATGTCAGCACTGAACCACAGAATCTTATGAAATGGTTTAAGGTAGTAGTTTACAAAAACATCCACATACTGATTTATTCTGTTGTTTTTTATGATTTCATGTCCTTTTCATTTGACTGTATGTTTGTCTGATGGCGATGATGCACTGATTACCTTCCATTTCTACCAGGAAACACTTCCACGCGTTTACAGTGACGAGAGGGCCCCGGGCTTGATGCTCAGTGGAAAAGTTACAGCTGCCAATTCGTGTCTTTTGTTCCTTTTTGGTTTGTTTTTAGTCCTTTTTCACAAGAATTAACTCTAAGCAGCAGCCACTGGGTTTATACAAATGTAAAGAATGTGTATCTGTAGATAAACTATCCACCCTACCACTACCCCGACCCCCCCCCCCCCCCACCACCACCTTTTGTGAGTGCTTTTCGTCGGTGTTAGCTGAAGCTGCTCATTAAAAAAGTTTTCCCCACAAAACCAAAAAAAAAAAAACCTACAATACAACCGTGTGACTGTAGCTTTTAGTAATGTCCAACACTGTTGTTTATAAGCATTAAACCTGCAAGTACTCTGCATGTGTGATGTTTGAAAATTGGGCTTTCCTTGTACAGTAAAAATTTCACGTTTTCATCAACTCTGGAGTCCAGAAGGGCTATAATCTCTCTACTCTCTTGGACTAAAATGTAATTCTAGCATAATGTACTCTCTCAGATTTAAACGCATTCTTATCAGAGTTGATGTAACGGAGTGTTTTGCTGTATGCATTTGTCACAGTCAGGTGGCAGCCCAAATCCTTTGCATAGTCAGAGGGAACCAATTGTCTGTAAATAATCGCTGTCCAGTAGCTGCAACTCATTATTTTTAAGGCCCCTGTATGAGCAGGTATCACAAATCATGCAAGTGCTGCTAATTTGCAAGCACCTGACATCAATCAGCCCCCCCCCTCCCCCCCAGAGGTGTAAATATAGTTGAATATTCTTTATTGGGGGGTGGACAGAGTACAGCAGTGGACAATTTACTATTTTTGGGTCAATGCTGGATTTGTTTGTGCCACTGGATGTCCGAAACTGTAAAGTGAGTCTTAAGAGAAGCAAGGTTTTTGGATCTGTGCTGTTGATTCCGATTTGTCTAATTCCGTCCACCTGCACTGTTCCAACATTCTTTTGGTCACTGGGGCCTTTTAAATACGCCTTTGCAATCGTAAATGGACGCAATTCTACATTTTTCAGGCCTGTTTGTTGTAGGCTTTATGGGACATGCATAGTCCTCCACCCAGGTCCTAGAGAGCCTTACAATCAACAACCCCCTCAGACTGGGAAACCAGCCGAGGTGAGTTAGCAGTCCGTCAACTGCTTTAATTCATCGAATACGTAGTAACACGCTAACCAACATGACCTGCGACTCTTCAGGACCAAGGTTGAGGAGCTCCAATTTAGTGAAAAATGATCATCAGGCGCGATGCAGATATACAAGTAAATCCCTTCTCGCCACCCAAAATGGGAAAAGCACATTAAATTGAAAAACAATCCTTGTTTTAACACTGCCTGTCTATGCTTTTATACAGGTCATTACCATACATTTGCTTCAGACAGGTACTGGGCATGGTAGAATTTTATTGGGTTTCATAATAAAAATGTTTAAATGTGAAAAAATGCATGCAATTGTCTTGTTTTTTTGTCATGAATAGTTTAATCAGAATGAATGGTAGATATTCAACAACTGAAGTAGTGGAATCGGTTGTGTGAAAAATAACAAACCTTGCAAAGTGTTAAGAATTCTAAACTTCGTCATAGGAATCTTTCACATACAAACAACTGTCATAATGTATTATAAAGTTGTAAACGCAGGTCTTCTGCACGAAGGACGACAAACTATACCAATTTCCCCAAAATAATGCGAGCGAATGGGCAGTGGCACTACACGTTCATTTCAAGTCCTTGTATTAAAACCGTTTCAAACTTGCTCATTCTGTAAAACTTTGAAAATGGAGCCATAATTTGCCCAAATAAACTAAAAATAATCTATAGATTTTTGGAAAAACATTTCAATAAATGCCAACTGTTGGAATGTACTAATGGACATTGGATGACCATCATAATACCCACAAGCAAAATTCTCGCTCTGTCCTATAAGAAGAAAAATTAAGTATTTGAAAAGAACAAATATCCGACAACCTGCTGTTATTCTTTTTTTATGCATATTTGAAGCAAACTAATTTCCATTGAACAGAACTTCATAATACAATCAGGACAAGCAATACTAAGACTAGCAAAAACATTTTAAAGACAATAGCGGAAAATTTTGTTGGGTCCTTTTTGCATCCAAACAAATATTTTTTTAACATGTTAAAAGTTATGCTCAAGGTAACAGCAAAATGTAGCATCTTGACCAAACATCTGTGGAAGACCGCATGTGCTTTTCAAGGCCATTGATATCAAATGCCTACTCTACAATTCTGCTCTTCCCAAGTGTATTCAATTTAGAAAATTTGAAAAGTTAACATGTCCCTTTTAGTATCTTGCAATCTTGTGTAAACCACCCCTTGATGCATTTAACTGTTAAATTTGAATGTGTAAATTTGCTTTAGGTCTAGGATTTTTTCCCCCTGCCACATTGTGAACTGACATGGCGGGCAAAATGTTATAACTAGGGCCGCGAGTTTGTCTCCATGTGACCTGCAGGGATTTAAACTTGTATTTCAATGGTTATCAGGGGTCCCCATAGGCACTCCACGGGCACAGTCTATATTATAACTATAACAGCTTGCAAATGCTTCCTGTAGTCAGCTAAGAGTCTTTCAATTCTTGCTTTTGGAATTTTTCCACATTCTTCCTGACAGAACACCTCTAACTCATAAATATTCTTCAGCCTCCTTGCATGCACGGCATGTTTGAGATCTTCCCACAGATTTTCAATAATATTCAAGTCTGGGGACTGTGGTGGCCATTCCAAAACCTTCATCTGTCTTTCCTGGAGGTGCTCCATGGTTGATTTCGAGGTATGCTTTGGATCATTGTCTTGCTGGAATACCCAACCTCTTCAACTTCGATGTCTGGACTGACCTTTGAATTTCTTGATACTTGGTGGAATCCATTCCTAATTCCACCTGCACAATATTACACAATCACAATAAGACATCAGGAAGTCATGGCATGCCAAAGGATATGCAACCAAATATTAACTATGATGATTTGATTTAAGTTCATGTTAATTTGTCCAATTACTTTTGGTCCCCTAAAATGGAGGGGGGGAACTATGTATAAAAATAGCTACAATTCCTACACGTTCACCTGGTATGGATGTAAAAACCCTCAAATTAAAGCTGAAAGTCTGCACTTTAATCTCATATTCACTCTTCCAGTTCAAATGCAATGTGCTGGAGTACAGATTCAAAAAACAAAAATTGTGTCACTGTCCAAATACTTCATATATTTTTTAATAGCTTTTAGTTCCATATTTCAAATGTAGTGAAAACATTACACATTCAATTCCAAATCAAAGCATTAACAAATTTTCATCAAGTCTGTAATTTTTTTACAGGAAGCAAAGAAAAGGAATATTAATCTGTTAAAAAAAATAGCAGTGGCAACGTTTTTCTCTTCAAACTGAAGACATTTTTCAAGATTTAACTTCACTTTAAATTACTGAACTAATATTTAGTTGCATAACCATTGTTTTTGATAACTGCTGCGCATCTGCGTTGCATCGAGTCAACCAACTTCTGGCACCTAGAAACAGGTATTTCAGCCCAGGATGAACAAACTACATTCCACAGTTCCTGTGAATTTTTGGGTTTTGCTTCAGAAACTGCATTTTTAATGTCACTCCACAAGTTTTCAATGGGGTGGAGGTCGGGTGATTGAGCTGGCCACTCTATTACCTCAATCCTTTTTGTCTGGAACCAAGATGTTGCTCGCTTACTTGTGTGTTTGGGGTCGTTGTGTTGTTGAAACACCCATTTCAGGGGCATTTCCTTTTCGGCATACGCCAACATAATCTCTTTAAATATTTTGATGTATTCAAACTGATCCATGATCCCTGGTATACGATAAATAGGCCCAACACCGTAGTGTCCCCATAACATGATTTTTGCGCCACCATGCTTCACTGTCTTCACAGTGTACTGTGGCTTGAATTCAGTCCCCGGGGGTCGTCTGACGTACTGTCGACGACCACTAGACCCGAAAAGAACAATTTTACTCTCATCAATCCACAGAACATTACGCCATTTCTCTTTGCCAATCGATGCGTTTCTGGGCAAATTTTAACCGATTCTGCACATGCCGTTTTTTCAACAATGGTGCTTTACGGGGGCTTCTTGCTGATAGCTTAGCTTCAATCAAACGTCTTCTGACTGTAACAGCACTTACAGGTAATTTTAGATCATCTGATCTTTCTGGATGTGATGATTGGCTGAATCTTTGCCATTCTGACTTCTTCGATCCGTTTTAACAGTAGTTGCTCGTTTTCTTCCGCGTGTTTCGGGTTTTTGTTGCCATTTTAAAGCATTTGAGATCTTTTTAGCTGAGCATTCTATAATTTGCTGCACTTCTTTATACGTTTTCCCCTCTCCAATCAACTTTTTAATCAAATTATGTTGTTCCTCCAAACAATGTTTGGAACGGCCCATTTTACTTAGCAATTCAGAAGGAAATATATTTTATAACAACGTGTGAAAAATTTGCTTCCCTTCTTCCTTAATAAAGGACAATTAATGAGACCTGTTTTTTCACAGAATTAATTAATTTTATAATTAAACTCCACACTGCTATTATTTTGAACACGCCCCTTTCAATGAATGAGTCAATTACTCAGAACAAGCAGCGTGCATGTCATGACAGTTGGGTCTGTTGTTTTTCTATTACACTACTACATCTACAAGTAAATTATTTGCCATGCAGAAATATCACTACTACTAATAACAATGGTTCATCAGGTTACTGATGTTGTACTGCTATTTTTTATATACAGAATAAAGCAATCATTTTTAATATTTGATCGCATATCCTTTGCATGCCATGACTTCCTGATGTCTGTGACACAACATCAAAAGACTCTTAGATATCTTATTTTATGGTACTCTTACAAGCGATACTATAACGTCTCTGCATTTGAATGGATCGCTATGGGAATTGGGGGGTGGGACTAGATTTTGCTGTAAATTACACTGGAACAGTAATGGCTCAATGTCATCAAGGGTCTGGTGTACCATCACTCTGCTGCCAGAAATACAGTAGATATGGATGGATAACTTGAAGAGTTTCTTCTCCTGACTTATGTTTCCATAGAGTTCAATAGGAAAATTTGTCAGGAGAAACAACCCTTAAATTTATCCATCCACATCTACTGCATATCTGACAGCAAAGTGAGGCTTGTTTGATACCTCAGACCCTTGATGACTTACAGCCATTTTACCAACCATGTATTCCATACTGTTCCAGCATAATTTACAGCTAAATTTAGTCCCACCCCCAGTTTCCCATAGAGATCCATTCAAATGCAGACGTTATAGTATCGCAGAAAATAAGATCTCAAAAGTATTTTGATGTTGTTGGGTCACAGACATTCGGAAGTCATGGCATGCAAAGGATATGTGACCAAATATAAAAAATGATTACTTTATTCTATATATAAATGCAGGGGTGCCAATAATTGTGGCACATGTGGTTTTGTTAAAAATAATTATTTTTTGATGGACATTTTTTTTTCTCATAATAAATTTACTTCAATTAAAGGTTGGATTTTTCTTATTTTTTCAGTGTGAGATTAAGCTAATTCACCAAACGGTGAATTTTTTTATAACCCTTTTTGCTCATTTTTACCAGGGGTGCCAATAATAGTGGAGGGCACTGTAAATAAGTCAATTTTATTTTATTTCCCAAATGTTATTATACATCCACAAATATTGGAAGATGACAGCATCTTCCCTCAAAACTATTCTCCAAACAGGATATTGTTATCAACTCCTATCATTATTCCTCTATGCCCCCTCACTTTTTTCGGTGCAGGTTGCCCTTGTTCTGAAACAGTAGCGGAACAAATGACAGTTTACAGGCCACCAGTCTATTTACCTGTAGGCCTATGTAATTTATCCCCCACCAAACCAAAAATGTTACTTTAACAATTAGCCTACATTTCAGCCATAATTTTATGAAGAGACATATGATTTGTCCTGCACTAATAACGAGCAGAAGTGGGAAACGCGGCATTGAAACTGTATGATTGAGAAAGAATAATGTCAATTAGCTTACATCTATTTATGTGAATTGGCTGTCTTTTACCGATGCAATTCATGTCACACATTCACACACGTGTGTGGCACACTGCGGCCAAACAACACACACACGGCCAATTTTACATGCCTTTACATGAGCAATCAATATATGACCAAGCCACAAATGAATCAAATAGAATATGAAAATAATAACTGTCCTACCTCTCTCCATCTCTCTTTCGCAACAAGGCAGTCGGACCAGTGTAGCGTAAAATTCTTCCCACGTATAACTTTTTCCCAATTCCAGGTCCATTGCTTGACTGTAGGCTACATCTCGCTAGCTACTAGCACCTAGCCCTGAACTGTTCATTTTCAATGTATTTGTTCAATTGGCCTGTAAATAAACATTATTATCGAGTTATACACTCGCATTACGTAGCACAAATGCTAGCTACTGACCACGGATGGGTTCAAAAAGATAGCTGGGCTGTGTCCGAAATCGCTCTGTATTCACTATATAGTGCGCTATTTATGGGTATCGGCCATTTTGTAGGGTGTCCGGATTCAAAATGTCAAATTTGACACCCTACAAATAGTTCACTCAATATCCCCCACAATTCACCACAAAATGTAGAGTACAAACGATGTGCACTACATCACCGGAGACATTTTTTTTGTCAAGATGGTGATGGCTGAGCCTGCGCTGGTCTATAGATGTAAATATAAATACAAGTTTCATCTTGTAGCCTATATTAAATCAGTTTAGTCAGCTTCATAACCAAAATATAAAAAATGCGATAGATTAAATATATTACAAAGTGTTAATTTTTTTTATTTAACAATTATTTCTGTTTAATGGAAAACGCAACTCAATTAGCTAGCTAGCTACCTAGTTACCTAACTTACCTATCTACCTACAACGAGACAACAAAACCCTTGTTCAAAATAAAAAACTTTTTTTACCGTTTCTTGCATGCTCTCTCACCAAGCCGGTAACCGCTTTCACGCAAGCAAGTAACCTGCTCAGAAACGGTAGTGTCAAAAATCGTCTCCTCCTTTCACCAGTGAATTCCTATCAAGTGCTCTATGTAGATTTCCCAAAGTAGTGTATAGGGAGGGATTGAATGAGTGAGCCATTCCGAACACAGCCCTTTTCATAAAGGTGCACAACGAAAGTGTTATCTGATTGGACATTGCTCAACGTCCCGCTTGTAGTTGAGCAGTGATTGGTTATTTGTCCTGTTCCAGTGACGGACCCGGAAGTATCCGGGAAAATTTTACACTGCCTACGCTACACTGGCCCAAAACAGTAAAAAATTAGACTGGCCCTTCTGGCATTTGCCAGAACTGCCAAATGGCCAGTCCGGGCCTGGGTGGAGCTAAGGACCAAGGAAAGGACACAAGGAAATGATGCAAGGAGTGAAAATAAATAATTGGACTGAACCCAATGCGTTTAGTTTTACAGAATTGCATATCTTAACAAGGGGGACGATTTTCCCAATTTTCCTTAACAAGGGGAGCGGTGCTCCCCTATGTTGAATGACAATTCGAACACTGATTATATTATGTATAAGAGGGGAAGGGGGATAAATAAAGTATTTATTTACTATATATTGTAGCATTGCAGCCAGTCAAGGGCTGGCCTAACTGCTCTGCTAAAGGTGAAGTACACTGGTTAGCGTAACAACCTCTACCCTGGGAGATCCGAGCCCAGCATGAACCAAGTTTGTTACATTTGGGGGCTCGTCCGGGATCTCCCGGGGGACAGGCTGTTATGCTAACTACAGTGTAATGGCGTTCAGTTGCAAAATAAAATTTAAAGTCAGTGTTCAGGATGAATTGTTTGTGTTATTTGTCGAAAAATACAATGTGACAATTTACCTCGTGAAGTTGTCACAATGCACGCTCTGTATTTGATCATTGAGATCTCTATATTAAAATGAGTATTAAAAATCTAAGGAATAAACATTGTTTCAGAATATAATATTTACTTTTATATGGAAAACAAGTACCCGTGAGGTACTGTGACTGAGAAACGTAAAGGCCAAGATGCCTCCATCTCCCCTGCTGTCCAATTCCAAGTATTTGTCCCATTTTGAGCCCTTGCACTCACGTATTTACGCTGGGCACGCATGTGACCTCAACCAAAGTCTGTGGGGGCTCATGGTGTGTTCAAGTGTCCAAATCGGGAGGATCATGCATAATGTTTGCTGTGACGATGGTTCCCATTCATTACGATAAAGGAAGTCTGATGGCGTTCAAATGCTCAGCAGCAAAAAAACATGGACGCCCAGAGAAAGCTGACGCTTGTTTGGCTGGCCTCAGTATTCACAGTACCAAAGGTTTTACATGACGCATGCGAAAACGATTCAGGATGACAACAAACGCAGATGGTGACAGACTACATAAGCCACGCACTGGGTCTCTCTAGATCCAGATCTCGCCATGTTTACAGATGCTCAGCCGTTTACCTTTGACTTCTGACGCCTTTTTCCATCACCTCTGTCATCTCAGGGACCTCTGGAGGCACCCCAGTTGAATGTCGATATTTCTGAGATCGTTGTCATCAGCTCGTCACCGGATGTCACGTTCAAATAGTTTTTTCTTCTCGGAAGTCGGAACTATTCGGACTACAGAGATCATTTGTCCTTAGGGCTCAAGGGCGATATTGAGATTGGGCCAATCAAGCTCTGTGTGTGTTCCCATAAAAGGGGCGGTGTCTGCAACAATGAGCCTATAGCAGTACAGCATGTGCTGTACTCGAGCAGTGTATTTCTCTCCTGAGAAAAAAAGACTGATATTCAGATGGATATAATGGGCACACACAAAAAAAACATAAAACAATCATAATAGCAAAAAGTAACATCTTTGCATTCAACAAAGCCTGGAAGGAGTTTTTGCAAAAAAAATTGCTCATTGTGTAAATTTGTTGGTCAAAGCTGGAGTATGCAACTTTTTTGGGGGAACAATATCAGAGAATGGTCATGCTTAGTTGGTAGCAATCATAGAAAGAACTGTTCCGAGAGAAATACACCGTTTATACTTACCCTCAAATTCTGCATTCTAAAACCAGTAATTCGGCTCAAATTTTGTTTTCAAAACAAGTTTTCAAAGAACAAATTGGTTGTATGGTCTATGATCATAAGCCAATCAAAGAGATTCACATCGTGAACCAATCAACAGTGAGATTGACCTTGCCAGTTACCAGCTAGACATGTCACAGCGACCCTTTACACCGGCGCTACTTCACACAAAGCAGAAGAAAGGGGAATTGGATAAAGCTCGCTCGAAAACTGGAGTAAACATAGGTGCTCATTTCAGAAGGTGGCGAGATGTCTGGGAGCGAATTGGTTTAAAGACAAACGTGGAGCTCCCGTATTCTACTGGACAGGTAGGTCAAATACAAATTAACTTTCTGTTGCCAGACAACTGTAATTACCTATAATGAAGAGTAGCTAGGCTGCCATTATTGATAATGTTACTTTATTCGGAAGAAGGAAATGTTTGCTAAAAGGGTTAATTCCAATCGCTTATTTTATCCAAGGGGCCAAAAACCATGCTTCGCTGTTGAAGCTCACCTAGCATTGCTCTCTGGCGCTAGCGTGGTTGGCTCCAGTAGGCCTATAGGCTACCTCCAATTTCAAGCCCATTTTTCAATGTAAGACAACGGTATCAAATGCAGTCAAAACACGAAGTCAAAAAAATTCCCACATGTACATTTTTCCCATGAAAACCTAACATGCCCCTGTAAAACATTTACAAATACTGCAGCATGTCCACGGTAGTAAGTAATCAAAGTGAATTTAACGTGCGAGTGTCGCTTTTAAACACCGCTGTCAATCATAGCCTCTGGCATGACAAAGAGGCTATCGTGACCTCTCGTTGATGGAAGACTGAAGTAGCCAACCATGTGATAAAACAAGGGGAGAGAAACTAGTTGCTCTAGGCTACTTATAACAGATTGGCTCTACTTAAATTAAGATTGGTTGGATTTTGCAGGTTGATAAAAAATGACCTTATTATGCAACAGTTAGCCTAATGCTTGGATGCGTTTCATTGATGACCAAGAGCTGCTGGGAACGGTAGTCAGTGTTGTCAAGAGGGAAGGTATCCAAGATCCACTGAGCTAGAGTATTATATAAATTTCATTTTAGCTTCTCCGAAAAAGGTCACATCTGATAAGACTAAAGATGAGGTTTGCATATGAAGCTTTTGGAATCCGAGCAAATTTCACAAACAGAGCCAATCCTGTACTTTGGAACAGCTTTATTAATTTTAATGTGGAAAAACAGAAATCTTTATTTTTTTTTGTACAGAAATCCCAGCTTCCCCCCACCCACCACACACTCCCAAAAGGAAAAACTTCTTTAAAAATGGGTTTCACAGTATTAAAGAAATTTACAAAGCAATGATTCTCCGAGCAGCGCTCTTCATAACGGCACTTGGCGTGCTTCGTTATTGGGCGTGGACAAGGGCCCCTGCTCCCTGACCATAACCAAATCCTTTGGGTCCAAAGTTCTTGGCATAACAAGCTGGAAAAGAAAAGAAGCACTGATATTGAATCATGTATCTATAAAAAGAAATATTCCTCAGCCACATATACCATGATCAGTTACTAGTATGGCTTGCATATAGTTTACTGGGCCAAAATAGGACTCTAAGCACAGCAAGTCATCCCCAAATGAGCGTATCGACCTACTAACCAACAAGAAATACTGCACCATTCATGTGCCCAGTATTCCAATCTTACAAATATGACCCTCATTCCAATATACTATTCTGCAATTACCCTTGTCGTTTTCCTTCCTCTGAAACAATATACCTATTGTAGTAATTATCCCACAAGATTCAAAAATGGTTAACTGCAGGAAATTACTCAATTACAATTGACTGAATAGATGTTTCTGGCAGCGACACCACAGGGGCATATAGTTTATATTGTTGAGAAAGTCCACGTGACATGAATTCCTCCTCTGGCTAAAGTAACATGGTGGAAGTGCCATCCAGCCTGTGACAACCAGTAAGTAAAGCAGCCAGCAATGATATTGTTACATGGGACAATACAAAGAATGAAGGAAAGAAGGCCCATGAATTTGTATAGTAACATTACTTTGCAAGCATTCTTAATTATGTAATTTAATTCTTTCTCTCCGAAAGGCTCAAGTAAACTGCCACTATAATTTTATGTGGCACTGTAAAATAAAATCATTGTGCCTCCTTGCAAATTTGATTTCTGCACTTCAGTGTGCAAGTGAAAAATGCATTTAATTAATTTTTTTATTTTTTTTATTTTTTTATCAGCAGTGTGTATGCCTCTTGGTATGCCATTTCACAAACACTACAGGTGATCACCATTCAGAGATTAAATTGGTGGTGGTGGACGAGTTCTGAATCCTATGAATTCAAACAAAGGGCAAGACGTGTTGTGCGGTCCGTAGGCCGGCCGACTCCCTTGCCATATTCGTGTCCCACGTGGTTCGATCCCCTGCCATGGCACCTTCCGACCTGTGATCCCTTCGCTATACATTAACCTCTCTGCCTTCTCTGCCTAATAAGGCGAAAATAAAAATTGCAAAAGGAGGGCAGACTGTCAGCTCTCCTTTAAAAAAAAAAGAAAAAAACCTAAATCAACCTTGTGGGCGTCTCTGTGGCGTAGCCTGTAAGTCCACATGCTCATTGCCAGCCGAGACGTTGGTGGGTCAAATCCGGCCGCACGATCGTTGTCACATCTCTCTCTCTCCCACTCTCTCTGTCTCTCTACACTGTGCTGTCCAATAAAGCTGAGTCAAACCTGAGTTCCAAAAGATTACACGACGGGCACACCACTTTCTCAGATGTAAGCTTCCCATAATTCACCTGTAGCGTGTAAATATAATGCTCGAGGACAGATCTTTGATTTTGTTAGTTTTTCATGCAGTCATGCAACAGGGTGGCCCGGTTACCTGGTGTCAGGATTGGCTTTAGTCTGCCCATGTGCCACTCTCCCCCAGAAGAGAGGCGTCAGGGCGTGACTCTAAATGGAACACTCACCTTTACAGTAGATCTCTCCCTCCTTCTCGGTCTGGGTGGTGGACTCCAGGCTCTTCCCACATTTGGCACACCGGAAGCAATTCTTGTGCCAGGGCTGTGGTGCATGGGTAGGGGGAGGGGCACAGAAGAGTGAGATCACACCCAAAAGCTTCACTCGTATAGTTAATAAAGCACAAATTATTTTTGCCACACATCAATGCCAATGCTTAAGAGACAGTCAGCCAACTGTCTAAGACTGTTCAATTTAACTACACAATTTAAAGCACTGGACTTCTCACATTTATATGTGCCATTTTCACAGCTGTTTTTATTTAGGTACCCCTGCTCTGAACAGCCACTGTACAGCAGGTTGCTAGTTTTAAAATAAAAATTTCTCACTTCCTTAAAGAAATAACCGTTTTACTTGTTGACATATCCATTTAGTGCCGCATTTTCTAACATACTGTCAGACCCATAAGTCTCGAGCCATTCTTCTCATACACCCAATGAAGTCATAATCGAATTAACTGAGCCACAATTAACAGAACGATTGATAAGGGACTTGAAATATATGTCCGATCCCCTTGGTAGCAGAGGACTGAAATGCATGTAAAATAACATCGATTTTCTCTGGGCCCGAAAGCATCAGAGAACAAAAGCCTTGTTTTGTACTTGGGTAAGTTTGAGTTTTTGCCTATCTTTCTGTTCTATCCATCTTTCCGTTAGCCGATTTATCTATGTCTGTTAGTCGACGGCTGTGTCCGAATCAGAGCCATATCTAACGTTAATGTGTCCTGTGTAATGTTACTAGCATGTGTAAATTGCTGCTAAACGTTAGGCTACTGCATAGGCCGTTTAGTGACACACAAATGCGAAAAATATCCTCAATACTGTTATCAGCAAAAACCTGGAAATAAGTATATCATTCGGCGATTTAAAGTACACTACATTTACAGAACATTTTGCCTACTTAACTTTCTCATCCAGTGTACTCGGCCACATTAGAATACAAGGGCGTTGATATGGACACAGCCTTTGTTTAACACAAACAAAGACTTTTCTGGCTAAGCTAACAGTTTGCCATCTAGCCAGCCCCGTGTCCAAACAAAGTATAAGGATTTTGTCATGATATTCCCATTTACCAGTCTTTGTTTAACTAGCAGCATGTCCAAACAACCTATAATTCGTAAGCATGTTTGTCGTGATATTCCTATCTATCTACGTATCTTTGTTTAAAACCAACCAAGCCTTTGTTGGCCAAGCTAACAGTTAGCCATCTAGCTAGCCCCGTGTCCAAACAAAGTATAAGCATTTTGTTGTGATATTCCCATCTACCAGTCTGTTTAACTATCAGCATGTCCAAACAATATATCATTTGCAAGCATGTTTGTTGTGATTTTCCCATCCATCTATGAATCTTTGATTAAAACAAACAAAGCCTTTTTTAGCTAAGCTAACAGTTATCTAGCTAGCCGCATGTCCATGGTTATGGCCAGAGAGCATTGTGACGCAGAAGAAACAGAATTCAAGCTGCTGCACAACGCTAATGTCTGGCACCACACAGATGGTCTTTGTGTGCAAGCCCCACCCAGACTGGACTCAGCCAGGCAGAAATATCTTTTTGCAAAGATCAGAGAATTCTGCTCCGATGAAGCGCATCACATGCCCCCCACCAAACTACACAACAACTCAGAACAATAAGTTTGTAAATTCAATTTCGGCTGTAGCTCCCAAGCTGCATTGGACATAGTAGAGCTGAACATTGAACACAGCGCTATTGCACGCCTGACCAGAGCAGGACCCTGCTATTGCACACTAGTCTAGTCTTTGGACTATAAATACGCCATTATAGTTTATTTTAATGTTTTTATTTTAATGTTGTCATTTTCATTATTCTTGAATTCTTAATTATCTACCAAATGGTTCGTTTTTGTGGCCATGTGTCCACACTTTCACCACTTAGGAGCCTATTGATTCACCTCAGCCTTTATCAGGTTAAAAAATAAATAAATAACTTTGCTACCTCAATGTAATTGTTTGTAATATAGCACAATGTGAAAATTATACTTCTATTCTTCATGGCACGCATAGCTGTCTGATGTAATATGGCTTAAACAGGTAAATGACCCCGCTAATAATAAAAAGTACCCAATTAAGAAAGAATTGTGTTTGGAACAATTGTGGTTGCAATTGCGGTTGGTGGCTGTGTATCTGCCTTAGTACAGCTGACAGTCAGTGACACATACCCTAGTGGGGAGTGATTGGGGGTGGAGTTAGCCAGCTACTGTTCACGCCCATTAAGTTTCCCAGCCTGAGGTGTGAATCATTCCAAATCTTTGAGAGCCGTTTTCTCAGGAAAGTGTGCCAACAGTCAAAGAAGCATATCTTCTTCAAATATGTGCATATTGCAGTGTATGAGACGCCATTTGAAAGCTCAGGATCTGTACTATAAAAATATATATTTTTAAATTACCCCATGCTCCTTGTGGACCATGTAAACGGCACCAGTCACATATATAAATGACACTTTCAAAGTTTGAGCCATAGAGGATAACTTGTACAGTTTTGTCTCCAAATATAGACTTTGTGTCCCTCTATTGCATGTGTACACAGAGAGGGAGCTTCCAACCATAGGCCCTGGTTTTTGGGCCCTGACCACAACAGACCAGTTGTGAGGACCATTCTAGATGCTACCCAATCATAAGACAGAAACGTGACCAAAACTCTTCTAACGCAACCACTTCCATGGTGAGTTTAAAGGGCAAAATTGCAGCCTGACAATCAAGCTTTTCTGCACATTCACAGACTCACAGCTGCACATTTCCACACCATCAGTTTTGTAAGCATAAGCCTGGAGCAAGTGTCTGAGGAACCAGAACCATGGAACTAAGATTGCTCTATCAATATTACTGGAACAGGGCCAAATGACATCATATGCAAACAGTTTTGAATCACAGCAGGGGACTCCAGGTGGCTTGAGTTTATAACTCCTCTTTCTGGCTCTCTCCTCCTCACCCTCACCCTCACCCTCCTCACCTTGCCCGCTCCCACAATCTTCTCGGCTGCGTACACGGACTCTCCACATCGGGCGCATTTCTCAGACCCACCAAACTTCTGGGCAAACTTGGACGGGTTTGGGTTGGTAGTAGGCCGGTGGCTCGGTGTCCTGGGATGGGCAGACAGCACAGGGTGAAATCAGAGCACATTAACCTTCCTGATTATCCCAGCAGCCCTGGTCTAGAGCTCTGCCCAATGATGCGTTTAAAGGGGGGCGCCCTGAATGGGCCCTATTGTGTAGACCGCTGTGGAGATTCGGGTCAGCAATGCAGACAGGAGCCGTTGTTACGCAACATAACAAGTCACCTGATGCCGGGCTCCGGCTGCCAGTAAACAAACCCTGGATGAGGCGCCCGTCTGTTCCAAGAGGTCCGAGAGCTAACTGGGCCCCTCTGTAGAAAGACTTGTCCAGACCCGAGTACTGACCTTACTGAAAGACGTCTAACCATGAGCGATACAATGAATTGTGCAGTAATTCAATGTGTTCATTAGATCTTGACTACATCAGTCCTCAATACTCTCTACAGTTCAAAAGTGGAGGGGGGCCCTCTCGTATTCCAAAATAGAGCCTTTGCACCATAGTGACCTCTGGCCAGCACTCAAGAGCTGAAAAAGTACTGCAGGATGATCATTGATCTGGGATAAATAAAGTAAGGCTCAATGCAGTACTTATGGAAACAGTTATTTAAAGGATTTACTGATTTTATTCAACAGAAAGGGATCTAGTACAACCCAAGACTGTGGTCCGATTTAGTCTGTAGTAATTACTAATAATGCTAAAATCTCTGTTGAACTGACTGAATGAGATGCACCAGAAAAGATTCTGAGAAAGATGAGTCTGTCATCCAGTCATAAACATCAGTCTAAATTGTTCCTTTCACATTTAATTGAAAGGCAAAGGTGGGTTGTTTGGAGATCAGTACCTTAAAATGATCCTTTGCAGTTGAAATCAAATCCAAACTGTCAGATCAATTTTAAATTAATTGGACATACAAAATAAAATGCTCGATAAACTTCTAACAGCACAATTACACTACTTCACATACAGCTGAAGTGGCTTGCTGTAACCGTGCACACATTACACCAGTGTTTCTTTTCATTAAAATATTCCTAAAAAACACCGTTGACATCAAAACTGTAAAATGCTGTGGGACACACTCACTCCTCTGGTTTGATCCCCAGCCTCTCTCCCCGGTCCATGTTCAGGGTCCCGGCCCCTTGACCATAACCGTAGCCCTTGGGACCATATTTCTTCCCATAGCAGGACTTGCAGTAGATCTCCTTGTCATGGATGGCCAATGTGGTGCTATCGAGACCTTTCCTGCACACCACTGTAAACAGAGACAGCAAAGCCAAGAGCAGTGTGACCAGACAGCTCCAGGACGACCACAAGTTTCAAACAACATCTTTGTCTTCCTGTTGAAGGACTCTGCTGTGCAATGCTGCAAATTAAAATCAGAGTCTGTGGGTCGTATTTCATGACCTTGCACCTATACTGCTTAAAAACAGTATCTTCCACCTTTAAAACAGTACGAGGATATTAAATCCCACAAACAGCAGTGCCAAAAGGTTTACAATTTTCTTGGATCACTGCCGGTCTTACAATCACAATGCCTGCCCTTCGTATAATCAGTATGATACCAAGTATCTTCTAAGTAAGACACTACAGCAAACTTTAACACAAAAACGCATCCAATAAGGTAGTTCGTACTCCCCCAACTACCTTATTCGTTGTAAACCATGTCTTCTTTGTTGTTTTTTTGTTTAAGTTTACTACTTTTTAACCACAGTAACATTATGTGAGAAAATGTGTTGACATGTTCAACAGTGTCTCAAACTCTGGATTAACACATTGAGTGTTTTCACAACATCTGTGTCTGCCAGGTCTACGTAGAATGAAAAACTGTTCCTCTTACATCACGCTGCATGCTGAAACATGTAACAGAACATATCAGGCAGGCTGTTCCTCATTACAGCAATCATCCAGCAACGTCTGAACCGTTCCATCCATTTGCAAACAACGCCATGCAGGATAAATATGTACCACAGCACATCTGTTACAAGTGATGTTTCTGTAGCTGTACTTGCCATTAGTGAGGGGACGTCACTGTCTCTCAGGACTGTATGGTCAAGGATTATGACCAAACTGTCATAAAGCCGTGGCCTCAATAGCCAAGACACATTTTTTTAAAAAAAACTTTTCAAAACATACATTAAGAACATGTACATGTATACACACCGAACATTGAATTAAGTTACACCTGCTTAGAGTTTCAAATGCCCTTGTTCATACATCATATGTTACTTGCATTGTATTCACTGTGTCAAAGCAGTAGTGACCACTGACTGCACAAAGTTCTGGCGTCAGTGGAATAAGTCACATCCTGCTTTGTGACCTTACAGTAACTACACAATGAGACAAATGTATTGTTTGCCGTCAATGATACCCATGATTAAAGGAAACGTAATTATACCTTCCTTTTCCATTCTTCAGCCACCAGTCATTGCACAAACACCTGGTTTCACATAAACATTTCAAAACCCACATTCAGTTTTGTTAAATCATGTTTTTTCCAACAAGATTTTTTGAGAGATTCCGATTCTGCTTAGAATCCAATTTTTGTGTACGTTGACAAATTAAGCTATTGGGAATTCATTTTGACCAACCCAGTCACCAAACATATTCAACAGTGTAACATTTTTCAGCTGGAATTAATAACATTTACAATAATTACTAATAACTATATGCATAGTACCTTTTGTACATAAAGATGCACCACACAAAGTGCTTCACAGAACATAAAAGAAATGGTGCATTTATTAACTAACAGTGTAATGAAGTAAACGAATGGTAAAAGGTAACAAAAATATATGGAATGAGACAATGAGACAAAGGACACTGAATAAAAAAAGGTACCGATAAAAGCCAATAAAACAAATAATAAAAGTACTATAAACTTCCGACCCTCTCAAACAATGGCTGCACAATCCTGTTTAGAAATGAGCACAGGCCATTTAATAAAATGTAATAAATCTTAAGGACAAATAGGCCACTCACTGCAGAGAAAGCAGCACTTGTGAAAGCTTTTCCCATCACACTGAACCTCCTCAGCATGGTACACCTTTCCCTGGCACGCCTCACACTTGTTCCCACCTCCCCAGTTTGGCATGTTGGCACTGAGAAGAAGAGAAGCAACAAGATAGGTAATTTTGTAAAGAGAAAGTTGAGGTATACATGCACTTCCTGTCTCTTTGTGGGTAGAGCCAGACACATCATTGACAACTTCCCATCTCTGTGAAGCACAAGTCAAAAGCAAACATACCTCAAATTAGCCTGGTTGAGGACAAGACTGCCAGCAATGCACTACATTTTAAAACACTGTAACATGGGTTCTGTGAATTTGTGTGTGAAGCCATGCCCAATACACGTTTTTGCTGAGTTGATAATGAACAGTAAATCGCAAATCAATCAGGCATAGGCCAACTTATTAAACAAATGTGTGCATTTCACATGTAGCTTCATAAACATGCATATTACAAAGTGGAATGTTTTACTCAAAATCCATTTAGTAATGGGCTGAGAATTAATCTGGAAGCAACCCTCCCATCAGCATTCCAAGAGTGTTAAAGAGACGTATGAAAGAAAGCGGTGGGCTATACTCAAGAATGCTGTAATTCTTCATCAGCCCGACCACAGGCCAGCAGGACTCATTAATCAGGCAAGAAAACAGCGACATTATGAAACAAGCCATCCTCCCCCCCATCTGCTTTATTACAGACCGTGACATGCTCAAACACAGAAGATCAAAAGGGGATAAAGATTTAGGTACCCGCTGGGTTTTGTGAAAGTAATGGCTTTTCCTTCAAGTCAAAATCCGAAAGATCCGTGGTTCTAGCGTTTTAATATTTGGTTTCTTAGGAAATGTATTTTTAGTTTTGCCATTTGGGCAAGCTTTAGGTCTATTACAATGCATTTACTGCCACAGCTGTCGTTATTGGCGAGTAGGCTATACTGGACGAATTACTTTGAGGGAATATCCTTGGGTAACCACACCGCATAGAACATAGCAACCAATCAAGTTTCTACACCATGCTCTAAACCCACTTATTTAGATTCACATTCAGATTTTTTGGGAGAGATTTCTATCCATCAAAGAGCAAATCTGTCTCACAGCTCAGTGAAGTGAAACATTCACTACTAGTAACCAACATACCACCTAAGCATACCGAGAGAGACAAACAAACGTGCAGTAGGCCTAACTGCCCCAAAGTTATATTTAAAAAGTTATATTCAAGAGTTGGCCTACTCATTGAGACTACTTTTGTAAATAAACACGGTTCCCACTTTCAGACAGATGAGTCAATAACATTGCAGGAAACGATGACTAAAAAGTTGGCAGCCGCTCCCAGATAGTTGTCCACTCAATACATTTCCCGTTGCTTAACCATTCATTGATCACCGTTCACTAACTTTTGTCTGTTCAAAAATTAATACATTTATAAGATACAGCCTTAACTTGCTAAAGAGCATGTCTTGTCGAACTCATAATAGCATGAAATCTCAATAATGCGACTTCGATTGGTTTCTGGAGAGGATCCAACAAAACCCAAGCAATTAAGGTAGCCTACTGAAGCTGAATTAGTTCAGTAAATTATATCCACCTGTATAATGGATTGTTTGTATTAATTTGAGAATGTCAGCTGTGTCGCTCTGGGTAAGCTGCTAAATGGCTATGGTAAATGTTAAATGGTTAAGAAAAAAAAGAGTAACACATTCAATGAAACGTCATATCGTAATGGTTGTGTGGGACTTTAGCTAGAAGTACAATATTGTGGGAAAACCGCGTCTCGAGTTGATGAAGCATAGCCTACAACAGGAGAACTTTAACCAGGACGTTTAAGCAATCATTAATAGGCAAAGTGTGCAAAGCAGGTTAGCAGCAGTTCCGTTAATCGTAATCACGCTGTAAATATTACTTTCACACATGCTAGCCTCGCCACAGCTGCACGTCCAGACGAGTAATAAGCTTATGACGCAGCGAGCCTTGCACAGCCTAACGTTACTTAGAAAAGGCAACGCGCCAACGTGTATCGGCTGCTTCAATATAAAAATTAAAACCCAAAATCGTTAACTCGATATCTGGATTAAGAATCACTGCTAACAGATTAAGAACAATTGACTGATACCCCCAGTTGCGTCAAAGAATAAAATGCGAGCACATGCCCTTGTCTACGTTACATATTCAGTCTATTGAATATGTAACTCAGAGTAGGAAAGACAGAGTTCTGGTTAGTCCGAGCACGAAATTAATAATTTCGTAGGCAACAAACAGATGTTTGATGTAAATGTTAAAATGTATGATAAGAAATGCAAACCCGCCTGAAAAAACAAACAAACAATCCTTACACTGTTTGTAGCTGTAGACCGAGCGTTCCCCTACCGACCACTGCAGTGTTTCCTATGAACTCGCTGACTCGGTGCCTGTGAGTGTGTCCCATTTGAAATAGGCTGTGGGAGCGGGAGGGAGTGGTTTGGAGTCGGGGTGGAGGATTTCACCCAAACTATGCGTCATGTAGGGACTACTAGTACTGAAAGGCATTGCACTGATTTGAAAAATATTTATCACAACTGAACATTAGTTGTAGTACTCATATTATAACGTTGATTGTGAATTGTTTTGTTAATTTTCTGAAAAAGTACACTTATAACAACATATTATACAGGCCTGCCTTCAATCATGGCACAGACTATAGCATCCTTAAAGTACAGTGAAAACTTATGTCACAGTATGGTGCTGCCAAATAGTGCCCATTGTTGTAACAGTAGTTTACAGTAGTTTATTAATTATGCTTACACAGGATTCAATGATATTCACACATTTAGGCAGCAAAATGTATAAGGAAACATCAGAGGTTTAGAATTTAATTTACCAGGGTCCATAAAGTTAGCACAAGGAGATGACAAAGCACCGCAGTGTAACTGCACAAACTTCAATCAGCCCTTTAAAATACACACCACTCTTTAGGGTTACATGGGAACAAGCCGCGCTTAACTTAAGTGCCATGGGCCATCACTCAGTCTTAGTTTGAAGGGTAATATGATCAAATACAGATGTCCCAATTCCAAGAAGAAATCATATTCCAGTTTCCATTTACAAATGCTGTTTGCTCAAATCAACAATGAAAAAATGCCTTTTGTCTGCTGTAACATTAAACCTCACGAAGACCATTGTGGCCTTATGACTGTGTATCTTGTTAGGATGTAGTAAGAAAAAACGCAATGCTCTATTAGTCACTGTCCTTTATATTGTGGGGGATGTTCTGAAAAGTGTAGACTGTGATATATGGCATTGAGTCATAAAAAAACACACTCAGACACACAGTAAGTCGTGAAAAACATTTCTTCTCTGGCTGACTGGTTATTATTCCAGAGAAGAGCAACCTGGGATGAAAGAGCGTGGAACCTGACCTGGATGTTCATTTGTGATTTAAATAGTTAGCCCCCAGGGTGAACCCAAGTCCCTCACAAACCTGAATGTAGGCTAAGTAATCGGCGAGGCTCATCTCCATACCCATGCTTGTAGGCTCAGATCATCAGCATCAATGTCAATGTGTCAGCCCTGGAAGTGACAAGAGTTATAGTCCTGTATTCTCTATGGTTTTTTGAACCGTAGGACAAATTTATGTTGCTCTGGTAAGTCAAATTATAAAGTTGCAGAACTAAAACATTTTAAGGATTAGTCATTAAGCTGTTTACTTTCTGTCAGGAATGCAGTAGTAGGCTATTCATATAAATGCCTAGCCTACTAAATCACACCTGCTCTAATCTTTAGTAAAAATGGCTGTGCATCCCCAACAACACCGAGCATTGCATTTACATTTTTTTTCAGCCACTTAGAAAAATGCTCCACAGATCAGTTTAAAGCAGTCATAGGCCTTCATAGGCCTTTGGCCTTAGCCCTCCTGGTGAACAATCAATGTCATTTGAAACCACTGTCATTTTAAATGTGAAATTTTATTTGATTGCTGTATTTGATTTTCACCACACAAGGTGAATTTAATTACTAATAATAAGTATTCTACAATGTAGTTTTAGGCAGAAAATATTAAGCCTACTTTTACGTATTATTAATAGGAAGTGTGGGGATAATATGAACTGCGTGGGGTGCATTGCAGACAAAAGCGGTAAAACCTTTGCTGGAATGGGATTGTAAAAGCAGGCCAGCGGAGACCTCTAATTCAGGCTTCCAGCCATACAGTGCTGTGAAAAAGTTTTTGCCCCCTTCCTGATTTCCTCTATTCTTGCATATTTCTCACACTGGATGTTTTCAGATCTTTAGACAAAATATAATATTGATTTTAGGGAACCTGAGTAAACAAATGACACATTTGTTTTTTACTTATTAAATTTATTTAATGAACAATAAATCCCAACACCCATTTCCCTTGTGTGAAAAAGTAATTGCCCCCTTACAATAACTGCAGCCAATGTATAATAAAGTAATCATTTGTAATATCTGGTCACATATCCTTTGCATGCCATGACTTCCTGATGTCTTTGACCCAACAATATCAATTTGTTTCTCCTGACAAATTTTCCTATTGAACTCTATGGAAAAAAAAGTCAGGAGAAGAAACCCTTAAAGTGAACCATCCATATCTACTGCATATCTGGCAGCAGAGTGATGGTTTGAGGCTCGTTTGATACATCAGACCCTTGATGACTTAGAGCCATTTAGCCAACCATGTGTTCCATACTATTCCAGAGTAATTTACAACTAAATCTAGTCCCACCCCCCAATTCCCATAGAGATCCATTCAAATGCAGAGAGGTTATAGTATCGCTTGTAGAAATACCAGAAAATAAGATTTCAAGAGTCTTTTGATATTGTTGGGTCAAAGACATCAGGAAGTCATGGCATGCAAAGGATATGTGACCAAATATTACAAATGATTACTTTATTATACATTGGCTGCAGTTATTGTAAGGGGGCAATTACTTTTTCACACAAGGGAAATGGGTGTTGGGATTTATTGTTCATTAAATAAATTTAATAAGTAAAAAACAAATGTGTCATTTGTTTACTCAGGTTCCCTAAAATCAATATTATATTTTGTCTAAAGATGCATGAGACTCTGAACTGGATTCGACACTGTAAAAAAAATATTGCCTCATTTTGTTATATCCACATGTATATTTTCATCACCATAAGTTAAGAAATTCAACTAATTTTCTTAAGTTCCCCTAAATTTAAATTTCAAAATTATTCATCAACTTCATCATCAAAATCAAATGAGTTTACAAATGCTGAATGATGTCTGGCTGTGAGAAAGCAATGCGCTGGAAAGAAATACCATTACATGCATTGAAAAATCGACTTTGCAAAAACGTGATATATCGACCAATTATTGGATTTATTATTATTTTTTAAATGTTATATCTTTGGCAATATTTTTTGTTTCCAAGTGTTGTTGAATTACAGTTTAGTTGAATCCATGTGTCATTTTAAGCCAGTAACTGTTTCATAGGTTCAAACAGTCATATTTTTAATTAAACCAATGCAACATTTCAAGGCAGCAAGGAAACAAAAGAATAAAACAAAGAATGGTATTCATTCTTATCAACATTCACAAGTTGTAACATTAAATAAGGATTAGTCATGTTCACTTGAAATTGGGGGCTGGAGCATATCCCAGCATGCATTGGGTGAGAGGCAGGAATACACCCTGGACAGGTCGCCAATCCATCGCAGGGCACATACACCAGTCACTCACACACTCCTATGGGAAATTTAGGGTCTCCAATTAGCCTGATGGGCAATTTACAGTCTCAAATTATCCTAACCTTCATGTCTTTAGACTGTGGGAGTACCCACTCAGCCGGGATTTGAACTTGGTACCTTCTTGCTGTGAGGCGACAATGCTAACCACTGCACCACCATGCTGCCCCCTAAACTTAAATCAGTTTTTTAAACAAAAAATTCAGATACATTCTTTTGACTTAATGTGGCAAGTTTTTACAAGTTTTAATATTTAGCCATTTGTTCCTTAACACACAGTGCTAAATTGTCTAAAAATAATCTACAGTCATATCAACTTTTACAATTTACATCAGTAGATTAACACAAATAACTTTTTCAACTGAAGATGATGAGATGAAACAATGAATAAGCCCACGTTGATTTTATTTGAAATTTTAAGGCAGCAAGGAAAGTTTTTAAGTTAAACTCACCTGGAATTTTTTACAGTATAAATGTTTTTGGAGTTTTTTCAGCCCCTTCTGGCCAAAATGGCAATACAGTTGCTGTAAAAAAATTGTTTAAATTTCATTGAGAATGACAGTTTTGGATTCCTATGTCTCACAGTTTTAAAAAGGTCACATTTGGAGCTGTGACGTCAGTATGACTATGACTTGTATTCACGGCCTTCTTTTGACCAGTAAGCTGCCTGTGGACGCATTACACAAGTTACAACTTGCGAGTATATACACTTACAACATAGTATTTTCTGGAAAGTTTCTCATTTCAATAAGAAATTTAAACTTTGTCCAATTTCTGCTGAACTACTCAAGCACAAATTCATAATGACGTGATGGATGAACATTGTCTGCCTATTTCGTGTGTTATTTTGAAATTATTTCGGGATTTATTTTTGTGTTATGTGCTTTCAGTTTGTGAATTTCAATGAGAATCATGCATACATTTTAAAGGTTTGCATTGTAAATTACTCTGGATAAGAGCATCTGCAAAATGGTTGCAATGCAATGTAAAGAAAAATTGAATTCTATATTCAGACCACTTTATATTTATTATTGCCTGTGAACATGATTCTTAGATGGATTCTACACATTTGATTGTTTTGTATCTGCAATGCATCAAACAAAAAGTAATCTATGATATTTAACAATATCGGAATGTGCAGTAGAAATAGCAAAGACAAAGCTCCTGAGCTACCAATTCGTCATAATTTAAACCTGCCATTTTGTCTGTTCTCTCTGAAATATTACATATTTCTGCACAAGACATGATATATTGCAAATTGACAAAAATGTTCACGAAGCAGCATTTCTGCCTTAATGGTGGTGTTAGAAATTGGAAAGGCTGGTGTTTTAATTTAATGAGAGATTGAGTTCTCCCCACACTGAAATCCAGTAGGTCCATCCTGTAACTACCATGTAGGCTATTGGGGAGTGTTGGGAAGCAATTTAACTACTAGTTAAACTAGTAGTTTAATTGCATTTTAAAAACAAATATCACATGAAACCTTTAAGGGTTTCATTGTATGCTTTCAACATTTAATTAGACTTGAATTAGACATAACGTTGACAAAATCATGAGACTAATTTCGGGGCAGCTAGGCCTAGGCATTCTGTTAAATAAAAACTACCAATTTGTTAGAAGTGTTGTTATTGAATATACAGTATATGTGTTGTTGACTACGGTCGTACAGTAGGCCTACATATCATACGTCTCATAACGTTAGTTGGCGATCACTCGCTCAGCCAGCGCGACTGTCATTCCCGTGTGAATATTACGTTCTGTGTTCCGTGCGTTTCCGAACTGTTGCATTACTTGCACGCTTGTAGGCGCAATGGTTTATGGTTATTGTAGTTATTGTGATGCTTAGTTCAGCGTGAACTGTGTTGACTGTGTTGAGTACAATGGGCCAAGACTGGGGCCGTGTCCGAATACGACCCCTACACCCTTTCAGGGCGCTTATTTGTGTCCACTTTGTCAAAAAGTTTTTGAGTGGGCGACTTTTTCTCACAAATGGGGGCACTTAAAATACCAGGATGAACCCCTTATTTCCGGGGGTTTTTGAGGAAATTCAGGAGCACACTCATCTGCAGAACGGTGCACTCATCCGACAATTTCAGTAAGTAACCCGGAAGTAAAAGCGTAAAAGACATACAGCATATATGTATATCTATGGTGTAAGATAGGTTCATATTACAAAATACTTTTTTTATTCCTCATTCATTCATAATCTACACTTTGTAACAGCCGTCATATGTTAACTGATTGATATTCTCAATAAAAAAATAAAAGTAAAAATAAATATTACGAACTACTTCCTCACTAGTTTAGAAAAAGTTTTGCGGGATTTCTTTCGCACACTGCTTGCAAAGTGAGGGGACAGGGGTCTGAGTGGACAGGGAACAGGGGTCGTATTCGGTCACGGCCTGGGCTTTCGTTTTGAAGCTCACTTTCTGGTTAGGCTGGGAGCCGCCATTGTGTCGTTGCTCACTAACGCCACTGTGGTTGGCTCCAGTATAGGTCTTTCACCATGTAAGTCAATGGCAGCAATGTGGTCAAAATACTCAGTCAATACATTTTTCCCACAAAATCTTTTTATTGCAATAGGCGCCTTTCCTTCATCTAATGCCTGTGTATGTGCTGATTTTTTAAAATATTGTGTCGTTTGGACAGGGTATTAACATTTGTTCAGGACCAATCAGAGGGACAGGTTGATAGGTTGACTGCTAAAGATAGGTTCTATATGGTTCTCACAGCCCTCACTTGGAGGGGTGGGACCAGAAGGGGGAGACAACATTCATTGGTCTAAAACGTGCCCTGGCGTCTTGGGACCTTTATACAGTCTATGTTTGGGATAGGGAGACGCGCTGTATTTTTGTGTGGAAGTCGGTGGAGAACATCCCTTAGATGTTGCTCATCTTCAACATGTTTGTCATCACGTATTCATTTTGGAGCGAGCTATGATGTGTCTACTACCAAAAAAAAAAAACAGCAGAGGATGTTGCAGCTACATTACAGGCCCAGCATTTCGGAGCAAGCAGCCCAACTGTGGGTTACGTAACTGAAATCCATTGCCCCATACCTGTATAACCTTAGATATAGTTTAGATATTAATTTAGCTATTCCACCCCCTCCTGTATGCAATCGCCGTACTCCCGCTTAGCTATGCTGGGTTAGCTAGCTAGCAAGCTAATGATAGCTCACGGCAAGTCGTTTTAATTTAACAGTTATTCGACTTACTTAAAGTCTTTCTTGTTGGCTGGCCATATAAGTTGGCTAGCTAGGCTACCGTGATTGCCTAGCTAACATTACTAACATTAGCCAGCTGCTCCAATTAAAACCCTAACTGGACAATTCTACACCTGGATTAATTTTGTTTGGTTCCAAAAATTGAGAAAATATGTGGAAAATTATCCTGGCCACTCCTCATCTTAAGACCAATACGCCCAGTTCACTTGCAATGGGCGCAAGACTACTTGGTATTTAAACGTTGTGAGTGCTAGGCGTTATAATGAACCCTGCGCCGGGTGTAAGATAGCAAAGACACTTGCATTTGGGTTAGCGCCAGGTGTAAGATAGGGCCCCTGGAGTTATAAAGTCTTAAACAGAGTCTTATTTACCCCCTAAATAAGTGAAAATTACCAAATGTTCCCAAGAGAGTACGTTCGAAGCAGTAGAAGCAAACCTCAACTCAGCCCTAGATGAGCTACTCCTCTACTACGAGAGCAACCACCTACACGCAAACCCTGCGAAGACTCAAGCCTGCTCGTTCCATCTCAGGAACCGGGAAGCCAACCGACCTCTTAACATCACATGGTCTGGAACACCACTTGAGAACTGCACCAACCCTGTCTACCTTGGCGTAACCCTGGACCGCACCCTCTCATTCAAGGAACACATCAAAAACACCAAATTGAAAGTCAGCTCCCGGAACAACATCCTACGGAAACTGATCAACTCCAAATGGGGAGCCACAGCACACACACTAAGATGTACTGCCTTGGCCCTGTGCTATTCCTCTGCGGAGTATGCGTGTCCTGTTTGGGAGAGATCAACCCATGCCAATAAACTAGACCCAGCGTTGAACAACACCTGCCGCTTGATCACTGGTTGCCTGAAGCCTACCAACCTGAACAACCTGCATCTCCTCGCTGGCATTGCCCCTGCAGATGTAAGACGGGAAGCTGCCAGCCGAGTAGAGATCACAAAGGCCACCAGTGATGAACGCCACCTCCTTCACGGACGTGAACCCCCGGCCCAACGACTGAAGTCAAGGAGAAGCTTCCTCAGCCATGTCCAGCCCCTAACAACATCTCAGGAGGAAACCAGACTACAGCTATGGACCAGAAAGCTAGAGAATGACCCCCCTCCTATTGACATGGGAATCCCTCCTTCTGAAGCCCTCCCTCCTGGCTCAGAAGCACCATGGGTCCAGTGGAAGACACTCAACCGCCTGAGAACAGGAATGGGGCGATCAAAAGCTGCTATGGCCAGATGGGGCTACAAAACTGGCCCAACCATCTGTGAATGTGGAGAAGAGGACCATACGATGCAGCACTGCCTTGTCTGCCCTCTACTACCCAACCAGTGCAGCTTAAAAGATCTCGCAGAGTTCAATAATAATGCAAAGGACTGTGTAAAGAAATGGGAAACTGTCATATAACCACATGCTTCAAAGACACGAAAAGAAGAAGAAGAACCAAATGTTCCACCTCCGCAAAGGGGTTAAATATATCATTATCAATTTGTAGTTAAATATATGATTATTTTATGATTTACAGCAGTGCACAATTTAGCCATTTTTGATGGATTTGGAGACACTAATGAACAACAGGGTACACTGTCATGGATCTTGCCTTTCTTCCCTTATCTCCATGTCTCTTTATTCTTTTTTGTCGTTTACCGGTAATCTATCAGATTTTCCTGTGTTCCGCTACGGGTTTTGCTTTCGCCTCGTCATTAGTGAGTTCACCTGTCATTTATTTCCGCTCATTATTTATACCCTGCTTCCTGCTTCTCTCGTTGCTTCCATGTTATTTCACGTAACATTCGAGCCGGTAAAAATGGTATAGGAAGTTGTGCTGCTATCGACCGCTTTGCTTATCAACGCGGGACTTGTTAGCAGTACAACCTTAGAAAGAAAGCAAGTTCTCTTATACGCTCTTATTTCAGAGCAGAGGTTTTCATTTTCTTTTGTTTTCTACTCGAACCTACGAGTTCCTCACTCAAAGTCTTTGAGGTCTTTTCAGTTCTCTGTTCTTTCTTTTGTTTCGCTCCACAAACGGGAGTTAGATAAGCGTTACTGCTTATTTCTTTGTTTTGCTCGGGAAAGTGTCAGGGGTTTCTAACGCAGTGGTTCATTTTTTTTTAAAATACAGCCCTCGCGGTTCCATGCACAAGAGTCCAGAGTAGCCTTCATTCTCTCTCTCTTAACCGGTAATGCTCTCGCATGGGCCGACCCACTTATCAGGGCTCATTCACCCCTCGTAAGTAACACAGAGCGGCTTATGGCGGAGATGGTGTCAGTGTTCGATCAAGACGTTTCTGGCAAGGAAGCTGCCATGCGTTTGACCCGTCTTCGTCAGGGCACTGACACCGTGGCTGCCTTTGCTATTACTTTCCGTGCTCTTGCGGGGGTGACAGGATGGGCCGATGAGCCTCTTTGTGCACTGTTCCTGAACGCCCTATCGGAACCCGTAAAAGACGCCATTGCGGGTATCGAACCACCCGCTACATTCGGGGCTCTGGTATCTATGGCCATTCGTTTAGATAACCGGTTTAGAGAGAGAGAGAAGGAGAGGGCTTATAAGGGTTTTAAACATCACCCACCTCATTACTCTTCCTCCCACACATCAGCGCCGGCTCACATTCCGTTTGTAGCTCCCATTGAGCAGGAGGAGTCCATGCAGGTCGATGATTCCTCCATGCGCGAAACAAGTGATGCTAAGTCTCGTGAGTGGTGGTGTAGGTAAACGAAAGAGGAGGGGCCATTTAAAGGACCACTGTCCCAAACTGTAGGGAAAAGAAGGGTCCCGCTAGGGGAACCGAGTCGCCTAGCGGGACTAGATTTAAATTACCCTCTGACCTTCCTGTTGGTTTATTTACGCTGGAATGACCGCCAGATTCACTGCAATGCGTTCATTGATTCCGGGGCAGTTGAGTGCCTCGATGATTCCAACTGGGTTAAATCCCACAAGATCCCCACCCACCCTCTTTCTCTTCCTCGCCTGGTTACGGCTTTGGATGGCCGGCCCTTAGGCACTGGCACTATCTCCCGGGTTACCGCCGCCATATGCATGTGCGTTCCGTTTCGTAAACATACGGAGGAGATTCAGTTTTTTTTAGTGGAGTCCCCAGCTTATCCGCTGGTTTTGGGTCATTCCTGGCTTACTCGCCATAACCCACACATTAATTGGGGGGGGGGGGGGAGTGGGTTCCGTTATTCATAAATGGGGTCCCAAATGCAAACGCCACTGTTATGTCGCCAGTCCTTTTCTTTTGGGAAGAGGGTGTGAAGATTATGCCGAGTCTGACTCAGAGAGTGAGGAGGAAACAGCAGTCCTCTCATGTTCCCTCCGAGAATGGAGAGGAGAGTTTAGACTGGGATCACTCTGCTGAGCAACCTCCTGCGTGGCAGGAGTTGACGTCCGAGTCAGAGATTGATTGGGAGATTCACTCTGTCTCGGACACTGAGGGTGTTGAAGTGGGAGGGGCACTCGAATTCCAGCTGCCCGCTAATGTCCCCAAACAGTATGCCGATCTTGCGGAGACATTTAGCATACAACGTTCCACTTCACTACCACCTCACAGACCATATAACTGCGCTATAGAGCTATACCCGGGCACTACCCCCTCTAGAGGGTCTCTTTATTCGTTATCTATCACTGAGAGCGCCGCTATGCATAAATACATTGAGGAGGCTTTGTTTAATGGGTTCATTAGACCTTCCACCTCGCCTGCAGGGGTGGGTTTTTTTTTTTGTTAAAAAGAAAGACGGAGGTCTCAGACCCTGTATTGATTACAGGTCCCTAAATGACATAACGGTGAAGAACAGGTACCCCCTTCCCCTTATGAACTCCGCCTTCGAGCGTCTTCAGGGGGCGTCTGTCTTCACGAAGCTGGACCTACGTAACGCCTATAACCTCGTTCGCATTCGCGAAGGCGACGAATGGAAGACCGCTTTTAACACGCACAGCGGCCACTACGAATATCTCGTCATACCGTTCGGGCTCACTACGCCCCCTCTGTGTTTCAGGCGTTAATTAATGATGTGCTGAGGGAGATGCTGGAGAGATTTGTCTTCGTTTCTCTTGACGATATTTTAATATTTTCGCCCGATCTTACCACACATGTCGGTCACGTTCGTCAGGTTCTTTCTGCTCTTCTCAAAGCCCAATTATTTGTAAAAGCAGAGAAGTGCGTCTTTCACACTGGCTCTGTTTCAGTTTTGGGTTTCATTGTTAGAGAGGGTAAGGTACAGATGGATCCGGAAAAGGTTTCTACTGTAAAAAACTGGCCCACGCCATCTTCCGTAAAACAGGTACAACGTTTTTTAGGTTTTGCAAATTTTTATCGGCGATTTATTCACAATTTTAGTGCGGTAGCAGCGCCCATTACTGCGCTTACAAAGAAAAACCTTGGCGGCCAGTTCCAATGGAATTCCAAGGCGGGGGCAGCATTCTCGGAATTAAAGAGAAGATTCACTTCTGAACCCATCCTGGTTACACCCAACCCCTCCCTCCCCTTTGTGGTAGAGGTGGACGCCTCCGAGCTAGGCGCCGGAGCCATTCTGTCCCAATGTTCGCCACTTGACCACAAGATGCACCCCTACGCTTATTTCTCTCGCGCCCTAACATCGGCAGAGAGGAATTATGACGTAGGGGATCGAGAATTGCTTGCGGTCAAGTTGGCTTTGGAGGAGTGGCGCCATTGACTCGAAGGAGCGGAACATCCGTTTACGGTATGGACAGACTATAAAAATCTGGAGTATGTTCAGCTGGCTAAGAGGCATAACTCATGGCAAGCTAGGTGGGCGCTGTTCTTTTTAAGATTTAATTTTATCATTACATATCGCCCCGGGTCTAAAAACGTAAAACCTGACGCTCTCTCGCAGATTTACGACCGCTCTGAGACAGACTCTGTTCCTGAGCCTATTATCGCCATTGACCTCATTGTTGCCCCGGTTATATGGGAGGTTGAGGCAGCGGTGCAGAGAGCCTTGCGCTCGGACCCAGGTCCAGGTGGGGCACCGGCTAACTGTCTTTTCGTGCCTCCTTGTCTTAGGTCTCGGGTTCTCCAATGGGGCCACGCCTCTCAACTCACCGGTCACCCCGGTATTCATCGAACTAGGGACTTTTTATCCCGTCGTTTCTGGTGGCCTAGTCTGGAGAGAGACATACGCTCTTTTGTCGCGGCTTGTCCGGTTTGCGCTCGCAGCAAGGCCTCTCACCTTCCTCCCTCTGGTTTTCTTCGTCATCTACCTATTCCCACCCGCCCCTGGAGTCATATTTCCCTGGACTTCGTCACAGGTTTGCCGTTATCTTCAGGCAATACTACCATTTTAGTAGTGGTCAACCGGTTTTCCAAAGCGGCTCATTTCATTGCACTGCCCAAGCTGCCTTCGGCACCTGAGACAGCGCAACTTATGATTGACCATGTGTTTCGGTCGCACGGCCTCCCGTCGGATGTGGTGTCCGATCGCGGTCCTCAGTTCGCCGCCAAGTTTTGGCGGCTGTTTTGCTCTCTGCTGGGGGCTTCGGTTAGTCTGTCTTCCGGGTTTCACCCGGAGACTAACGGCCAGACAGAGCGCACTAATCAGACTCTAGAGAGTACTCTTCGCTGCCTTACCACGTCCAAGCCTACCTCCTGGAGTCGTCACCTCGCCTGGGCGGAGTACGCTCATAACACGCTGCGTAACGCCTCCACCGGCCTCTCCCCCTTCGAAGCTCAGCTGGGTTATCAACCACCTCTTTTTCCTGAGCTTGAGAGGGAGGTGGAGGTGCCCTCCGCAAGATCTTTCATTCGGCGGTGTCGGTCGGTTTGGAGACAAGTGCGTTCGTCTCTTATACGGGCTTCGGCTAAACAAAAAGCCACGGCTGATAGGCATAGTCGAGCTGCACCATCCTATAGAGTCGGACAGCGGGTTGGGCTTACTACTCGTGACCTTCCGCTGCGGGTCGAGTCCCGCAAACTCGCCCCTCGTTTTGTGGGGCCTTTCAAAATTATAAGAAAAATCAACAACACGTTTCACGTCTCCCATCTGAAACCGGTACTCGTCAGCCCCCTCGCCCCGGTTGAGAGACCACCTCCGCCTTCCCGACTCATAGAAGGGGGTCCGGCTTATACCGTTCGCCGCATTGTGGCCGAGAGACGTGTGGGCAGAGGGTGGCAGTTCCTTGTAGACTGGGAGGGCTACAGTCCGGAGGAACGTTGCTGGGTTCCATCGAGAAACATCCTGGACCCTCAGTTAATCACCGACTTCCGCAGAGATAAGGTTGTGGAAGCGTCCGGTGCCGTTCCTTAGACGGGGGGTCCTGTCATGGATCTTGCCTTTCTTCCCTTATCTCCACGTCTCTTTATTCTTTTTTGTTGTTTACCGGTAATCTATCGGATTTTCCTGTGTTCCGCTACGGGTTTTGCTTTCGCCTCGTCATTAGTGAGTTCACCTGTCATTTATTTCTGCTCACTATTTATACCCCGCTTCTCTCGTTGCTTCCATGTTATTTCACGTAACATTCGAGCCGGTAAAAAGGGTATAAGAAGTTGTGCTGCTATCGACCGCTTTGCTTATCAACGCGGGACTTGTTAGCAGTACAACCTTAGAAAGAAAGCAAGTTCTCTTATAAAGTCTTTGGGGTCTTTTCAGTTCTCTGTTCTTTCTTTTGTTTCGCTCCACGAATGGGAGTTAGTTAAGCGTTACTGCTTATTTCTTTGTTTTGCTCGGAGACCGAGCTTCTCGTTTTTATTTGCGAGGTTTGTGTTATTTTATTAAATTTTTCTCCACTACGGATCATTGTCAGTCCCAGTGGTGTTCTTTGGAACACTTTAAGATTTCCCAGCTATCGCATCTGTACCTCAAATATTCCCTCCGTGTCTCTGACATAGAGATCCCTCACATACACTGCTTACATTTTGTGTCATGGTAGTTCCACATATCACCCTCAGTTTTTACCTGTTCTATAGCTCTCAGTATTTCATTGCAAACTAAAGAAAAACATGTTTTGCAGCATTTGTCCAAGATTTCTTTACATTTGTGGTCCTTTATTTTGACCTAACTTATTAAAGTAAACTAATGCAAGTTACTATTGTAAATGGTACAACTCTCTTTCTTCCTTTAAGCCTTTTCCAAAGTTTATGTGATGCTCACACCTTGAGCTGTAAAGCCTTAAATAGAACAACCCCTGAATAGGTGAGAATTGACCAAATTCTGCATTTGCGCGAAGGGGTTAATCTGGTTACCATATGATTGTATATTCAGGATACTACAAATCCTCAGAGGTGTTGTGAAACAATAGACATGTCAAAAATCTAAACTGAATTGAATATCAGGAGCAACAGACCTAATGTGTGTTTTCAGAAGGCAGCACACATTTTTCATTTTTTCAGCATTTTTTCACTTTCTCTTCTCTCCCCCCCCACATCCACTTGGATCCCAACATCTAAGATTAATTTCTTTGTCAGGTTAGTCTAACTGAAAACTGATTTTAAAATCAAAGTTATATACTTGTTATATACTGACAAAACTGTGTCTTTGGTTTCAAAGTAACCACAAATAGTATCCTTTGCTTCAGATGGTTGATGCCCTGAGTAGGCCTAATTATTATACTTCAGTGCATAAAGCAGTTACAGATTTCCTTGTCATATAAAACAAATGTGTCCGCTCTTTTTGTTTGCTTTGTAGTCTATGATTGTTAATATAAACAATATTACTGTAGACAAGTTTAACATAGTGTCGAAACTGAAATAACTGCCCAACAACACTATAGGCAACTATATACTGCCCTAGGCTTGCCATTTCTGAACATATTTGTGCTGTCTCAATATGTGGATTTAAACTAATTTATCTGTACAAAAGCCTAAATAATGAAAATGTCTGTCCTTTTATTTCCTGACTAGTATCACTTTTGATTTTGATGTCAAAAATGGGCCAGCCCAATTAGTAAATTTTTCTCCCTCTCTACGCTTATAATAGTGTCGGAATAAATGCCCTGAGCTCATTATCTATGCCTAGATATAGGATTGCACCACTCTGCGAGAGTTTTTATTACCTCTGAGGAGACACAGAACAGCCCAGCGTGGCTTAGAATGCCATAAGGTTTATGGTTTCTTTTTTATGTAAGTTTTAATGCCAATCTGTGACATTCAATTGAAATAATCAGTTGAAAGTCTAAAAGTTTATGTCTATAAAATTACGTTAAAAATCATCCAAGGTGATCAACTCACGAGGTGCAAAGAGGACTGAATGTGTTAAAATATAAAAATACATTGAATTTTAGTTTTTTGGGGGTTAGCCTGAATGAATATGCTAAAGTGAGTGTCCCAATGTTATTTTGCGAAATAGTGGGAGGAGGTCATGCAAATAGATTACTTTAGCATGTGTAATGTGGGTTACTCAGCTCGACAGCAAGCCTGGGAAGGTAATTGCATGTGCATTTTAGTAGGCTACGAATGGAAAGCAGGTATTAAGACACACAATTGATAAGATGACGGCTGCCATTGTAGCAAGACATGTAAGGGTGTGTTTGGAATATCCATAACAATGTTCTGAATGATTGCATAACAATGGCGCTAATTAACTGGCCCATTCTAGCTATCGCTGAAAACACACAAAAAGATAATTTTTGGATACATAGGTGTAGGTAGCGAAGTGAGCTAGTATCGCTCGTGGAATAAGCACCAACAGTCCAGTTGAAGGAGACTTGGCGTTTATTACTTTTCTCCAACACACACACACACACACACACACACACACACACACACACACACACACACACACACATACAATGGACACACGCGCTATGTCCCGTTCCTCTCTCTCCTCCACTCCCCGAGGACTCCTTTTCAAGGATCTCAGGCTCACTGTTGATCATTCAAGGCAATTGGTTAATTGATAACAACAATCATATAATCAATCGTCACCAATTGCCCGATTGCCGACAGTTGTGCCGGCTCCCTAAACCACCCGCGTTCACTCTCTCTCTTGCTAGCTGCGCCTAAAACCACGCCCCCCTACCACAATAGGCTATATCATGAACAGTAAGAATAAATAAATTTTTAATCATGAAGCAAATCATGTTACAGAAAACAAGAGCAACTTTTATTTGAATCAAACAAGCAATACCCCAGCTAACAAAAACAAAATTTGGTCCCCGGGACGTCCGCTGAACGTCTCAAAATGTCATCAGGACGTTGCCTGGACATCTTTTTGTAGGGTTTTCTAAATGTTACGTGAACGTTCTAGCAATGTCCCCCAGACATTCATTACATGACGTTATATTGTAACCAGTAACAGATGTTGCAGGAACGGCCCTGAATGTCCCATGAATGTTATGAGCACAACGTCATATCATAGCCGCATAGGGATGTTGCTTGAACGTCCCTGAAAATTTTTAATAAAATGTCATATTGTAACCAAACTGTGACCTTCCTAGGACTTTAATAACGTCCTAGCAATGTTTTTAGGACATCCCTAGGGAATGTCACATCATAACTTTGAGTGGACTAAAATGGTACAACCCGAGGACGTCCACTGTTTGCTGGGACAACATCTATTATAACAAACAGTGAATTACAAAGCACATAAAAACCGTATTAAAATAAAACCCATGATCAGATGGAAATGGGATTTCATGCGACGATAACGGTGCGAGTAGTGCTAGTAAGTATAGTTACGATCATTTCACTCCTGACAAACACCTGTAACTCCCGGCAGAGACATCCAGTGAAACAGTTTGTAATAAACCGGCAACTTGTTCAGTGTAAAAGTAGCCTTTAAAAAACTGCAGCAATGTTGCCAGTGAAAAACAATTTAATGAATGGGAAAACTGTATGAGTCCTGTTATTTAGCTGACTCTATAAATAATGTTATTTAGCTGTATAAATCCTGTTATGTTATTGGATGACTGTTAAATAATGAGTTATTGCTGAAATCATGTGACAGTTTTTTTTCCTGTGTAAAAAATATATACAAAGTAAAAGTAAAATTATTTTTTGTTCCTGCTGCGCTGAAACTGAATATTCTGGCAAGGTCTGACTTATCAGTCTCTCTCTCTTTCTTTACTGGTAATTCAAGTCCGTTCATTTCAATTCTTGACTACTTTTAATTTCATAAAATAATTTAATCTTAAAACCTAATTTAGATTTTGTTTTGACTTGTTGGTTGATTCCACCAGGTTACTGTTTGACTGACAAATCAACAAATTCATTTAATTGATTGTCATTTTCAATAATTATTCAATTAAATCACATAGAATATATTTAAATGTAGGTTAAGTGAGGGGTTTTAGCATACAATGCCGCTTGTGTTCAGTATTCAGAGTACTGGACATTTTAGCAAGGGCATTGAGTGTTGGAACTGCAGGATTCAGAAAAGAAACACACTATTATTTAATCTTCACTTCCCCGACAATAGGTAAAGTGGAGTATTTGATTATAATCACAGTATTTGGTGTCTGATAGGCCCACAAATAGACATGCCTGTTTACAAAAAAAATCCTTACAGAAAATAAGTGCTAAATTTCAGCTGAAGGTGCAAAAACAGATAAATCTACAGCTGGATGACTGCTCTCCAGGGCTTGTCCCATGCTTTGTGGCCATGGATTTGCGCTGGAATGCAAATAAGTAAGAATTCAGAAAGAATTTATGGCAGAGGGAGAAGCACATGGAGTATATGATAATGAGGAACAGATGGGCCAGGTAGCTTTTCCTCTGTCACTCCCAACCTCCTCTCCTTTTATGGTAAACCCCTGTTATCAGGTTGTCCTTAGGCAGAGCACATTGTTTAAATGGGCCTTCGAGTGAGGTCACAAAAGACAAAATTCTCCATGTGGAGATTATGCTGTGGTTGCTTTCTACACGTGCTGTGCTTGGCGCACAAGTCACGCAGCAATGAGACATGGCGTGTTTCCAATTTAGTGAATGTGCAAGCCCATCTTTAATTTCCCATTAACACAAAAGGAAACATTTCAACTGGCCATTAAATTAGTATTTTGTCTGTGCTTAGTGTGCTGTAATCTATACAGTGGAATGTTTTAGATTTCAATTTCACCGCATAGGCCTCATTCTGCCAGGAATCTAAAAGGGAACTTCACCATATCATTATTTTTGATACCTAATCGGTCTGTCCTCTGATAATACCGTCAAGAAATTTCAAAGGCAGTATTTTCCAAGGTATCCGACTCTAAATCTGGAAAAGTTTGACAGGCGGAATACACACTTGTAACCAAATCCACGGTGTTTTATAAACTTCTAAAACTTGATTGTTGTTAATGGGAACTCTTATTTTAAATTTTTTATTTATTTCGTCTTTTTTTGTAGGGTTGACTATAAGTGAACAGTACCATTATGGGCACAGAGGCCTGTTTCAGTGAATAGCAGCCTGACCTTTCCAGGACAACCCGCTAGAACAATGGGGCGTGTGTCAGTACACTGTAGCCACAGCTTTCCCAAGAAGCACTTCAAAAAACACAATCAAAACATGAAAACATTCTAAACATTTTTTGGCTGATAAGTTTATATTCCAGATTCCCAGGTGGTGAAAATTGTGGCAATGAAGAAATTGTCTATAAAGAGGGAAAGGAACTTAAACATGTGGAGTATCTGTCAATTCATAAATTAATAAAATTATTAAATAATTTTTTTTGTCATTTACAATATTTTATCTTAATTTTGTATAACAATGATGTTGGACAGTTGAAAAGCAATTCAAATCATGTTTATTATTAGAAATGAAGGCAAGGGATTTAAGTTCAGTTTTTAGGTTCTGCTTAGGTTTTTGTTGTAATAAAAAAGGACGACAACTTTGAATCTTTTGAAAAGATATAATTTATAGTGGCAATGAGTACATAACACAGCACAGATTAATTGTTTACATGTTGCACATCATCAAAAGCCAAACTACTTCTCACTAGGAACTACTGTGTAACTCCTCCGAATCTAAACAGCACATAGGCTCTTCTTCAATAAACTCTAAACTTCACTGAGAAAATGCACTTTATTGCTAAAAATAGGGGTTTTACATTGTGTGCTGCAATTTCAGCTAGCTGCTGGTTTCATGCAGAAAAATATTAGCAAACCTGTTATGTTTGTTTCTAAAATGCAAGCTCCCAAATCCAAGTCTGTTGCACTGTATGTTGGACCTACAGTGATGCATAGATTGTGCCTGGCAAAATAATTTGTTGGATTTCCTCCACGGAAACTCATTTTGGTGTCTGAAATCTGAAGTAATTTGAAGAATGTGTATCCTTCACTCTCCATGTAAAGTTGTAAGGTCATGGACAGTTTTGCTTCCCGTTATTGTATTCAGTGGTAAAAAAGAAAAAATGGCCAAGGTTGTTTTTATTAATGACTACAATGCACGTCATGAGGAGGATCAAGGCTCCATTAACCCCATACTGCATGAAGCTGCCATTCTGTCAATCAAAAGAGACTGCCTGTAATCTGTCATCAAGGCCCCTTTAAAAAACAATTTGTCCAAATTTCAGGTTGGACTTATTAAACATTTCAGAGCCATGATGTCCTGGAAATAGACTCTAAAAGTGACAACAGATCAAATATTTGGCTCAAATTTCAATACATTCTCCGTAAATTATTATTATTTTTTTGTCATTTTTCCAGAAAGGGCTTCTTAGAGAATTGAATAACTTGAGACACAGAGGCTTCATGCTGGCAAGTTTGGGAGTTTGTTTAATCTAAATCTCCAAAAATGTTCGAGACAGCATGTGAAAAATGTCAAACGTCAAATCGTTTTCACAAAATGTACCCATTTGAGCGTTTACCGAAAAACTAACTGTGGGTTACTTTGTTACCGGACAGCACCTTTTTCATTCAGCAACTGCACAAGCACTCCTCATGGCAGATTGCCAACAGAAGAATCTTGTTGGCTTAGCACTCACGTGTGACATAGCAGGGCACAGCCCTAAAGGACTCAGTGAGGCAATAATTCCTGGTTCTCAGTGTTCATTTTAACGACACATATGGTTTATGCTTTATTGTTTTCCGCTCATATTTAGCCATTTAAATTTTAATGGCCTCACTGGCACCCCAATTCCTGGCCCACACACACACTGGTAGGTGCCAAAAAGATGGAAACACTTGATTAAATGAGCGACACAATGTATAGTGAAAGCAGGTGCTTCCACCCAGTTGTGGTTGATGGGCTAATTAAGTAATTAAGATCCCCGCATGCTCAGGGCTGTGTACAAAAATGCTGGGCAGGCGTGGTTGCCTATAATTATGGTTAGCATGGTTACTTATTCCACAGGAGCTTCAGTGATAACGAGAACTGAACTTGGATGTTTTGAGCGGAACAGTGGTTAAGATGACCAATCTAGGGCATGAGCATCAGGAGTGCTGTGAGGAGGCAATTTTATCAAGAATGGTCTTTCAAGAACTCTACAGAGCAGAATACCATAATCAGGCTGCAGTGCACAAACCATTCATTATATCTGGGAATGTACATTTGTAAGTAACAGTGGTGTAGACAATGGACTGGAGCAATAGATAAATGCGATAGGGTCAGTTGAATCATCCTTCACCATGTTCTCCACAAACTAAGAAGAAATGTAATGAATATTTGTTCTGAATTAAAGTTGCTTCCTAGTCCAGTATATCGGTGCCAATTTATTGAATTATTTGACCATTTATAGACCCTTTTATATATTATTCTGTGTATTACACAGTTGAAGACTAAACTGTAGTTTACAGTCGTATGAAAAAGTTTAGGCACCCCTCTGAGGCTGCATAATAATTTACTCTGTCTTCACAGAAAATGATCACAGTGGCATGCCATTCATTTTCTAATAAAAGCTGAGTACTGGGGTGTTTTCCAGACACAGATTTTTAGTGTAGCAATATTAAGTTGTATGAAATTAAATCAAACGTGAAAAATAGGCTGTGCAAAAATTTGGGCACCCTTGTCATTTTGTTGATTTGAATACCTGTAACTACTTAACACTGATTAATTGGAACACAAAATTGGTTTGATGAGCTCATTAAGCCTTGAACTTCATAGACAGGTGCATCCAATCATGAGAAAAGGTATTTAAGGTGGCCAATTGCAAGTTGTTCTTCTCTTTGACTCTCCTCTGAAGAGTGACAACATGGGGGCCTCAAAACAACTCTCAAATGACCTGAAAACAAAGATTGTTCAGCATTATGGTTTAGGGGAAGGCTACAAAAAGCTATCTCAGAGATTTCAGCTGTCAGTTTCCACTGTGAGGAACATGGTGAGGAAATGGAAGGCCACAGGCACAGTTCTTGTTAAGGCCAGAAGTGGCAGGCCAAGAAGAATATCAGAGAGGTGAAGGATGGTGAGAGTGGTCAAATACAACCCACAGGCCACCTCCAAAGACCTACAAGGTCATCTTGCTGCAGATGGTGTCACTGTGCATCGTTCAACAATACAGCGCACTTTGCACAAGGATAAGCTGTACGGGAGAGTGAGGCGAAAGAAGCCTTTTCTGCGCACACGCCACAGAGTCGCTTGAGGTATGCAAAAGCACATTTGGACAAGCCAGCTTAATTTTGGAATAAGGTGCTGTGGACTGATGAAACAAAGAATGAGTTATTTGGTCATAACAAGGGGTGTTATGCATGGCGGCGAAAGAACACAGCATTCCAAGAAAAACACTTGCTACCCACAGTAAAATTAGGTGGAGGTTCCATCATGCTCTGGGGCTGTGTGGCCAGTGCCGGTACTGGGAATCTTGTTAAAGTTGAGGGTAGCATGGATTCCACTCAATATCAGCGGATTCTTGAGAATAATATTCAAGAATCTGTCACAAAGTTGAAGTTACGCCGGGGCTGGATATTTCAACAAGACAACGACCCAAAACACTGCTCAAAATCTACTCAGGCATTCATGCAGCGGAACAAGTACAATGTTCTGGAATGGCCATCCCAGTCCCCAGACTTGAATATCATTGAAAATCTGTGGGATGATTTGAAGCGGGCTGTCCATGCTCGGCAACCATCAAACCTAACTGAACTGGAGATGTTTTGTAACGAGGAATGGTCCAAAATACCTTCATCCAGGATCCAGACACTCATTAGAGGCTATAGGAAGTGTCTAGAGGCTGTTATTTTTGCAAAAGGAGGCTCTACTAAATATTGATGTGATTTTTCTGTTGGGGTGCCCAAATATATGCACCTGTCCGATTTTGTTTTGATGCATAGTGCACATTTTCTGTTAATCCAATAAACCTCATTTCACTACTGAAATATTACTGTGTCCATCAGTTATTTGAAAGATCAAAATGAAGTTGCGGATCCAAACACCCAATGATTTATAAATGAAAATAATGGAAATTGTCAGGGGTGCCCAAACTTTCATATGACTGTAAAAATGATCTGCACAAGGAAATAGTATAGAAAATACCGTAGATTGTGCCTGTATTTACAGACTGACTGTAGACTTCAACCACATTAACCAGCAAGAAACCTTAAGTTTGCTTTTTATAAAACAAATTAACATGACAAATCCCAACCATAAAATGCAACTGTTGATGAGGCCTACACAATATTAGCAAGCTTAACTGACGTCTCATTTGACTCACTGCGAGATTCGCCACTGAGACAAGTCTGAATGGTGGTTCATACAAATTCTGATTTAAGTCTACATTTAGAAAAGGGTTTCAATTTAAATGAAGGCTCAAAGTGACAGGCCACCATCAGATATCTCAGAAAACACATCAAGGGATTTTGTAGAGGCAGAAATTCTGCGGTCAATATCAATGACCGATATTTTATTAGCCATTTTGGCCGATACCAGTACCTACGTTTTACATATTACTAATGCAGACTGCGACCAAGTTTCCACATTCATGGAAGAAGTAGACGAGCACAGGCATGAACTTATGAAAAAATAAAAAAGTTAAAAAAATAAACACATAACTACTTCATAACTAAGCAGTCTATAGTGTGTAGTTGTGCTTGAGTTTGGCTGGTAAAATTATAAACAAAATGTAAAAGTTAAAAAAGGTGCGGTAAAGAGGTTCAGATGACTATGATTGGGCTCTTTGTGCATGACATTCACTTCATTCACAGCAGCATTGGTTGATCAAACGTGTCATCTCTCTGGCACATGGATGTTGCATCATATTGGCTATCTTACCAGAGCAATACCAATTAGTTTGGCCAAAACCAATACGGTTGTATTATTGTGCATCTCTAATTTTAGGATATGCTTAAGTTATCGTGGAAAATATAAGTTAATGTATATTTTCTTTAACGTGGGGAGTCCATACCATAATGCAATAAATCTCTGTGGGGCTCCGAGACACCTCCAGATATATAGCGGTAATGGCAATAACATGCATTAAAAACCCATAGGAATATTAATGCAATGCATCAATAGATCCTTTCACCCCAAGAGAGCAAGTCTGGACCTCATGTCATGCTCGATACGCGATACACAAGTCCAGGGTGATATGCTGCCATCTACTGGCTACACATTACATCACTGGATGACAAGAGTTTCCACTTTGAACTAATGATCACGAGAAACAAATATGCATGGCATTATGTCAAATGTTTTAGATTGCAAACAAACCCATGGTGGAATATGGTCGCACAATGATCAGACAAGCTTACTGTCACTGCAACTGGTCTCTCTTGCAACCGAAAGTGTGTAAAACTTTTTTTTTAATACAAAGCTTTATGGTTATGTACAGGTGAAATCGATTTTGGTCCACAAAAATAAGAAAGTACAAGGGTATGGCTACAAAGAACAGTGTGAGGTGTGTAACTGAAAACATCTAAAAAGCAGCAGACAACAGTAAACTATTGAAACTAGCAGTGCAGTTACATTAGAAGCAGCAATAAATGAACAAACATTCTGCATTTTAAGGCATAGGAATACAGACGGAGAGTCTATAACACAAAGATAGTTGCATATGAAATGTACTGTTTACAAACTACATCTGCAGTTCAAGTTGATAATCAGCACCCTTTGGTGCAAATACAAAGTTCTGATTCTGAAATCATTCCAGAAATTAAATAATCTATCAACTGTAATTTACAAACACTTTTTTTTATACTTGCATCTAGTACAGTACAAAGATTTCTACCCATTTAAAGCACTGGATTTTTTTTTCACAAGCTGTGATTCAAGTATGTTCATTCTTTATCTTGCCTTTCAAAGAGGTTGCTTTCAAATCACCTGTTCCCACTGTCTAATAGTTTTTTTTACCAAACTTCACCCTGTCGAGTGAAAAGAATGAATGCTACATAACCACTTATTTCCTTTTTACAGAATCACAATACATCCCACACCAATTTATAGATCGCATTCTCAAGGATTTAATCGCATCAGTGATATCACCGTCAACCCATACTGTGTGCAATGAGTTTGAGACTGGCGATCACACTGGCCCAGGTGGACGGTTGGCATGGTTTAAAGATCACATGACCTGACCCTCACTTTCAGTGTCTTGATTCACTTTATCGAAATTCATACTGCTCGGTGCATAAATACTAAAAATTTTAAGGAATATTTCAGGCTGACAGGAGTCTACCATACTAAAACAAAGTAAATTTAGCTCAACTTGCATACTTGTGAAAATGGAAAACAAGTCAATATTACACATTAAGAGCATGATAATTTCACACCCAAAAGAGCAAGTAGCTGCAAGTGTTAGTGTTTAGAAATGATTACCAGGAATACATCAGAAGTACACATTTTCGCTGTTTCCGGAAAATGTTTAAAGTTGCGGAACTGTGCTTTCTTTTGCAAAGATACAAACCATTCACTACTAGTTTCACAGCATTACTTTCACAATTGCACATGCCATCCAAGTTCTATGTGGACTGAGATAGTGTTAGTGTCATTCAAGGCAACATTCAAGCTAACAGGAATATGAGGACGGGATCCTTGTAACCATGCCAACTGTCCACAAACCAGCAGTCTCATTTTAATCAAGCTCTTTTAATCAACCTCCTCGTCTCCTTTGACTTTTGGTTAGTAGACCTCTCTCTCTATATGTAAAGGCACAGCCAACAGGCTTTACAGCAAACGCCGCTCTTACTTTCAGTCAGCAGCAGCTGGATTTCTTCCAGTTCTTTAAAGTGGCACTTGTACTTACCACCTGCTATAGGTGCAAGCAGGCAGCTGCATGGTGTAAACATTACGAGCACCGCATGAAATGCACCCTGGGAAGATTATTCACATACATATTGTTTTCTGTGATAAAACATACTTTTAAATAAAAAAGTAGCAATTTTCCTATTACAACCTATACACTGAACTGCTACATTATGACCTATAAAGACACATTCATAAAATCACATGCAAACATAAGAAATACTTAGTGCTATCAAATTTGAGAGATCACATCTTCAAGTTGCTTAAACAAAACATTGTAAAACCGCTCCACCCAACTCCTAGGCATAGTTTAACAAATGTATAAATAATTTTGGGTTGTTTCTATTAAGGTCAATGCAGAATTACCCAGGTAGCCATTTCATCACTGTCAGGCAGGAATCTGACAAATTGCACCTTCCACTAGAGGGCAGTTCAACAAACACTGACCGATTGGGAGGGCTCTTGCCTGTTACAGACAGCACAGCGTCCACTTAGACACTTCAGTTATGCGTCCGCGTGGGCTTCTTTGTGACGTACCAAAATCTTTGAAAATATGTACAGTAATTCAACAAAAAAAACACCTGTGGCAAGGTAGCGGCCAGTACAGCTGCAGTAGGAAACAATAGTACTTGATTAGAAAGAGGTGAAACTCCTGGGTATGGCTAAAGCTGACCCAAGCTGCTCTATGAACTATACTTTTCTAGTGCACTGTTTGCCCCTTAAAGAGTGACATTGGGCTGTAACTACATTCTCTGGGCTGACAAACAGCAAGCAGACCTTTGAGAAGTAGAAGCACACTGGCATTCAACACAGTTCCTAATTGGCTGGCGGATGTCCGATGTCCAGCCTCCTCTGGGCGGAGCCCCGTCGGCGAGCGGTGGGGGGGCTGGCAGCATCCAGGGTCCCAGGTGTTTGGAAAAAAGACTGGGAGGTGTTGATGCCGACTTCCTTTGGGGTTTGTGGCGTCTGTGGGCACAGAGAAAGGACAGAGGGGCATGAGACCATCAAAGTCAATTCTCAATGGAAGTGTCCCAAATATGAATCAGATGCATGTATTGAAGCTTCAAGATGTGAAAGACCAAGAAGGTCAATGTCAAGACTAAAATAAAACAAATTTGCTGTTAGTAGACTATACTCTGGTAAAGGCCCACCCAGCTTACCTGAGGATCCATTTTGAGGAATGCTGGAGGCTGTCCGAGCTCCCTTGCGGAGTCTGTTTTAGCTGTCTGCTCAGGGTTGGAGAATACAGAGGAAGACCCACTGAATCCAGGTGCTCGTGAGACTGTGAAAGAGCTGCTACCCACCACAAACTGTGCTGGGGATACCACTGCAGGCATGCCAAAGCTTATTTTGCCTTGGGCGTCACCACACGTCCCTGGGACACCGTTGGCAATGATGGGATAGGCGGAGAGGGCCGAGGTGGGCACCAGGACATAGGGTAGGGCAAGAGCAGACATGCCTCCTTGGGACAGAGCCAGGCCATTGGGGGCGGGTCCAGGGGAGAGCAGGAAATTCAAACCATTCAGGCCTGGAAAACAGGACTAATGTCACGACTGAGGAGAAAAACTATAGAACTCGACTTTAGATTTGGCATCCTGCCGTCGCTGCTGCAGTACAATAAGGTAATCAATAAATCCAATGAAATGTGTAATGAATAATACAAGACATACAACAGAAGAACGTGACATAATGATGTTCTCTGCTAAGAAAGTGGATTATCACAAGATATTTGAGGAGATACGTTTAGTACCCAGCAGCAGGCCTTACCAGTTCTTTGACTAGCTGAGGTAGAAATTACTGCTGTTGATCAGCATTAGGCTTTAAGCATGCAGTAAGTTTGGAAATCTGTTTTTGTTATTCAAGTCTACAGCATGCAGTAAGTTTGGAAATTTATTTTCGTTATTCAAGTCTACTCAATAAACATCTTATGGGGAAAGAGAAGCTAGTCAAGGGCACATAAAGAGAATTAATTGGGCTTTGGGTCTCTCAACATGACAATGTAAATGTTATCTAGGCAATTTCTACAAAGTATGTTCCAGATATGCATCCAAAGTGGTCAAACCACTGGGTACGTAACAAGCAGTCACTACTTTGTTTATCTTAAAGTACTTCCAAACCGCTGACATTTTCTCTTTTTTATTATTAATTTTTTGGCTTCAACTCAATGCTGTGTGACATTTTATGAGTCCGAGTGGAGTCCATGAACACGGTATCAGAGCCGATACCCAATACCAGTATCGGTGCATATTGTTACCATTGAAGTAACATCAAGCAAGTGCTATGAGGGGGCAGAGTGCATTTGTCTGTTCCAGGCTAGACACGGAAGCTGTGGTATACCTGCAGAGTTAGGCACGTAGAGGTAGTGAGACGGCGGGGGGACGTGTCTCCCAGCCTCTCCATCTCTAAGTGACCTGGGCGGGGCCTCTTCCTGTAGCTGTGTCACGGGACGCTGCGAATAGTGGCTTGGGGACATCCTCGGACTGGATGTTTTCAGGGAACTCTCGCCATCCCCGTCTCCTCTCTCCTAGATGTGAGAAAAGTAGAGATGAAATAAGCTTTCTTTAGTGGACCGTAGGAAAGGCAATAGTTCTGCATTGGGAGGTGGGAGATTAAAAACCTGCAGACTTTCCATATCGGCTGAAGTCTGAAGTGACCCTCAGTTACTGTAGCAATAGCATATTACACATTTCTGGCAGCTCCTCCTCTTCGATTCTGCAAAGTTTAGCCCTTATCTTAATTATATCCAGGAACAAAGCTGATTGGATCTTCCTATCCTCCCCTCACAAAGAGTCACATTTCAGACCAAAATTACTGTATTTTTTAGGATCACCATTTTGCAGAGTGCTAAAGAGTTCTGTGCAATGCATGCAATAGCACGCCAATAAAACCTCTAATCGCAAACATGGCATAGAATTCACATCTGTGCATTCAAACAAAAATGGAAGGTCAAGCAACTGCATCGACACCAGTAGAAGTGAACCATTAGGTTAATGTAATAGCCTTTGTATTAGCTGCCTCATACATTCCCAAAGTGAATGCAACACTGTTTATAATTACAGCTGGCACTACTGACTCTAATCACAATGCAGTTGTTCATTAATCAGTTTACTGTTGAAGCCTTTGCATTGTGCTGGTGAAATTAAAAGGAAATTTGAAAAAGGCTTTCATTATTCTGTCAACACCTTGAAATTTGAAATTAAAAAAGCTGAAAGCATAATTAAATCTTGACCGCACTCATTTCTGCAATTTGACTGTGTGATTCTGCAAAAAGTGTGATTTATTTCCCCTCCCTTCCAAGAAGGAACAGACTATTTCTGGAACCTAAGGTCATCTATAAAATAAAGGACACAAGTTCGGTGACTATGGGCTTGAGTGGAGCTCACCTTGACATCTAGACATGCCTCTGTGGTTTTGTTCTATGCTAGTGTCAGAGAACAAGTATATAGCAATTAGAAACAATAGGAACCTATGTCTGAAAGACAGTGTGCGCATAAACTGGAGAAAAGTGGTCACCTTGGGAACCAACTGTGCCTAGCTGCGACAGAAAATGGCAGAGCGCAAAATAACATTCGCTCTTCCTGTTGGGCTTAATAAACGTTGCTACGGTTACCAAAAGTTAGTCATTGACCTGCCTTTGCCGCTGTTCCTGTGTGTGCCTGGAGCTCACCTTATGACAAGGCTCTGCCTTCGTCAGCACCTGCCGGTCCCTTTTAACCCCTCGTCCTTCCTCCTCCTCCATCTTCCTCTTTCCCAGCATACTCTCCATGGATGTGGGTGACCTCTGACCCTGCTCTAGCGCTGCACTCCCGTACAGCATGACCACCGATGCCTGAGGCAGGTTTGGGATGTACACCGTTGGGTTCTGCAGGCGGGGCTCCCGGTCATCTCTTGTTGAGGTGGCGGCCATGTGAGGAGTCAAGCTGAAGGCTTGGGCCGCGCCGGAGTAGAAGCGAGGTAGCAGCGTTTCAGGGCAAAGTGAGGGGAGAGACCTGTAGGGAGCCTCTTGATGGATGGGTATGGCCAGAGGGTTCACAGGGTTGTTCTTAGGGGTGAGGGTCCTTGGCCCCCCACTTGGCTGAGTTCTAAAATCAGAACGGGACAGAACAGTAAGATCTACCATTTGTTCTAACTGATGGGTAAAGATCAGTGTTCCTTCTTATTTCTGATGTAAAACTCAAGAACATTCAAAGGAAAATGTTCAGATATTATATTTAAAGGAATTAACCTTTTACTACAGACAATTATAGGACATTTTTAAATCAAAATTCTTCCCTCTCGCTCTAACAACTCCATGCTTTAGAAAACAGAATGTTTTCTACAATATCACTAAACAGCAAATCAAATATCACAAAATCCGTAAGTTTTGTCGTGCAAATTATGTTTAGTTATAGTGTAGTCCAGGTCCATTTGGGAAACACACCAACAGAAAATCAATGTTTAAATCCAAGGTTTTCAAGACCTGAAGCTATCAAGACACACAGAAGGGTAGGAACAGTTGACTACAGTCCTGGGGCACTATTGCGTCTTCAGATATTTTTGTTCGGTCTCAGCTTATAATAGTCTAAATAGAGGTCCTTATTTTGACCGTAAATCCCCCACCTGGTGTTCTAGCTGTCAATGCATTAAGGCAACTCTATACATGCAGGACTCTCCCTCCATTGCCGAATTTGAATTTCTCATCACCAAAACTCAGGGGACTGTACATTTTTAAATATGTGCAAGTTCAAACTTCTCCAGTCAGTGTGTTCAGAAATGGCTGCCTTGCATGGATTGTGAAGCCAGTCCAAACTGAAGTCAGTTTACTTACATCAGTCATTCTTATGTGAACCAGAAGCATACACGGTTCTACAACCCAATAACCATCAGTTGAGGAAATTAAGTATGCAACTTATGAACTTTAACTTATTCAATGCCACTGTTCTGGAACACTAGCCAATATGGCTGCTGGCATTGTACATTTTTAGATTGATCCTGTCAATGTGCAAACTTCTAATAAAACACATTATTTAACCTATTGAACAGAATTTTGTTAATGATCGATTGCACTAAATGGCACACCTGCTGGTTCAGTTCACTATTAGAACAACGTCAAACAATATTGATGGTAATATAAATAATTAATTTTCAGTGCTTCTTAGTTTGGTTAACATGACTCTTACATTGGTGATGTGTAATAATAGTGAGAACAGTTTTCCATAAAAATAAGCTCTTGCATAACTATAGATATGCAATAATGAACAATAAACATAATCACTGGTTGTTTGTATAGATATGTACAAATGAGCTGTCCGCGTTACTTTCTTTATATTCTTGGTCACTGGCGCAGAAACGTGTTGGTACAAATTGACGGGGACGCGTTATTCCCATGCCCCCATGTATGTTTACATGGTCTGTTGTTCTTTTTTGAAAACATGGGATAAATATAATTTCAAATATTACCATCTAGAACAATGAGAAAAAAAAAAATTATAAATAAAAAGAGCACATCCGGGTAAAAGACCAATGTAAATTGGTCATTTCATTTTCCCAGATTCAAATCTGGAATTCTTTACCAGTGTAGCAGAGTAAAGACGGCTGTGGTCGATGTTGCCCTGTGCACTTTAGACCGTTCGTATTTTTGCCGACTTATCACCTGCGGCACTGAATGAGTTAAGTCCCTTAGTAGAACTCACCCTTTGTCGTCTCCAAATTGCAGGCGGCATACTGCGTTGCTACTCCCAGTCCTTCTGGAATAATCCACTGGCTCAGAAATTTTACCTGGACAGAACCAAAGAATAACAATTCACATCCTGATACCATTGGACAGAGATCCCAGCAAGCACCTAAATTCTGAACACGAGGTCCATGTGAAGCCCCATTGCAGGTCACCCCAAACCCATTGAGTGGACAGTCTTGAATTGGACAATCAGGTGTTTGTCCTTAAAGATTTAGGCCCATTAAAAAAAAAATCTGCGGGTAGACGTGGTTATGTTTGAAATGCACACCAAGCCAAGATTGTGGAACAAATCTCCTGACCTGGAAAGGTCACTTCACACCTCTCAGATTGCATGGTACACTTTAAAGGGGAACGTGCGGGCGAAATAGGGGGGGGGGGGGGGGGGAGATGCAAGCAGGGTGTCCTGTCCACTCTCCTTAAAATAATTATATTATATCTTTTTTTTATTTTAAGCCAATGATCTCCACCCACAGGAATAGGGAAGCAAACAAGATACTCAACGAACAGCCAACATGTGTATCACTGCTGCTGAAACAGGGCTATCACAAGCAGTATGTTTGATGACTGTCAAGAATGTATTATATCATTGAGGGCACTAGTTCCTATCATGTCTTGCAAGCTAGCAAATGATACCCAATAAAACTAGAGCTACATATTAAAATTTTTAAATGTATCTTTTCAGTCTCGTGGAAAGGTCAATCCCTTATGATAGAAGGTAGCATTTACTATTCCGATGTTGAATATTTATTCACCCCATACACACCACACACTGTAGTCCAATCTATGCCTAAAAAACTACAAAGAGCATAATGAATCATGGGCAATGTACTAACAATATTTAAACAGCCATCAGTGGAAGGTTAAAAAAAATACAATAACACAGAATTAGGGTGAAGTTCCCCTTTAAAAATGGTTCAAACCCAGCCTTCTGGTAGTTGCTGCCATGACTCATGCGATCTCACACGTTGATGAAAAACTTTCCCTGTGGTGGAGTGCGCGTGTGTGTGCGTGTGTGCCTTACCTGTAACTTCCCTGTGAGGGCTACTAGGGGCAGAGTTGACCCTTCGCTGGGCGATGACAGAGGTGGGCACTATATTGAAAGAGGCATGGCGTGCCAGCCTCTGCCTCCCGCCACATGGAATGGTTGGCTGCAATTGCTCCTGGAATTCTGGGTGTGAAACTGCTGCCACAGCCTCCAAATCTTCTATAGAAAACCGTAAGAACAGAAAATGAGCTTCCTGTAAGTACTCAATGAACGCATGACAATTTCAGTTATCCAATTTCAAAGTAAATTTTATATTTTGATTCAGATATTTCACTGAATGAGTAAATTCTAATTAAGTTGGGGGTCCTAAGCAACCGGCTAGGAAGATTCAGCAGACACTACTGATGTTAGACAATAGGAAGGCAGTTCAGTTGGATCCTCTCAGGTCTTACCACAAGCTTGGAACTCAGCAGGACCAATCCATTTGAATGCCGGCTTCCTCCCCCGTTCCTCTTTGACGTGGACCTTCTGAATGAGCCCCAAGCTCGTAAGCACATTGGCGATGTCGTACAGCCGTCGGACCTTAGCTGGAAATAAGGGCATGAATGAGAAAATGTATAAAACAAGACAAACACAAAAGTTGCTAAGCGATGGATGATGAAGTTTCATATATCAACATAGATTATCTGGTGTACCATTTTGTAGATTGAACATCTGATCAGTCTCAGCTAACGATGAACATTTCTTTAATATTTCAGTAACATTGCCATAATTCTTTGAAATCTATGGCTAAACTGACAAAGCATGTTTTGTGCAGTTATTTGTGAGTGAACTGCCAAGAATTAGAAAATGAAGATGGACAATGCTCAAGGTCCCTCCCCTTTTTGACCATAAATGCCTTAATGGAAAAGGTGGGCTCCCCTACTTTTGTACTTGCTGTGGCTGGCAGTGTCTTGGCTCTCCTCTATCAGGATTTTGGCAGCGATGTCGAGGGTGACAGTCAGCGTCTCAGACACCAGGAACAGCATTACGAACTTCTGGCTCATGATCCTCAGGGACTTCTCCTTCCGCCGGTTGGCTGCCCCTGGTGGAGAAAATCCATTTAATATCTGTTCTTGACTAAATGGGATTGAAAAGACTGCACTGCACCTTCACAAAATGCTTGTTTCTGTCAAACCATGACCCGTTCGTACTAATGGAAAATACATTTTTGAAGGGACACTTGCCTCCGTTCAAAATTAGTTGCCACCGTTTAATTTTCAAAACTACTCATTGCTGGCCCACCTCCTGGCTGCTGCTCTGCTTAGCTTGAAGCGCATGGGTTTTGAACCAACGATTCTCCAGTTAGATATGGCCGTTCCAGTTCTCAAGAAAACAGCCGCTTTCCACAGCATCTTTTCCAAATAGCTCAGGATGTGACAGCTAGATGAGCAAGCTGCCACTGCTTCGACGTGTGCACTTATACAGGAAGTCCCAGGGCAATGAAGGTGGCAGTCTGTCTGTGCCATGGCAACCACAGCCTCTACAAACAGACAGGCGGGAATCCGCACAGAAAAACTATTGCTGAAAAGAATGTGAATTTACACCATGCGTGTAATTCACTTGCTGGTAAGAAGAAAACTGGTTTTGTCTTTGTAAAATGAAGGCCATATTCATCAATAACACTAAATAATCCATGACAAACTAAAAAACAAGAGTAGCAGCCTTTTAATGCAATTACTGTACATTTTGTTCACCAATAATAAGCTTTGTGATGAAAGCATTGCAACAGGAGGGACTCAATAATTGAGTTCAGCAAACATCAAGGGGGAAGCGAGCTCCACTCTATAAAACATTAACACTACTCTTTAAACACTAAGCTAGAGTGAACTGAAGCATTGATCATTGTCATAGTTCAGCAGCACCTCAGAGATACAACCCTTTGGGGGGTTTGGGTTTTGGGTTTGGAACACTGAAATGTTTGTAACTTTGTAAGTAAAGTGAAAAAGTATGTACTTTAATTTGAATAATTTATTGGAATGGTTACTTTCATTGCTCTAGTTTTCTAGTTTTTTTCCCCAGGCCTACTTTGTAGCTATAATTCTTCTTGTAAGTTAATAACCAAAAATCAAGCCACATCTGACCGGATAATTTACGTAAATGATTTGTATCGATTGAAGCAATCTGGCCTTGGTGATTGGTCCGTACATCTTTGCAGTTCTATGGCCTAACATTGACAGGGTATGGAACTGTAGCCACATTATAAGAAGGATAATGTATAGCAAGCTTGGGGTCGCATCACCTGTCGGGGCTTGACTCATTATCCCAAACATATTATCATCATAATCCGTAAAGCGATTAATAATAGCATTTCTTATTACGATGGCCACACAAACACACATTCTCTGAAACGCTTCGCCCACTCGCATAGCAGGATTACTCAGTTAGCTGGATAACTGCACTGAGTAAAACCCGGAATCCCAAATCTGGAACATGGACTGAGGTAAAAAAGAGCTGTTCTGGATCTTACTCAGTGCATTTATCCATCCAACTCAGTAATCCTGCTTTGTGAATTACCCCCCTGGTCTCCCAACTCACACACACACACGTACACACACACAGGTTTCACTACTTGGACTCACCGGAGGCAGCGTCCGAGTCAGCGTTCTCCTCTGCAGGCTGCGCAGACGCCCTGTGCTTGCAGTCTCTCAGCTGTTCTATCTGCCGGTGATAGCCCTGCTGCTTTCCCAGGCCCTGCAGCCCACGCAGCGTATGCCTCAGCTGCTTCCTTCCGTGCCACAGGTAATGGTTTTTAGCCACCCGGCTCACCAGCATCAGGGATTCCAGCACATTCACGATGTCGTAGATCCGTCGCCTCTCAACACCTGTCGCACACAACAGAGAGACGATTAAAGTATTACAATTTTGTGTTTTGATTAGTGAGAATATTTTTTTTGGATAAAAACCAAAGTTTGAGTTTTTGTGGTTTGACCGTAGTATGGTCGAGAAGCTCATGCCAATAAGATTCCATTAGAAGCCTAAATGTGACTGAAACTCCAGAAATTATACTGTAAAAACTACAGTAAGTCACGTTGCTTACCAAGAGTAAATCCATAATTAAGTAGATATTACTATTATTAATAGCCAGGAGGGCTGGAATCTCCCCTTAGGATGCAAAACTAGCAGTAGCAAGTACATAATATTTAGTGTATTAGAATAAATTGTTCTTTTTTAATTAGTCTTTGACATGTATGTTTCCAAGGTGCACACAGGGTCCTGTGAATGTATAGTACAGTGAAACCAATATGTGAGGAAGGTGAGAAAAGAACCTCAAAGCAGTAACCACACAACAGCTCCATTTGTCTTTTCAGGCAGGCAAAATGGGGCATCGATAACAACCTTCAAAGACTAATGGCTGTGAACAGCTCATAAAACTAAAATGCATTGCGGTTATTGTGATCCATTTGTTTAGACAGCCCCATTTAAAATTATAGAACGGATTAAGGCCTGTTTATAGTCCGGCGACACTCCGTCACTAGACTAACTGGTCTTTAGGCTCAGTCACTATGTTATAAAGACCATTTCACAGAGTAAAACTTCAGCCAAAAACATTTTAACTGTTGCGAACAACTTAAACCTGGAAAGACAAGATTTCCTGTCCAAATAATGACATAAATAAGACAAATGTGAACTATGCTAAACTTGAGTTAATTATTCTAAAGGCATGCTGGGACGTGGGCAAGTATAACAAAAAAATGTATACTGTTCATAGGCCACCGTGGTGGCACACTGGTAAAAGTGCTGACTTTCAGTCGGTGCAGTTGCACACCGAGGATCAGGGGTTCGCGCCCCTGGTCCTGCCAGATCCGAGTATGGCCGGTGTCTTGAGGGAGTGACAATTGGCGGCCGCTCCCAGGGTGGGGGGAGGGACTCGGCGAGAATCGTCAGGCACAAGCGCCCCCTGGGCGAGTTAGAATTGCGGTCAGGAGCTCAAGGAATCACGCCCCGAAGAGGACATGGCACCCTCCTTCCTACTACCGGCTGACGTGGCTGTGTACAGATGAATTCTCAAGCGGTTGCTACACAGGGAATTTAATAACATAGGGTACAATTGGCTACTTATTAATTGCACTCCCAAAACAAACACTTACTGTACTACATTTTAATCTCAATGAATTAAGAGCCATTCAGATTGAAACATTGTCATACAGGAAGTTTGTTATGGGCCCAAAAATAATGAGTGAGAGCCAAAGCTTTTATTCATATTTGTTGAGACAGAAACCAGCAGAAATCTGTGGCCCTCCAGAGGGAGGAACTGCCCGTTCCCTGCATCTTACCCAAGCTGGTGGCCACCTCATCTAGAGAGATGCTGGTCCTCTCTGAGGATGCTGGGTAGTCGGGGTAGAGTGAGAGGAACTTCTGGCACAGAAGGCCCAGGCTCTTCTGCTTCCTGCTGGGCCGTTTCTCAAACTCATCTACGCCATCCTCCATTGCGTCAAACTGAGGCAGACACATGTCAAACAGTCAACCAACAGGGATGGGGAATAGAATGTACCACCGATGGGCCACTGTCACTAATGTAATCTAATCAAACTCACTCATAAATCATTCATGTATTCAATTAACAGGCACATTAAACAACTTTAGATTTGCTGTACATGGAAACTGAATGTTTATCTGTTCAGTGTGGGATGAAGAAACTAAAATGGATGTCACATTCACAAATGACCCATGCTACACTGTGTAAATACAGTAGGTGAGCATAAATGGTGGCATACAAAGTTTTGGTGTAGGTTAGTTAATCCAAGCCAAGGCTTTGTGAAATCCCATTAAACCACGCCATTCAGATACAGCAGTGCCCAGTACCTGGCCCGGGTCGTCCAGCATCGCTGCCTCCTCGCACCCATTCTCAATGGGCCGAAACAGAATCTTCTTCATCTCGCGTTCCCGGATGTCAGGGCTAATGGCACTGATGAGCACCTTCAGGTTGGTGGTGGGGGTCCAGGGTTCAGGGTAGGCCCGGTCCAGGGGCTTGATGGGGGTGACATTGATCGGCTCCGGGGTCAGGCCCTTCCTGCTGCCCAGTGCTGCAGAGCCCGGGTCACTCTTGTGCGGGGTCACCTTCCTGCGTTCTGTGAAGATGTTCTCCTGTAATGGTGTAACAGGGGGCATGCTATCACTTTGCGCTGCATATACTGCAAGCTGCATCCATTGCGCTAATTACAGTGAAAATGGCTGCATTTTCAAAGCTGACCAAGTAATCTATAGACCATATTTTCAGACTCCACCTACTAAATGGCTTATGCCAGCTAAATACAAAAATATACATAAATCATATCCAAAATATCAGAGTGATATCAGTGAGTAAATCGTTTTTTTGAATGATTTAAAAACCTTCAGTTGTCAGTCATATCAACATTCAGATATTTATATGTTCTGGACCAATACATTAGCCAACTCGCATTTTCATTTTATTAGTATAAATAACTACTCACCTTCTGATCAAGATTTCCCTCCTCGTCATCCATGTCGGTAGTACTCTTCTTTAACGATACACTCTTGAGATCTCGTAAACTTAAACATTCAGTTTCCATCTATAATACCTACAAAATACATTTTTAATTAATCGTAAGAATATAAACCAAGACTCGACAACAAATAAGTGTAGATGTTGCAGTGTGTCACTTACAGTTACTAGCTAGCAAATTAATAACGTTACAAAAATAACGTTAACGTTAAAAAAAGCAAAGGTTACATAGCAACATTTATTGTTTTTACTACAGGGACATAACGTAGCTCACTAGTTAGCTTGCACATTCATGCTGAGTTTTTCCTCAATTATTTTATTTCTGCGGTCAGTTGATTTTGGCGCAAAGACCATACTAACCAAGCTAGCTCGCTAGCCACAAACTCCGCCTTAACTGGCTTGATCAGGCAACTTCCTATGGTTCGCTGGATGGCAAACTACAATACAATCTAGTTAATCACCATGTAGATTGAAATAAGTCAAATTATTAGAGAAATTGACTGATGATAAGCAATCATTTTCTGCAGTGTGACACAATTTGGCAGAGTAGCACTATCTAGTTTGCTAACCAAGCTGGCAATCTGCTTGGCGAACTATGTTAGCTAATTATAGTAACGTTAGCTAGCTCGCAACCCACGGACATTCAACTATTTCTAGTCAGGCTTCCACTATTTGTGCACTAAAAAGACATTGATCACTGTATACATATTACCAAATGCTGTGAACCAAGACGTACAAAATCTAACAGTTTTCTAGCAAGTCAATAATCGCTGCAGTTAGCAAGGTCACTTACCTTGGTCAGTTATTTTCCCTTAGCTAATCTGATACAATTACTATATATTAAAAGTACAGTAACTAACGTTAGCCAGCTAAAGAATCTACTGTTTGTGGCTGTAGATTATTCGTTTCTTCAAATGAACATGTTCTCTCTTCCTCTCCCGGAATAAAATAGTCTTAAAAAATACCGGGTTATTACCAGGTTCTAATCTGTCTGCGAATGCCTGCATATTACTTTACTACTGATCAGAAGTTACAAGAACACCCGCTAAAGATTGTTTTCTGGCGCTCTGAATCGTTTTCGCTCATCCAGCCAATCAGGCTTTAGAACTATGATAGCGTAACAATGTTATAGCCAATGAACGCTCTACAGTCCCACGCCTCCAGAAATTTTGTTGGCGGGGGAGTCGGCGCGGTCCTGGAAGCGCTGTGGCCGGACTACTCATTATTAATGTTATTTGAGCGCTGTGGCGTTGCCCAGCACCTAGAAACCTACTTAATTAATATAGCTAATCACTTGAGCTTTGTTGTTAGGTGTTAAGAACGCGGACAACAGCGGTTCAATCCAATTAACTGTGAGGGAAAACAGATGGAGGAGTCCTGCGGTCGATTTCTGGCGCTGACACCGCGCGAAAAGGAGAATTATAATTTGAGGTGTGTGTAACTACGGACCCCTCCCTCTGGCTGTCCCAGGTCGGGAATAAGTTGTGTGGTTACAATAGATCTTATTGCAGCGACATTGCCGCCAAATATTATCTGACAACGTTTAATGCAGAGAAAAGTATAAATGCTTCATTCACATCATGTACTGATTAGCGAAGTTAATTCAAATTTTTTTTTTTTTTTTACAGATTCATATTATATATTAGTTGGTTACAAACACCGAAACCACTGTGGATAGCCATAACCCACATCTAACGAGATATGGGAACAAGTGGTTGCAGAAAGGATGTCAAACACAATCTTATCGTGTAACATTAGCTTATTTTAGAAGAAGTAAAGGCCTTGTTCCTCCTTGATTACTTAATTTTTTTTAAATATAAATATGTATATAGCCTTACATCCGCCCAAAGTCGCTCTAATGGATTATAATTTAACCAGCCCATTTATTGCAGTTGCCTTCACGTCACGGGCAAGTTGTAACTGCATTTAAAGCATGAATAATACACCGATTTTGTCATTGTCAATAGCGGCAGCGGCGGCGTTCCCCTACCCTAGTAGCCTAGACAAGGCGCCTGAAACCTGACTCTTCCTGCCAGAGTTTGAGCATAACAACCCCCACCCCAATAAATGCTAGTTGGCATTTTTTTTGTTTATGCAAGTCTTTGCGTTGCAGTTTACTCTCCAAGGAAAGACGCTATATTTCTCCTGAGGAACTCAGTCAGTAGGCTACATAGCATGACAGCGCAGACCAGATTCGATTAGCCTATTGATTAATTATGTCGTAAATTTGTTTAGGGCACATATGAATTTGAGATATTTCGTCTCATTAAACTTTTTAAAACCGAATCGGTAGGCTACTGAACCGAATGTTTAATTGCAGAATGTTGAAGGTAAGATGAATGAGAATCGAATGAGTATGCCCTTTATACTGCTGTCTGTGGATCATTTTAACTCGTTTCAGTGCGCTATTCCACCGAGCAGAGCCAGTATCCCTAAAGTCAATCTGAACGGTTTGCTTCCTTTTTGCAGCGGTCCTCTGGAGATGTTTCGTGGATGAGGGCGTGTTAGCTTTACTAGTGTGTTGGTGGTGCAGTCTCGTTCTCAGATGGAAAGCCCGACCATTGACTTTATATCCGCGAGTATAGGAAAACCTGCCAAAGACTGACAGTGGTGGGATTAATATACAGCACAATAATGTATGGAATTGGCCACAGTATAAACGCTGTAACGTTACACTCAGTTGCCATAACTGCAACATTATGCAACTTCAGTTTAGTGTTTTAAAACGTTCATGTAACGTGTTGGTGCTCTTGAACATGTGCCAGCAGATAGGTTCCATCTGCAGCTTTTTATACAAGTATTGAAGCAAAGCAGGTATTTTTATGGCAGAAATACAGTTTCATGAGAGATTCTCTCTCTCTATTGTTGACCCTAAATCATTTAATTTCATATAATATCATACAATACATTAATTTACAGTACTTCTGTTTGGATCTGTGTGTATCCGCACCAAAAAATGAAAGTTGGAACCGTGATTTTTCAGCAATAACTGATTGGATGTCAGAATGAGGGACAGTGCTGGCTGCAAGGCTTGTATCTGGCTATGGATTCAGTCTCTTGATGACTCTTGGCTTCCATGTTTCCATGGTGACACAGATGGGCCAAACATTGGTGTTTCAGTGAACCTACAATTCAAACAGCTTCCGTAAACCACAACAGCTGCCTGCCATAGACAATTTGCAAGGGTAAACTCAGGGGTAAACACAGTGTTTATGGGAACATTAAGACTGCCATCTGCCAGAAGTCAACTCAATGAATACTGTACCTCATTGTGTCATTTTGATCATTCAGTAAAATGAACTGTAATCTTAATTTTACGCAACCTGATATTTAGTGTGTTCAGTGATGTTGCACATGCATATTGGAAGCATATCATATATTCAGTCAATGCCTTTAAACAAATTAATTTCAGACCACGGAAAGAGTAATTAATCCCCCACAGGATTCTCAGAGTTGCAAGTTCCTCTCTAAACACAGTCGGTGGATTTGCAATATTGCCTGCTCTTGTGTGGACCCAACGGTTTTACTGCAAAAAGAGAAAACAATCTAAACTCTCCCATTTCTCTGTTTAAGTTAATAGTGAAGCGGTTATGCATATAATGTGGGAATTGGATGAGGCAGGGCAACCTGAATTGCAACTAAAAGTTTGTCAACAAATTACTTTATATCACTGTGGTGCTAAATGTTTTCACCCATGATGTCTTTAGCATTTTTAATGGACACAGAAAAATGCAGTGCCTTTTTTTTTTGCCCATTCTTTTAACATATATGGACACAAAAAAGCTATAGTTCAACTAAATACTGTAACTCACCTTAACTCACCTCGTGTTGGTGCTCTTGAACATGCCTGCGGGCACCCTGTCAGCAGACAGGTTCCATCTGCAGCTTTTTATACAAGTATTGAAGCAAAGCAGGTATTTTTATGGCAGAAATACAGTTTCATGAGAGATTCTCTCTCTATAGTTGACCCTAAATAATTAAGTTGACTCTAATATTAAGCTGTCACGTAATATGTTGCTGTTTGCCTGATCCATAGGTCAGTGGCTCTGGAGTCTGGACATTTTCTATATTGTAGTCCCGTCCAGATGGCCCGAGGTTGACCTCCTGTCTGTTGTTGTGGTTTCAGTTGGATGGTGCGAGGAGAGTGACTGGGGCTTCACCTTGGAGGCGGGACAATATTATCTATAGTACTAAACAAGAGAAATGTATAGGGTGTGAGATTGGCGTTAATGCTTTAGTTGTACAAGATAAAGATATTTATGTTTTGATAGACCTTTATATCTTATATTTAAACATTTATCTTTGGGATAACTGTATTTACAATAACATAAAAAATAAACTATAGTATTAATATAGTGCCTAGCATAATTATTGGCAACCTCAATTAATATGAGCAAAAAGTGCATGATTAAATAAAGTTTATTGTTTATGAAATGTGCTCAGTGCTCTTTTATGCTCAGAAAAATTATACATTTTTTTAAGTTTCATTGTGATGCCATTGATCAGAGGAAAAACTAATCTTTAATGCAAAATATTTTTTTATCTTGAAGAAGATGTGTGTCACAATTATTGGTATCCCAGTATTTAGTACTTAGTGCACCCTCCCTTTGACAAGACAGCACTTTTCCTCAATACAGTGTGCCCTAGAATACTGGTGTGCTTTGGTTGATATAGGTCTACACAGTTGGCATGTAACCGTGTTATATTTGTAAAAGGACGTTGATGTTGATTTTTTCAAATGTCAATTTTTGGCTCTTTGACCGCCACAAACTTTGGACTCATTGAGGTGCATTATATCGGGGTGATGTCAAGGTGAGTTGCAGCGGATAACTGAAAGTCTGCGCCTTTTACCGCTGTACCACCGCGAGGCCAATGGTGACGTTTTTTTAATGAAGAATAATGTTTCTTGAATAATTTTACCTAAATTAAAGATTATATTTTTCTAATTTTGAGTGTGAGGTCATGCTGATAAACAGAAAATACATTATAGCTGTTTTTGCTCATATCTTCCAGCGTTCATATTTGCCAATAGTTCTGGTGGGCACTGTATGTATATTGTTACGTCTCCCCTGCTTTGTGTTTTGTTTTGGCTTTGGGCTGCTGTGTCTGTGTCCCCTACACAAGACGCACGCTGTTACCTGTTAACCATCTTCAGCCTACATGGGAGACGTAACTGAGGGGACGCCGAGGACCGTCGCAGAGCAGCTGGGTTAAAAGATGCAGGAGGATAACTTACCCTGTCTCCATCTGCATCACGAGAGTTCGAGCGAACTGATGCTAGTCAACACCACGACCCTTTTGAACACTTGTTGCCTGGTGAGAGCACGCAGCCTGTGTAGCCTATCTGTAGATATTGTCGAACTGTTATATGTTTAGAGATAGTTACGTTACTACCATAGCAAAGTGTTCATGTTATTAAACATTTAGTCTTTTAAATCGCTCTGCGCTTGACTGGCTTCATCTTTGAGGTTGTGGTTTGCGTTTAATAGTGTTACCTCCACTATTGTACACCTGGTTATTGCAACACAGGTGGATTTTGGGATGTAACAATATACACTACCTGGCCAAAAGTATCCAGACACCCCTTGGTCTGGGGCTGTTTTTCGTTGTTCGGGCTAGGCCCCTTAGTTCCAGTGAAGGCAAAGCTTAATGCTACAGCATACAATGACATTCTTGACGATTCTGTGCAACAGTGACAACAGTTTGGAGAAAGCCCATTCCTGTTTCAGCATGACAATGTCCCTGTGCACAAAGCGAGGTCTATACAGAATGGTTTGTCGAGATTGGTGTGGAAGAACTTGACTGGCCTGCACAGAGCCCTGACGTCAACCCCATCAAACACCTTTGGGATCAAATGAAAAGCAAACTGCTAGCAGGGCCTAATCACCCAACAGCTAGCAGGGCCTAATCACCCATCAGTGCCCGACCTTTCAAGGCCAAAATCAATGTTTTTCTAAGTATTTTTTGCTGGCTACTGTTATAATACGGTATGTCCAGGTATTGCAGGTGGCATGGATACAGTGTTTAGGGTTGGGAGGGGAGATTCATGTGTTAACGGCTCTATTTATCCAGGCTGGGTTGAATGGGTGCTGTTTGGCAATCTGTCATCCAGACACAAAAGGGCATGAAGGTTCCTTCATTGTCTTTAGTGCTGACAGACAGAATGAGCAAGCTAGAGGCCGTCTTTAGTGTTGAAAGAGACAAGCCAAGACTGGATTAATTTTTGTCCCTCCCACACCAGTCAGCCAATGTCAGTTAAGGTTTAGGAGGCATTCAGAATGGAATCTTAATTCCAGTTGATTCATATGGAAGTCTTTCCTTTGACAGTTTTCCACTTAGCATAGTGGGTGGAATTATCCCAAATATGCTGGTAAAATATTTTAATAATTTTTGCTGTTTAGAAGATGCTCTTAGGCAGAGCAAAAATATATATATATATTTTTTTTTCATACAATCTGGTTATAGAGTTGGCTTTTTACTGAAGCAATTCAGGCTGTATCCGAATACGAACCCTACACCCTTTGCAGGGTGCATATTTGTGTCCACTTTTGAGTGAGTGACATTTTTTCTCACAAATGGGGGCACTTAAAATACCAGGATGAACTCCTTATTTCCGGAGTTTTGTTGAGGGAATTCAGGAGCACACTCATCTGCAGAACGGTGCACTCATCCGACACTTTCAGTAAGTAACCCGGAAGTAAAAACGTAAAAGTCGTAGAGCGTATATGCATATCTATGGTACAAGATAGGTTCATATTACAAACTACTTTTAATTTTTATTAATTCTATCGTCATTCATAATCTACACTTTGTAACCATAGTCATATATTAACTGATTGATATTCTCAATAAAAATAAAAATGAATATTACGAACGACTTCCTCACTAGTTTGGAAAGAGTTTTGCGGAATTTATTTCGCACACTGCTTGCAAATTGAGGGGACGGCACAAAGTAGACAGGGGTCTGAGTGGACAGGGGACAGTGGACAGGAAACGGGTCGCATTCGGACACAGCCTCAAGGGCACAATTGCAGCACCCCACATGGGACTCAAACCTACAACCTTGGAGCTTCAAGCCTAGATCCTAAACTGTTAAGCTTTACTGTTCAAGAAGCTCCCGTTCTTGTGCATGCCAAATACTCACTGATCTTAATATAGGTTAAGTAGTGGAAAACAAGCAAACAGATCCTCTTAAATATAAAATGTGAAAACATCAATCAATGCTTTTTCATAATGGTAAAACATATTCTGCACGGTATAACTTTTGGGGGATACGATGGATATAATAATAATGATAATGATGGATACGGTGATGTGTGCATTGAAAAAGTCAGTCCACAATCACAGACCAAAGGATCTGACGGATTACGAATTCTACTGTACAGGCAATGGTCAAACATACCCCGCAATATGTTCACCAATCTTATAAAACACAAGAAGACAACTACTTTTATCCTTGCAAATGGAGGATGCACAGAATACTGAAAACAAGGGTTCCAATAATTGCAATATCTACAGTACTGTCTTAGGTACCCTAGATTTTTTAATGTACATTTTTTCTTAGATGTTTAGATTTTTTTCTGCATTAGTGGGTCAGTAGAAAAGAGCACATTTTAAATTACAAACATTAATTTTCCAAAAAAAAATTAATTGAACAATCTTCAGCGAAAAGAAGAACAAGGAGTTCTGCAACAGATGGTATGGCCTCCACAGAGCCCTGATCTCAACATCATCGAGGCTGTCTGGGATTACCTGGACAGACCAAAGCAAGTGAGACTGCCAAAGTCTGCAGAACTGTGGCAAGTTTTCTAAGATGCTTACATAAACAGCTGGTTTTCTTATGAAACTGCATGACAGTGTACCGAAGAGAATTGATACACTTTTAAAGGCAAAGGGTGGTCACACCAAATATTGATTTGATTTACTTTTTTTACTGTTTACTGCTCTTTATAGTCAGTTGTTTGATATTTATAAATTTTTCATTATTTTTGAAAGCACCTTCGTTTCACAGAATTTGTTCAACATGTGCCTAAGACTTTTGTGTAGTACTGTACGTGTTTAGAAATAAAGTTACTTGTGCAATTGTATCACGATAGCAGAATTTTGAGAATGCAATAAAGTTCCATTTCCTGTATTTATTACATAGAGCCTTTTTTCTCTCTTTTTAAAAAATCTTTATTTATTTTCAGATTTTTTTCCAAATTTGGTAGCCAATTAGACCCAATGTAATTAAATTCCCCCCATGTAGAAACCGCTAGAGAATTTCCGTTACCCAACCCCTGACCATGGGTGCGTCCCAATATTCTTCACTCCCCACCTCCCTTACTCCACTCCCCCACTACCACTCCGACCCAGAAATATGCAAAACTTTCTGAACGTTTCAAGTACAAGTATTTGCATACAATATACAATGTACCTGACATTGCGGTTTGCGTTGAGACATTAATGAATATGTAACCATTAATACGTAATTAAGATGTAATCAGCGGCATTAGATTAAAACACAAAGATCTGTTTCCGGGGCAAGGAGTAGAGAAGGTGGTAGTGGAGGAAGGGAGGGTGCATTTTTTGAGTATTGGGACGCACCCCATGATTCCAATTCACCCAGGGCCGTTTTGTGCGTGATGATTCTCATCGAGTCCCTCCCCTCACCCCGGGAGTACATTACATTACATTATAGACATTTAGCAGACACTCTTATCCAGAGTGACGTACATAGTGCATTTCCAAACTAGGAACAAGAGCGTTAAAAACAACCCTAAAAAGGCAAATACGAATCTAAGTACTAGGCGCAGTCAGTATGATTGGGGTTTTTTTTTTTTTTTTGGGGGGGAGTAATTACACAACATTAATAACAATAGTCACAGGGAGGTAGGGAGGGGTGGAGAGAGGTGCAGCTTGAAGAGGTGAGTCTTCAATCTGCGCTTGAAGGCGGTCAGACTTTCTGCTGTTCTGACCTCCACGGGGAGCTCATTCCACCACCGTGGGGCCAGGACAGACAGACGTCGAGACCGGGTGCTAGTATGAAGAGGGGGGGGTACCAGTCGTCCTGAAGAGGCGGAACGCAGGGATCTGGCAGGTGTGTAGGGTCTGATTCGTTTTTGGAGGTATGGAGACTCAGACTGCCTGGAAGGCGAGCACCAATGTTTTGAATTTGATGCAAGCCATCACCGGTAGCCAGTGGAGGTCAATGAGCAGGGGGGTGACATGGGAGTGTCGGGGGAGGTTGAAGACCAGGGCTGCATTCCAATCCCATATTTTTACTGCTTGCATCCTTTCCTCGCGTCCTTTCCTCGCTCATTAGCTCCACCCAGTGGAGGCCATAAGGAAAGGATCCAAGGATCACATACGAGGACGCAGCAACCGAGGCAACATGAATTAAGCAAATGGAACGTCCTTGCTCAGTCAAGCGTCAGCTGAAGCGACGTCAATTACTAATGACGTGTTGCACAGCTGTATCACCTGTCAAAAAAAAAAAAAAAACCCGTATCAGCTGTCAGTGGCCTTTAATGCTAACGGATTGTTCTGTAGCCTATCGTATTTTTATCTCTGAGCTTGTTTTTGCATGCAACATGGTATAAACTATTGTTTTATTTGAGTTTTATTTTATTTTTCTCCCATGCAATTTGACAGATGTGAAAATGACATGTGAAATAAGAATATTGTCTCTCAATTACAGATGTTTCTGTTTGACGTACAGTGTCCCATTAACACATCCACAACAAACGGCTATTTATCACTGTGTGAGTAAAGATCGCACGAAGCATAATTTAAATTGTAAGTAGGCTACGCCTATATTCCACACGCTCAATGGTCAATTCATTAATGGACTCGAATGCATGTTTGTTCGTTAAAATTGGAGCACATTACAAATGACACTTCCAGCCAATAACCGAGCTGATGCCGTTTAATTAATTAATCAAGCATGTATGATCTGATGGTATATAAGCGACAGATACTGATTTCAAAACTTAGATCGGCGATTTCAATAGGCTAGTATACTGGTCTGCTACTGTACGCAATCAACATTTCCGCAATGAACCTAGCGTTCGCCATAAACGCATGGCACCAGCTTCAGCGGGAATGGTGGCGTTGCCAGTTCAGGGGATCGCGACGGCTTCGCTCCGTCCGTTCCTAAGTGAGGTAAGAATCACGTATTCTCAACAGTAGTCATAAGACAGTGCTCTTGATCAAACATGGACATTGATAAGCATGAAGCACTTTTAACAGTGGGTGGAGTCGAATTCACCTGGATAAATATACAGCAAAGTTATGTCATGCACACATAGTAATTGCATGTTCTATAATACCACACATTTACCTGCATGTAGGACTACAAACTATACATTTGGCTACTGTGGTCTGGTGTTAATCAATCAACTTGTGTGAACTGTAGGCTGCATGTACACACTTCATGTTGGGCATTATGCCAAAGTAAATGCCACTGTGCCAGTGCTCCAGCTTTAATTTAATGGGGACCAGGACCTCATGGTAGACTACCGTCTGAGCCATGGCTCCATGGAAGCATTGATAATGCTGCTGCCACATGGGGAGCATTGGCTGGGCACACCACTTAAGGGTCCAGGAGGTGCCTGCTCTTCAAGGCTTTGGAGGTGGACCACACCTTTGTACCCACGGTCATCACCGCATGTGCCATGCTCCATAACATCTGCCTGACAAAGGGGGACATCCTTGAGGTTGTCGAGGATGTTGGTGATATTGGTGTGGCTCCACCACATCCAGTGAGGGGGGGAACAAAGCGGACATGGCCGGCGAAACCGACTGGCGGGGCAACCGTCTGCTCCAAATATGTGTCCAGTAGCACTGAATGAACATGATTATATGTAATTTGGCAATTGTTTGAAATATTATTTATACAGGAGAGCTTTTTGTTAGTGTCTCCGTTTCTTGTTATGTTTGTATATTCTCCCTGCAGCCCCTCTTTCTGTCCAGTGTTAATCCACGTTTTATTTGTTATGTTAGTGTTAATAAAATCACTTATGGATACTAACATATCAGTTTCATACATCTTTTCTGTGCCACATTTTCATTACCTTTATTTATTTCAAAACACACTATAAGCATACCACTTTGACACCAATGTATGTCAACCACCTGTCGGGGAAGTGAGGATTCTGTAAAATGTCTATTTTCTGAATCCAGTGTTTCCAACGGTCAATGCCCTTCCTTGTTAAAATGTTCAGCACTCTGAATACTGAACACAGGCGATATTGCGTGCTAGAACCACTCACTTATCCTGTAGTAAAAATATATTTAACATCATTTCATAATTATTAGAAATGACAATCCTCAATTCAATCGCATAATTCGTCCATAGGACAGTAACCTGGTGGAAGCAACAAGTCAAAACAAAGTCTAATTCAGGCCTAAGAGTACATAATTTCAGTAAAATAAAAACAGTAAATTAGAATAATGACTGCAAATCATTCATTAATGAATGTAGGCTGACTACTTAGAATTTACAAAAAGGAAGACATTCACTTGAAGTTACCAGTAAAGAGTGAGAGACCGATAAGCCAGAAATAGCCTAGGTATTACCCTCCTGAAGCTTACACGATCAGCAAAATTGTTAGTATTTGTGTGTTTCTTTTCTCCCAAATAGTTTTGTGCTGCTGAAGGGGGCACTCAGATGAAAACTATATCTTAAAAGGTAAAAACACAAGTAAAAAACAAATTGACAAACACTTGTGAACTATTTACATTTTATTAAGCATTTTCTCAAACTCATTAGAGCTTTCCAGTGTGGCCTTGAATCGCTCCTCTTTTCTGGCAGCATCTTCCTTCAGGAACCGCAGAACAGCTCCCTCACCGGTCCTTCTCCTTTTGGGGGGTGGGGGACAGGCAGAGGGATATGGCCCATCATCATTCTCCAGTAGGAGGCTACTTGAGCCAGGCTGTGCATCCTCTTCCTCCTCACGCCCGGCTACAAGTGACCGCCACAAATCCAGGAAGAGATGAGCCAGTGCCATCTGAGGTCTCATCAGCCACATGTGCCAGGTTTTCTGCAACACATGAGTCCATCAGGACAGGAGGATCAATAGATGGCCTCCCCCCGATGGCCTCATGCATTGCATTAAACCATGGCCATGTGGCTGCTGTGGCCTCTCCCCTGTCTGTTCCATCTCTGTAGCAGGGCATCTGAGTGCCTACAAGGAAAGATGCAAGGGTGAAGGTGAGCCGTGAGCCTATTGCACAGGCATAATTTTGTTTCAGTATGCAATAGAAACTACAAATTTGCAAAGGAAAAACATCATAAATTGAACCTCACCTTATATTTTTGCTTGAGGTTGTCCCATTTCTTTGCAATTTGGGTGGGGCTCACCTGGCCCTGTAGGCCCATCTGCAGACGAATTTCACTGAGAAAAACAACACGTTACCATACCATACCCAAGTGCCCTACAACAATTACTGCCATGCCATAACATGTTTATGTGTTATCCATTTACAGGGGCAGGCATGCCTCTTGCCATCACACTTACATTAGGGATATCAGAAGTTGTCATTTGCATACAATTAACTACTTCAACACAAGACATGAATCATGGTGCTGAGGAGTGATTCCGTCAACATTAATCTATGACATGTAGGAACACCAATATGGACAGTGACATGGTCCTGCAAGAACATAAAAAATGGCTTATTGCCAATGTTTCTGTGTAACATATTTTAGTTCTATGTGACATCACACATTATAGAATGTCAGTAATGACTCACCTCCAAGCTTTTTTCGCTGTATGCCTCTTCCCCGTGAACAGTTGCTCATTCTCACACCTGAGCAGAATGAGGCTGAGGGTGTTCTCATCTGTCCCCGTAAATGACACAACAGACCTGCAAGTAAAAACCAGCTAGTAATGTCTGTGTATAGCCCTAAATCACAACGGCATGTGTCAAGGGGCTTCACAAGCCCATAATTCAGACATGACATATGTAAGTAGGCTACATGATGCAAAATAGTAGCCTATCCTAATAAGCTAGCCTAATGTGCATTTCATCGGTCAAAGACAGCAAATGCAATAACATAGACTGAGATTACATTATTTCTCAGTCATACAAGAGTGAGGAAAAATATATTTTAAACGCAAAGCAGCTGCATGTTCATGTTTCAGTTGTTACACTGGAAATCGAGCAACGACTGTAGAGCCTATTTCTCAGTTAGCCTACTTGCCGGGATGCATTCAACAGTGTGAACATAGGCTAAACGTAACATAGCCTATTGCATAGCGTACAATATAAAATTGTATACAGTTTTGAAAGGACATGGGTTAATTGAAGCTTGCATTTCCTATGCAGTAACGTTAGCTAACAAACAACTATATGGGACACAAAAATGTCCTAAATGTTACGCTTACACGCTGAACTACAATATTTGTTGTCTCTTTTTTCATGAATAAACTTGCCTTTCGTTTGTCCGAAAGAACGAGTGACATTATAAATTAAAGCGCTTTATAAAATAAATAGAAAGGAACGATAAGCACTTACATTTGTGTACGAGTGGTCCCGCCATGTTTTAAACTGTGGCAGATGTGATTGTGGATCAAACACGTCACGCGTTCTGAGTAAAGACTTCCGCAAAGGCTGCACTCGTGTTTCCTCACTGAAGGATTCCCTGGGAGCTTCCTCTTTCCCCACTCCTCGCTCCTTGGTGGAGCATTTAGCGGTTTGGAATGTCCTTAAAGATGGCGGACCTCGATCGATTTCCGGGTCAGACGAGGACCAAGGAGAGAGGACGGCAAAAAAATGGGATTGGAATGCAGCCCAGGTGCGCTGCTGCGGAGTAGCCACCGATTGCCACTCCTTCAAGGCACCGGCCATACTCGGATCTGGCAGGAGTGGGTATGGAACCCCCGATCCTCGGGGCTCATCTGCACAGACTGACAGTCTGAACTTTTACTGCTACATCACCGCGGTGGCCTTTTTTCTCTTTTTATCAAGGGTGCTAATAATTTTCTAATATACATATTGTGGGGAAATATTGGGAAGAGTGGTGGATAGGCATTATTTTAGGGCAAGATGGCTCCAGCAGGTGGAGTCATGGATCCCTCCAAGTGGCCAAATGACACACACCTGAAGAGGATTGGAGAAATCAAGGAACCCTACTTAACTTTGACTTTCAGGGGTAGCGGTTCCTTTGAGGAAAACTGTGATGGTGTTGGTGAGTGGCTTATTTGAACAAAAATTGTGAATGGATCTGTGTATAGCTTGAGAACCCTATTTGTGACCTGCTCTGATGTGGGGAAAAAAAAACAACAACATTTTTCAGAAATCTTCGTAGAGTGGGTCACATTTGGCTGTTGATCCTGGCAAGACTGAGAACCTGGACTGGAATTTGAACTTTGCAACGGACTTTGATTGCGTCTTTGCTTTATCCTTCCTTGTTGGTTTGGTGGTTTGTCATCCAGGCAAGCTGAATAGCAGCCCTGGTACAGAGAGGAACTATCTACATGTAGTTAGTCTCCAAAGCGGAGATAGCGTTTTGTTTTCTTCTGTTCATTTGCAATATAATAAAATAATCCAGTGAATTCACTGGATTTGGAGTACTTTTAATCTTCATAAAGTGTGACTGCCTTTCCCCCTTCCTGCTACAATATATTCTAAACCAAAGATCCATGTGGAACACCATTCATCATGTGATGTATTGTAGTGAACACTAGTGCCTGTCAACATCAAATCAGGCTTTATCAGCATATATACAGGCAGTCCTTTTAATAGATATAAGAACCGTTCTACCAGAGAGCGCTACTGGCAGTCTGGACAGAAATGCTTTCTGTTACAGTGCAGAAATTCCTTGTTAACACATTTTGAGAAAAGCTGAAGTGGGCTATCGGTTATATTCAGTGGAAGAGTGTCATTGGGCCTTGGTGTACACAATAATTTTACCTGTGGGAGTGGGGACACATATCTATCATCCTGTTTCCATATGTCTACTTGTATGTGAGCTGCAGTGCAGTGCACTCAACCTCGGAAATGTTTTGCATTTATGAGGTTACGACAGTACAAAGGTTAACCGCAAAATGAAATTATAATCAATTATATTTATTCATAACTGAACATGATGATTTTACATGGTACTATATTTAATTGATGCTAATACACAATTTGTATACTTCGTAATCAATGGACTTAGTATTCAACATACATGCTCATACCATGTCTTTGTATTAACACAGACTGATATTAAGCATGTCAGAAGATTCAAGTGTAAATTAGATTATTTTTGAGCATGGAGATATGAAATATATGGAAGCATTCCCCATTTGACCACAGAGGCTGAATTTCAGCACCTGCACTGTTTAATAATTTTACTTCATTATTTATTGACTCAAAGGAATTGCAATCATATGCCCTTCAGTATTGAAGATTATTGAAGATAGTTCAGGAGGTACAATAAGCTCACGGTATAAACTAATAGTCGTAATCCACGCCTCAGGTATTTATTGACTTTGTGATAGTGTAGAAACTTGTCTTGTTCAAATCCAAGGGCAGGCACTCAAGCAAGGTACTCAACCTTCATTAAAATTTCTTCAATAAATATCTAGCTGTATAAATGGGTGCTGTATAAAAATATAAGCTTTTTTACTGTTCATTCTGTCTTCTAAGGCTACATAAATATCATTGAAAACATGTAACAACTGACATAAGGTCATAATAGCACAGCAATCATAATCAGTTATAAAGGTTTACAAAATAGAAACAAGGAGAATAAACTAAAATAATAAAACAATGTATATTGAAATGGAAACATGAATAAAATAATATAAAAATTAAATAATATATTTAGTATAAAAGAGTATAATAATGAAGTAAATAAAAAAAAAAAAAAATACAGAATTTTTTTAAAAAAAAAAAAAAAAAAAAAAAAAAAAAAATGGATGAAAATGAAATGAAAAAAAAAATAAAAAAAAAGTTTTTTGCTGCTTTTTTTAATTGCCTTTTAAAATCTGCTATTATGTATTTTTTAGTGTTTGTGTGGTCAGAGTTTTTGTTTATAATAGCATAGCACTCCACTCACTTTTTTTTTTTTTTTTTTTTACAGGTTTTTAGAAGAATGTAGTGGATGATTGATTGAGTGGGGAGTTCTTAATGGTAAAAAATAAAAAGGTATATATAAGCTTTATATATTATATACAATACTACAAAAAATTAAAAATAAAAAAAAAAAAGACGAAAAAAAAAAAAGAGTGCAAGTAGTAAATTTACTTTCTATTCTTTTTTCTTTTTTTTTGCTTGGTTTTTGTTTCTGGATAACTTGGAGTTTATCAATAGACTTCTTGGGCAGGCCAGTAAAAAGTGCATTACAGTAGTCCAAGCGGCTAAAGATAAAAGCGTGTATCAATTTTTCAGCATCTTGGTGAGTTAAAAAGGGTCTTACTTTGGCTATATTTCTTAGATGAAAAAATGCAGTCTTGGTCACCTTGTCTATGTGAGATTGAAAATTTAGGTCAGCATCCAAGATAACTCCCAGGTTTCTGACCTCAGATTTTGTCTGTTGTGCCAGGCTTTAAATCGTTGCTTGCAGCTTGTCTCTTTTTGACTTCGGGCCCACTAGAAGTACCTCTGTCTTTTCTTCATTTAATTTCAATAAATCTTTGTTCATCCATTTATTTATGTTGGGTAGACTAAGAGCCAGACTGTGGCTAGACTGTGGAGTTTGACCTTTTGATTGCCAATAGCTGGAGTGCTGTGACGTAAACGCGTCTGTGAGTCAAAACCCTGTTGCACTTTGTCGTATGTGTACATCTCCGTATCATAGAAACCAAGGCCTTGAAGTTCTATTTCAAGTGTAAACCAGGACTCAGATTTTACTCAAGCCGATTACTTTTTTGCCTTTTGCAAAGACAGAGAGCACAGCAAGACAAGAAAGACGGCAATGTTGGTGATCAACAAGTACATCTGTGCTCTGAGATAAACATCAGTGATCTATTCTCGCTTGCTAGCAGCCATTATTCAGGATGCTTCAAGCCTAATGCTGCACCTAACACTTTGTGAAACGGCTCATAGAGCCTGAAGTCTATTTCATAACCGATTTACTCTTGGGAAAAGTTTTCCCGGTGTCTTAAAGAATGCAAAGCACTTTTTTTTATTGCGTGTCATGCATTAAGTGCAACCTCACTGGCATTAAAGGCACTTAGGTATTGTATCAGTGATGGGTGACTGAAATTCTTGAAAATTATTATTGCTGCAAATAGACTATATGTATCTGGTCATGCTATACAGGGACCTATTCTTTGTCTGTTTCTTTCCAATTGGAGGAGGTTGGTGGGGGAGGGATGTTCACAGAATGTTTGAATGTGATTGGCAGCGTAGTTTATTATGCTAAGAGTTATAGAAGTTATAGATTTGAATACTTCTTGTTGCATTATTTTTGGCTCTAAGTATTAAGTTTTGCGCCCTTACAACTGGTTTGCAAACATACTGAATGCACTTCCTTATTGTATGTGCAATGTTGATGGAGTAAGTTGTTCTGCATAAGTGTGCATAATGTATGTAATACAATGGAGGTGAATTCTAGGTACGGTCGCGTAAAGTTCACATCAAAAGAGTGGTCCTTTCTCTCAGGCAATGCAAAGTATTGACTTTGACATTTTGGATGCACATGTTAAAAATGTACATAATACAGAATCATAAATAATAATGGATAGATGTGTGAGAACCATTATCTAAGTCACCTACCTCAAAAGGTCATTTTTCAGAAAGCCCAAAGATCAAGACCTCTTGGTGAGTCAGTAAAGCGGCTCACGGTAGCGGAGGCAACGGCTACAGAACCCTGCTGGTATCTTTAACTGCAATATACCAATGATCCATCTTCCTGAGCCAATGAGAATATTAATCATGGTGTCGTTTTAAATTGTGAAAAAGAATATTTGTCATATTAATAGTCCTGCTATCACTGAGGCACAGTGCTAATCTCAGCAGTCTTGTGTACAGGCTAATGATAGCGTCTCCAGTTTGAGGTTTCAGTATGACAGCAATGCATGTCTGTGATGCATGATTTGTGTTAAGCTACTGGAACAAGAAAGAGGCTTTGATTTATAATGGATTGCATTTAACTTTATAGTGAAGGAGAAAACTCACCTCAACCAACACCTGGGTGATTCACAGCAGCCATTTTGTGCTAGAACACTCACCGCAAACTAGCTTTGGTGGAGAAGTATGGAATTAAAGAGCCATTTAAACTGGAGGTTGATTAGGTGGCCAGGTTGAGAAAGGCAGTTTGTAAATTCTGTCAGGAGACCAGAGATTACCCTACCCTTTACAATAAATAACATTAGATCGTCAATAACTGTATTAAGATTTAGAACAGACTTAGATTCAACATCTTTTCTGAAGGTCAGTGTTTCCTACAGCAGTGGTCTATCACTGCATTTGGGTTTGTTTTGTACAGAGGGAAGACTGACCCCTGCTGGCCCATCAGCACAACCTTATGAGGGGCCGCTTAGGCCAAAATTCGTAATTGCCTCGCATATACACGTACAATGGCTTTCACATTCACTAGTGAAGCTCTCACACACACTGAAAAAGCTTGTACATAACATCTAAATACTTGCACACACATCCTAAATCTTCTCATATAAACACAAAGAGCTCGCACATACACGTACAATGACTCTCACATTCACTTGTGAAGCTCTCACACGCACTGAAAAAGCATTCACTTAGTATCTACATGCTTGCACACACACCGTAAATCTTCTCATATACACACAAAGAGCTCACATATTCACTAGTGAAGCTCTCACTGACACATGAGGGTTTTCAGTAGTATGTGTGAATGCTTTGTGTGAATGTGAAGTTTATATCCCAGAAATAAACTTGATCTGCTCCAAATGTCGAGAATGCATCGGATGCAAACTCGCCAAACGAGTATGCGGACTTGGATATCCCATCATTCATTGCGCGAAGCAATGACATACGACACAGGGGAAGCGTATACACTGGACTTACAGAAAAAGTGCTGCCTGGTTTGTAGCATAGATCGGTTTGTAGATATTTTCTAGAGTCAATGGTTTGTATAGCGAAACCACAGTCCAAACGTCAGAAGCACGCATTGCATCTCAAACAGGCTACACAGAGCTCTGAAGCAACGGTGCATAAACTTGGCTCTCCTGTACACAAATGTGTAGGCCAGGGTTAGGGTTATTCCAATGCAATCAGGCCTATATAAAGTGGTAGTCGCCAGTGTTAATGCTATACTGTATTTGTAAAAATAAATGCTTAAAAAATTAAAATTATTTAACACATTTAACATTTTTTTACTGTTCACATTTGACTGTTTCAGATGATCGCGTAAAAGCCTCCTTTATTTAATCTTGTTTTGGCACGTCATTCCTACTGCACTCCAGGAGATTCACCAAAAACAGTGATAACAGTAGCAGCCGTCTGTGTTACAAAGTTAGCTAGGTCTTGTATGTTGCTTTTACAGCAACATATTGAGGCTTTAGCTAATCATCGCAATCCAGTCCTTTTGTGCTTTTGACCTAAAATCTATATTAAAATATTAACTACATGTGTTCTAAGTTTTCCACTGGGAAATGGATAAAGTAGCTACATCCCAGCAAAAAGAGATGCACTGACTATGAGTGTAGCATTAATAAAAAATGCTTGGTTTCATCCTACACTTTTCTGTCATGCAGCTTTGAGCACTTTTCCCCATATTATGCTTCATTGATACAGCCTTAAATTCTGTTAATTTCACGATGCTTTCTGTGATGAAGTGCCTGTTAATTTCAGTAACTTTCCCACCTTCATTTAGCTTTTAGGTAGCATATTAAAACATGGCTATTGTCAGCAGTTGAAAAATGAGTTGTTAATTCATTTGGTTGTGAAAAGTATACGTAGAGCGATATCCCTGGGCCATCGCTTAAAAACTACTTTGTACACCCCTGCTCTGACGGACAAAACGCTGCTTAGTGCTATACAAATATGTTTAAAATGAGCTAAAAATCCAGCTATTGTAAGACATATTTTTCGCCTCATTTTCAGTCATAGAAAGATTGCAGACTACATTTAGGTTACATTTTTAGTTATGTCTCTATGGTGCTGTCTACAAGTCCGTTCTCGTCAATTTTGCCAGAAGCCTGAATTAATTCCCCTCCTCCCAGAAATTCTGAAAACCCTTCTTCAATTGATTCCAGACAATTCATCCCCCATTCCTCCTTTTAAAATCCACTGATTGATTCCTTTAAATGACACCATTTAAAAAAAATTCCCTACATCTAGAGCAGGGGTGTCAAGCTCCAGTCCTGGAGGGCCATGGTGTCTGTGGGTTTTTGTGGTTTCCTTTCAATCAGTAGCCAATTAAGGCACAAGGTGTGTGGACTCTTGTTTAGCCATTCAATGACTTAAATTAATAATTTGTGCTGAAACACACCAAAAACCAGCAGGCCCTCTAGGACTGGAGTTTGACTTGCCTGATCTAGAGGTTAATCCCCCAGTCTGGCAACTCTGTGTTGGGAGAGGGTGCATCCTATTCTCGGAACAGAACTTGGCCGTTAAATATTACGTCACACAAGTCCGCAAGTCCAGACAAGTACAGACATTGAGAAACACCCCCTGTCTTTGTCATTAAGCTTCAGGAGGTAGAAGCATCTACACAAGTGATTCCCATTGAAAACCCAAATGCAGACAGAATAAGGCAAAGAATGTAGTTTATTTCCAGTCCAGATCAAAAGCCAGGTAATCAGATGACAGTACAAAATCAAAAGGCAGGAGAATAGTCAGGAATCCAAAAATCTAAAACCCGAAGATCACTGGCAATGGTACAAAAACGGCAGGCAAAAGCAAAGTCCGAAAACAATCAAAAAGTCAAAACCACAAAAACAACAAAGGCAAACAAACAGAATCAAAAGGCAAACTCTGAGTCGGAAAACGGAAGGGTGTCTCAGGAATCTCAATAAATCACTGGCTTTACTGTCACAGGCTCAGGAAATACGATAAACGTTCTGACAAAGTTGAAACAGAATTGTGGGTCTTATATACACATAGAAAAGGGAGGGGTAACAAACAACGTGAGGTTAACACATTAGGGAAACAATAATTAAATCACGAGAACATAACGAAAACATGGAAGGGACTCGGAAACATGCATAACAAACAACGGGCTCGAATAGGAGCAGAGTGTGCACAGTAATCAGGAGAGGTGAGATCTAAGTACAAACAGCTGGAACGAATTACATAGGTAGCTCAGGAGCAGTTGGAAATGCAGGTAGAAAAGATAAAGCGGAGAAGCTGGTTAAATGTTAGTATCTAACTATAAGACAGACAATTAGTTTGTTAGGATACATTTACTGTATGTTAATTGGTTTAGTAAAGTGCACGTAACTAATAAAGCACCTGAGTGATTGTTAGCATGAGTTAGTAATATATACAATTATACACGGGAAGGAAATCAGGAAGTAGCAGAAAAACCAGACTTAGGAAATACAGCGTTAAACCACAAAAAGTCCCCCGAATAGTGCATGCACGAGACTGGGTAAACAAACACACAGATGAGACTCGGACAACCCACGAACAGAGAGGAATGTACAGATGAATTAAAAATAATAAATCCAGAATAAATAATGAAATAATAATACAAACAGACAGACAGAAATACAGAACATAACACCTATTCATTTGAATGCTAATTAGCAGCATGTGTCTGCTCAAAAGAGGTCTAATCAGCAGCACTTTGCGAGACAAGTGTCCAAAGCAAGATGATGTTTCAAAGGGGCCAAATATCACCACAGAATTGAATCAATCCATATCTGAACCAGTCTCAACAATAACAGTATCAACAATAAACAAATCATGAGCTTCACAAAGCTGGTATTTATGGCAGGGCTGCTGTTCGTAAACCATTTGTATCCAAGGCTAATGCACAAGAACATATAACATGGTGTAAGGAACACAAAACATGGACCCCTAAGCAATGGAGAAAAGTGATATGGTCTGTTGAGTCATCTTTTACTCTTTTTATTACATCTGGACGGGTTTATGTTTGGAGAAAGCCTAAGGAGGCATTCAATCCACAATGTCTGTTGCCAACTCTTAAGTATGGTGGTGGTTCTGTAATGGTATGGACAGCCATTTCACAGAACTCATTGGGTCCAATGATTGCTCTCCATGGACATGTAACGGGCAAACAATATGAAACCATTTTACAAGACCAAGGGCCACATGTATAAATAGTGCTCAGCAGAAAGATGCCCTCAGAAAGCTGCGTAAGTGAGTTTCCACGCAGAAGTTCAGATGTATAAAATAAGAGGATCTGCATACCTCTGCACACGCTGCACACCATACATACGCAATGTTTGGAGTCAGTGTGATATGGTGACACCATGATCTGATGAATGATCGACACATTACACACAAAAAAAGTAAGTGTGAAAAAAAAATTTATTCTGGATCACCCGTGCGGGAAAGGGAAATTTTGTTCGCATTCCATGCGTATGTATGTTATACGATTTGATTCAAATGACAAGCGCGTCACCTTTATTTTTTTTTTGCATTTTAAAATCACACCCACATGATTTGGATATGGAAGTTGTTGTTGTTCTGTTTAAAGAAAGTGCAGTTTATTAGCAATTAGTAGTTTGCATTGTGCACTTCAAAGGCTACATTTAGTCTTGTGAATTTAACTGAAAATAAAAATTCATTTATAGGCCTATTCTAATTTACTTTCAGAAGCTACATTTAGCGGCATTTAGAATTTACGGATGCAGTAGGCTGCGCGTGGTCCTGAGCAGGTGTAAATTTTATTTGTACGTAAGAACAAATTAATTATGAAAACTTTGATGAATGGCAAAATACGAACAAAATTGCTAATACGAATGATTTGCGTGCAATTGTATTCTGCTCAGATTTCATGAATAAGGCCCATTGTCTTTTATTCTAACTCCTGAAGTTAATCCAGAATATCATTAAGGAAAGGGAGGTTTGATATAGGTTTAAAATATCAAAGGAGAGAATTACACAAGTGTTTATTATGGCTCCTCAAACACTTTCCCTTGGTTTACTTTTCTGTTACAACTACTCCAAGTGCTTATTAAGGGTAACCACTGTTTCTATCAGCAATAAGTGTCAAGCTTAGCTCTAGGATTAGCTTTTAATGGTCCTGGAGCCTTCAACAAGTCACGGTTCTGATTTATTAATGTGGCCGCATGCTCTGTTTTTCTCTCACAGGCAGACATGGCTGAAAAGTTGGCCCCCGCGCCTCTAAAACATGATGCTAGTGCGTATTCTCTCAAGACGTGTACCGGGGGCAGGTGGGGCGGATCGCTGCCGCGCGGGTCCTTGAGGGGGAGAGGGGGGGAGGCGTGATGGTCTCCCGGGCAAGGAGTTGGTGGAATTGTCGGGTTGCGCCGACCCCACAGTCCAGATAAACTGCCGCAGGGACTGTCTGTAGCGGCAGGGGATCAGCGGAGGGGACGTGTCATCCATCAGGGGGGGAGGGACGGGTCAAGAATCACATGCTCAACAGATTGCGAGATAGCCAGGGCTCTGCAGAGACGCTACTGCCTGCTGAGTGAGAGCACAGGTCGCCCATGCAGGATTGTCTCTAAACTCTGAATTTCAGTCAGCTATGCAAGTTCAGCTCTCCTAACCTGTATGACATAACCAAGAAATTTTAACAAATAACAGAGGCTGTATGGTTATAGTTTGTCCGATACATCTGTGGAAGCCACAAAACTGGATAAAGACAGTGAGGAGGTTCTCACTCAAAATAGCAGATTTCAGAGTTTCTATCTTTTACTTTTGATTGTGCTTTTGAAAGGATAATCCCTACGTCCTAATCACAGTAAAGGCCAGCAACAACAGCTGCAGCATACTCAATTTGGGAGGGTGCACGCTGGCATGTGTGTCTTCTGAAATATGTAGTCGGCAGCCCCTTCTTGTCCTCGCGCCGTGCAGTCCATCAGGTGACCTCCTGCGGTAACCGCGCTGATGGACTGCGTAAACAACACAGCTAGAGCATACAGATGGCAGGAGCCGCAATTTACCAGAGAACGCTGGCCGCTGACTACATCCTTAGAGATAACTGACCCTCATCATGAACTTGAGAAGAAAGTGTTTGTCTGCAAGCTTGTGTGTGTGTGTGTGTGCACTGACATGTGAATCATCAGATCTGTTGATACAGAGGTGATTCTTCTGGCTATATCACATATTGTTCAGTGGGTCTGAAGGGACCAGTGATGTCAGGAAGATGCTACTGTACTTTCTCCTGCTTACAAGCATTTAAATTGGGATTCTCTCCTCACAGTTTGTTTTTGGTTGTTTATCTTAGTCACAAGCTGCTGGCTGCTTTATTTTTATAAAGTGAACAATAGGTTGTATCAGGGCTGTATGGAAATGCACAAATAATATTCATCCTTTCGTACGTTATTCTTCTATAAAAATCCATCAGTCTGTGGGTGTAGATAATGTCCTTTTCTGGTTTAAATATGAATTTAACCCCAACTGAAAGTTTGCACAATGGACATTTCTATGGAAATATGCCATATATGTATATCCAAATGCTAATCCATCTTTTGCGAAATTCACAAAGAGACCAGGAAGGCTTACCAATGAGAGGACACATTAACACATCATATGCACAGATAGTATATATATATATATATATATATACAGTTAAGCTCTGGCTACCTGACTTGAACCAAACTAGACCTGAAGGCATGTTGAGTTCTGGCTGGGTTGGGTTTTATTTCCAAACAAGGAATCAGGTCTGGTCCAGGCTCAATAAAATGTATCATTTCATTAATTTAGAATACACCTGTGTGCAAATTGGCCTTCATCCCCGCTATAGCAGCCAAAAATTAAGCTTCACAGGAGGACGGCTTATCATAGTTGGTGTATTTTAAACCAAAAATGGACGTAATGCTACACTTTATTAACTGGAGGGACATGTTTGAGTATTCAGCCAAGTTGAGCTGAATATTTTTCAATGCTAATGTGGATTTAGTAATACAGATTTGCATTAGTACCATGAAGACATAATTGTAAATGATGGTCCCTGGAAACACTCAGCTTTGGATGTCTTTAAAAAATTTTCTGGTACAAATATTTTCTATGTGTGAAAAAATAAAAGGCCTGTAACCAGGAGAAATATGAATAGGTTTTGTAAATTTTGTTTTCAAATATGCCACATAAGACAATGAAATTTTGAAGTTCACGGCTAACAAATAGGACAACGAATAGTTGTAAACACAATTTGGTATTCATTGTGCCTTCAGTCAGTTCAGATCAGTTGAAGCAATTCACTGGGAAATGGGAAGACCACTCTGGCTTGGTTCAGGTTTGGGTCATAGGTGGTTGGGCTAGGTCCATGTTGGGTTTTCACTTACCATGTGCCTATTCCCGTGGACTGTAAATGACTGTACTTGTGTACAGTAATTATACAGACCACTAGGTGGCTCTCTTAGCCCTCATGCACGACCACTCAGTACCTGGTGTGTCTCATTTACTTGCTTGGCCATAGTAGAGTAATTTGGTGCTGGGATGAAAAATTCACCAGTGAGTTCAATTGTAGCATTTTGAATTCCTATGACCAAGCTTTATATAATGATCATTCCATCTTTATAAAAATGTGTTTTATTTTTCTCGTTTATGGCATGCTTGAATCTCGGCAAGATATGAATTACTTTCAGTACGATGCCCTTTTTTACTGCTTTGCATTAAATCAAACGTGTTAAACAACATAGACAGTTATCGGCCTTCTTTTGTATGAGCAAATGACTAGAATGACACAAAAAATTGAGGTAATATAATCTCCAATGATGCTTCGCTTCCAGAACAGTGTTTTCCTGGAATCACAGAGTCATTCTGTGAGGCAATTTCTTAAAGGTCAATGGATTGAGCCATGAAATGGCATCTGATTGACCCGGCTCAGCAATTAAACTATCGGCAAACGATAATTTCAGCCAGTCTTCCCCTGGACTTCTTGATCTGTCCTGGATGGCTCAGTGTTGCAGATGCCTAGTTCACCTCCATTTGCTATATCAGCAGAAGAGGAAGGTGCAGTATTTTCCTATAAGTTCAACCATGAAGCAGTAATACAGAATTAAGACTGGGCCAATGCAGTCGCCTCCCCTAACGTACTGTATAGCATGCTCATAAAAGCTGCAGTATATGGTCATAGGCCATGGCATGACATTACATCATTTGTTTGCTTTACAAATCGTAGTGTTGAGCGTTAAGAAGCTCACATTTTTAAGCGGCTATATTTGTACTGACACAGGTGAGGTAAAGGATTTTGCTGAATGGAAAAATCAGGGTCCCTGCCTGGGATTTGACCTGTGACCCCCAGGTTCAGGGAGCTGTAACCACGGCTCCGCACGGAGCTCAACGGCACATGAAGGCAGTGTGTTATACGATGGATATCTTGTTTTCCAAGGTAACCACACTGGTCATGCTGGGAACCGCATACTGAGAACTGGAGGAAAGTGGAGGTGTTTCCTTTCGGCACAGTGGAGGCCTTATCTGTGCTTTCTGATCACTGGAGCCCCTGACAGTACTTATTCTTGAAAAATGCCCTTAACACAGCATGGCGAGGGGGGGAGGAGCAACGTTTGTGCTACGCTTGGCATGGTGGGAACTCCTGTTGCTGTGACCGTTGGGAGCCTCATACATCACTGCGTGGCAATTTTTCAAATATTTTTCTCAGGTTTTGCCTCAGGTTCGATTAAGCCATTAAGCCATCTTTCCCACCCCCTTCAGGTGCTGTGCCTGGCATGGTTGCCATGGAGATCGTTCAGTGAGTAGCAACCCCCCCTTGTGAAAAAATAACGGACCTGGGCACGGTCTGGAATCCATAAGTTGGAAGGAGAGTTTCATTCCATTTTGCCCTAAGAGGTGCCTTTGGGGCAACAGTGGACACTCCAGGGACTAACTAAGATGGAAAGGAGTTGATAAGGGCAGGCCTTGATGCATAGTGTGGAAATAAACCATTAAAAGATAACTTTCCCCAATTCCTGTGGGTAGCATTATCTATTTTCTCATCCCGCACAGAATCTTATTGCAGAATCTCGGCAGACTTCTAAGTCAAGCCCCGTGCAAGAAGAATAATTCTGCTTCTCCTTCTCCTCCAATATACATTGTGAGACTGGCTTGTTAGGTTGAAGAGAACACTGTTAGGTTGAAGAGATCTGCTGTGGAATGCGCACAGGTCACAGGGTTTCAGATTAATGATATATGTATATCTTGACAACATATGGATCAGACAGATCCTCAATTTGTCTGGGCAGAGGTGTGTGCTGGGAAGATTGCACAATTATTCAAAACAACAGAAATTTTACAAATAGTGTACTTTCATGTGTACAACATGCAGCAATTTTGACATAAAATAAGTATTTGGTGTAATACCCATGCATTCACCAGTAATACTGGTGGAATGCTTTTTCAGTGTAGTACCATGTTGTCTTTTTAAATTAAGCACAGTCATACACTGACTACCGAATCTGACCATGAAGTTACCACGGCTCTGAGGGGTAGTTTCTAATGTAGCATAAATATAAGGCTGTGGACAATGCAATATTCTTCAGGATGCACATCATTGCAAGGGGCGTGAGTTATAGGAAATAACTTTCACAACTTTATGAAATGCTTTGCAACTTTATAGACAGTTGTTTTTATGCTTTTTCATGTATTTCCCCCATTTTCTCCAAACTTTGGAATGCCCAATTATGCAGTTGAGGTCATGCTATAATCTCCACAGCCGATGAGGGGGAACATAGACAAACACTCACTCTCTTCCGAAGCATGTGCTGTTCCCAGCTGTTTCTTTTCACACCACAGCCCACAAGCCAAGCTTGTGCAAAGCTGAGATGGAGGAATACACTTTTGTGTGTTTTAGCCCAGAGGTCCATGGCAAAAAGGGGCCCAACAAAACAGCAAAAAATCTATTTGTATTGGTTTGTGGTGAGGGGAGAGGATGGATTGATATGGATTGGCCAATCATGAAAGCATTAGTGTAAAGTGCAAGTGACGGCTAGGATTGAATTAGCCTTAACCTGCTCACCTAGCTTAGCTATACGGTTCGACCATGAAGAGCAGCTAAGCGCTAATTAAAGAAAGAAAAGGACGCGAAGGAGGCAGCCATCCTTCAAAATGTGCTTCAATTTCTAGCTTTTAAAAGCACAGTTGCAGGATAGCACCAGCATGGAAGAGGCTAAGGTTAATCACAGCACCGCTCCTGCACCAGACCAACAGCAGGCTAGCAGGAGCAGCAGCAGCATTTGCACCACAGCCTAGGGCTGTCACTTTTTCGAATAAATCATACGGAATAGAGAAATTTATTAGAATTTATTCAAAATTTATACTGCCAAAATTTCAATAAATAGCTTAAATACATTAGGCTATATGTTGACTAAGAAATAATGACAACAATACTGTATCTTGAAGTTTTATTAAACAAAATAAAACCGCCATTGGAGACAAAATAACAACCCCTACAAAGTTGCCTGCAAGGTATACAAGCGGCAACTGACCTACCACGACACTCAGCACTCAGTTCTTTGCGATTATTTATAATTATTTTGCTTGAGCAACAGATCTACCGAGTCATTTTATTGCTGTGAACAGCATCATTGGCATTATTATAATCTACCCACTCTTACAAAAATATGTACTATAGGATTTCTATAGGAATCTTATGATATTTTGGGACAATTCCCATAGCAATCCCTATAGGACAAACAAGGCTACTTCAGACTATTATAGGATCTTATAGGCGCCGACCTGCCTATTTCTTAATTATTTTTTATTTATTTATTTCTTGTGCAATTTGTATTAATTTTAAAAAGCTGATCTTCCTTCCGCTGTTTAACCGAGGGGGAATGGTAGCTTTGATGTAGTAATGCTACGTCATTTTTAATTTTACCAAATAAAATAATTTATTTATTTGATTAGTTATTTGTATTTTTTGGTACAGCAATAGTATTTCAGAACAATTGTATTCAAATGCAGATACAGCACATTTTGATTTTCCATTGTCTGTTATGACCCTCTACTGTGCATTTGTAGTATAGTATTGCTATAATGAAACAATATCATTATGCAAACATACTAAAATGGGCTAATATAGTAACACTATAGACTAATATTGCTTATAGAACTTAAAATACTATAAGATTATTATAAGTAAACAATGAATAATACAACTATACAAACAAACTATAGTATTTATATAGTAATGGTAAAAAAATACCATAATATATTATAGGCCTACTACAGAGCCTACAATACAGATAATATAATGATACAAACATACTATAGTATTTCTATAGTAATGGTAAAACACCAAAATATACTTTAGGCCTACCACAGAGCACTATAATATTCTTATAGTTAACTACAGTAATACTTTAGGGCATTTTTGTATGGGCGATTTTGTGACACCAGGCTTTAGTGAAACTAAGGCTCAGTAGTAGCTAAAAGGGGCTGGTTCAATAGGAATAAATTAACTCTGGGTGTGATGGGGGTTTGGGTTCATTATTGCCAATCAGCTCGCCCCATTTATTTTTTTGTTGGCATTAGTGCCACAGCCAACTGCTAATTGCAGTGGGGTGCAAACATTTGGGCACACCTGGTCAAAATGCCCTTTACAATTAATATCTAAGTGAACAGAAGCTAACCTGACCTCTAAATGGTACAATGTTAAACATGACACGTTTCATCAAATTGTAAAGCAATTTGGCAACTATAACAGCTTGCAAACGCTTCCTGTAGCCAGCTAAGAGTCTTTCAATTCTTGCTATTGAAATTGAAATTTTTCCCCATTCTTCCTGGCAGAACACCTCTAGCTCAGAAATATTCTTCAGCCTCTTTGCATGCATGGCACGTTTGAGATCTCTCAAACAAGTCTGGGCACTGTGGTGGCCATTCCAAAACCTTCATCCATCTTTCCTGGAGGTACTTCATGGTTAATTTTGAGGTATGCTTTGGATCAGTCTTGCTGGAATACCCAACCTCTCTTCAACTTCAATGTCTGGACTGACCTTCAAACACTAGCCTTCTTGATATTTGGTGGAATCTATTCTTCCTTCCACCCACACAATATTTCCTGTGCCCCCCCACTGCCACACAGCCCCATAAGCATAATGGATCCACCTCCATGCTTAACAGTTGGAAAGGTGTTCTTCTCTACAAATGCTTCACCATTTTTTCTCGAAACATAGCTTCTTTGGTTGTGGCGAAAAAGTTAAATTGAGTTTTTGTCAGTCCAAAGCGCATTGTTCCAAAAGGTTTCAGGCTTCTCAAGGTTTTTTTTTTGCATACTTCAGATGCTTAAAGGCTTCTTTCTGGCAACTGCCAGGTTTTTGTTGTTTACAGTATGATGTACCTGCATCTTTTTTGCCGCTTTTTGCAGTGATGTGTGGGTTCTTCTGAGCATTTCTCACCAGGTCTCGGGCCATTCTATCTGAAATTGTTCTTTGTCTTCCAGATCTTGCCTTGTCAACTGTTACATTTATCTTTCATTTTCGGATAATGTTTCTGACAATGGAAATAGGTAGTTTGAAACATTGAGAGTTTTTTTGCCTTCTCCTTGTTGTTGGAAGTGAAGTATCTTGATTCTGACATCCTTGGACAACTGTTTAGAATAACCCACCCAGAACAGCCACCGCAGTCGGATGCTTTAGAAGGCATGGAGTTACTTCAGAATAAATAGTTCAGCCCTAGAATTATATTCACTTGACTCATTGAAGCCCTAATGAGTAAATCACATTATTTTATTATTTTGAAACTGTAAAAAGTTTTAAATAAAGTTATCTTGCTTTAAAATTTTAAGAAATGTGTCCTGTTTAACCGTGTACCATTTAGAGGTCAGGTTAGCTTCTGTTCACTTAGATATTAATTGTAAAAGGCATTTTGACCAGGGGTGCCCAAACTTTTGCACCCCACTCTATGTCATGGCTGAAGAGAAATCGCATTATGAGAAGCTCCATTACGAGCCTCTCTACGAAATATTACTCGTGATATGAAAACAATGTTGAGACTGAATAATTTTCATATCTATGTCCCGCTCTAACAAAAATAGCCTATAGGCGATTTTCAGTTTCTATGCCAGTGCTTGTTTCTTTGTTTCTTCACAGTCAATATTTGTTTAACAGCTTACCACTGTTTAAAAATAAACTAAAAGTCAAATCACCACTTAAGTTTCATTAATTTCAGGCATGAACTTGATAAGATGAATGTAGGCTACACTATATACTGAAGCAATTGAGGTTAAGTACTGGGAATTGAACCTAGGTTACAAGCCCAGTTTATGGACCATCGCTGCCGCCGCTATGTCGCGTGGAATACAGCACGCCACAAGAATGCATCGACTGTCTGAGGGCCACATTGTAATGTAGGCTACCACCCGACTGATGCAAACATCTGAAACGCATTTTTAACATTCCAAAGGTTCGCCGAATCATTGACCTAGCTCCGCCAAACGCACAAATAAAAGAAAGTTGTCAATGTGTTCTGAGCTCAATGTATGCACGGAGTAAATAGCCACTATTTAAATGGTAGCCGCTATCCCCTAACGGCCACTGTAATTGCGCTCACTGTAGCACCGCCTCATACACCATCCCATTATGTACTCCATTTCAGTGACAGTTAAAAAATGAACATAACAAGAACCAGTGCACCTACAGGAATTATGAAATATATGTCTTACACCATTTGATGGCTGTAGAGTCGTTCTCCCACGTTCCTTGTGTGTCTCTCATTCAAGTAGCTTACATTGATTAACTCCATACAGGAGTACTGCCTAAATAGCCGGCATTGGACTTCGTAACTGAACACAGCTTGCATACCAAAATAGGCTAATTGAAATAAACGGACTATTTCTCACATCTGTGTTATTTGTTCATTGCTTATACACTCATATATGCAGCACATTCATAACGCCACCAAAATAGCACAATGCAGCAGCATTTGATTTTGAACTTGGTCTGGGAATTATTGACCACCAAACCTGCACAGCGCCGAGTGTTTTTATTGAGATGTCCACTATTGCGACAAACAACAATGTATGTCATTACAGCACCTCTAAAATATGGTACTTTAAATACATTGATTTTATTCAATAAATATCTAGCAGCATACATTTCTCATACAGTTCTCTAAATCACTGCGGAGAACAAGTGCATCTGGCAAACAAATTAATAATATGTATTAATAATGTATAATTACAGTAATGCATTTGTGAATAGCCTGCTATCTATTCAGACAAATGGATCTTGTTCTGAGCTACTGGTCTAGAAAAACAGCATTCTCTGTCATTTAACCCCCCCAGTTCTTTCAGTGTACCCAAAACTCAACTCTGTGCCACTGTCATAAATCCTTTGTGACAATATTTTTTATTTAAAAAAAGCTTACTTATTCAATTAAAATGCTGAAGTCAACCATTGCATTCCCATTCAGATGAAAATGCATGTGATTCAGTGATTGTGTCACACTCCTGCGTAATCCAATTAGCCTTGCACCTTGCATTCGGTGAGAGCCAATTGATTTGCATAAACCATCGGCACTTCTCCAAAATCTAATTTGCAGATTATTGGAGGGGAATTCCTGTTTTTAACAACTGCATGGTTGGAATAGACAGAGAAATTATGTTGGCTTGTCAGGCAAACCCATTCAATTCAATATTGATCACACAGGCATAGATGTCTGGCTGTTTCCACATCAGTAAATTATGCACATGTGTCAGATTACTATTGTCTTGTTGCTCAATATTGTGAAGTGGGCAACTATATATATATCCTATCTGTGACTGTATCCACAGGTGCATGGATGAATAAATTGCACAAAATGTCTGAGATTTATAGAGATGGAGTATTTCCATGGAAATGAAAATACTCTGAAGCACCGACTTTACAAATAAATAATATCTTAATATAATCAATTTCACTGAGGGTGTTGAATAGAGACGTCAAAATATAGGGCTTTTCTTAGTTCACAATTTATCTGATTGGCACCTGATTGGCAGCACCTGTGAGCATGGGCCCTGCTACAGTGGTCAATTGGTGTCTGCTCCAAGAATCGGCATGCCACGTTTGTCTGATCTCGATAAGGCCCGTGCGATAGGGCAACTTCAAGCCGGTGTTCTGCAAAAGCAAGTTGCGGCATTATTTGGAGTGAGCCCTAGTACCATCTCCAAACTGAAGGCCAAGTTCCATGAAACGGGGGATGTCAGAGACAGACCGCGAAGTGGGCGTCCCAAGAAGACGACACCCCAAGAAGACCGGGTCCTCACCCTTCTACAGATTTGCAGTCAAGGTTTGCAGGACGATATGGCACACGGCTCTCGGCCCAGACAATCCGGAACAGACTGCACGCAGCCAATCTCCGGGCTCATAGGGCTGCCAGGAGGCCTGCCATGACTGCCCTTCACCATCAGGCCCGTTTGCGCTGGTGTCGGCAACACCTGCACTGGAACCTGAACATGTGGAGGAACGTTATGTTCAGCGATGAGTCCAGATTCTGCCTACGGAAGTTGGATCGTAGGGTCAAAGTGTAGAGAAGACGGGGAGAACGCTATGCTGATTGCTGCACCGATAGAGTAACACCTTTTGGTGGAGGCAGTGTGATGGTGTGGGGCGGCATCTCCATCACTGGAAAAACGAGGCTTGTCATCATTGGAGGCAATCTCAATGCAGAGAGATATCGAGATGAGATTCTGCAACCACTGGCAATCCCATATCTCCACAGTCTGGGACCGAACTCCATCCTCCAAGATGACAACGCTCGCCCCCACAGAGCGGGGTTTATCAGAGACTACCTCCAGAATTTGGGAGTAGAGAGAATGGAATGGCCTGCCAACAGTCCTGACCTCAACCCAATTGAACACTTGTGGGATCAGCTTGGGCGTGCTGTTCGTGCTAGAGTGACCAACACAACCACGTTGGCTGACTTGCGACAAATCCTGGTTGAGGAGCGGAATGCCATCCCACAGCAGTGTGTGACCACGCTGGTGACCAGCATGAGGAGGAGGTGCCAGGCTGTTGTGGCTGTGTATGGTTCTTCCACACGCTACTGAGGCTCCTGACTGTTTGTTAAATTAATAAATTGTAAAATTGCCAATATGTCTTGTTTCTTCCTTGTTACTGATAGACTTCAATCATCCAATCCACCAAACAACACCAAACAAGAGTCACTAGCAACAGCAGAATAAGCTGTTTGGCATTGGCAGAGAAGATTTGGCAAATTTTACATGGGCGCAACTCACATACTCAGCTGTGCTGCTCTTCCCACAAATGCATGTTCCTTACAAATGGGGCACCATTTAAAAGGGAAATAAACAGGCTTTCCAACGGTATAAAATGTATTGCCAAGAAGCATTGTTACAACAGTGAAATAATCTACCAAACACAAATTTCTGAACTTTTTGTTCGATGTTTATTAGGGCAGTATCCAAACCAAAATGCCTTCTTGGAAAATGCACAGAAAATTCATAGTATACAAATATTTTGTCTTCCCTAGGTTCACCAATTATATTTGGAACATCATCTTACAAAGGCTGGATATTGACCGAGTCTACATAAAAAAATTATAGCTAAATAAAATGGATAAAAAACGATAGATAAAATTATTTGAATTGTATTTAGTTCATGTTAATTTCATTTGTAATGTTAGCAGTGTTGCCAGTTAAAAAACATGCCATTTGATTTAACCAGCTTCCCCACTTTATCTTTTCTACCTGCATTACTAAGCTGTCCTTGAGCTACCTGTAGAGACCACGCCTCCCCTTATTACTGTGCACACTCCTACTCGAGCCCGTTGTCTGTCATGCATGTTTTCCGAGTCCCTATGTATTCGTTCTTTCCGATTCCCTATGTATTCGTTCTTTCCTCGTTATTTAATTATTATTTCCCTAATGTTTTAACCTCACGTTGTTTGTTACCCTCCCCTTCCTCTGTGTATTTAAGACCCACATTTCCTCTGCCTAGTTGTCAAAACGTTGATCAGTTTGCCAGTGCCTATGCCTTATGAAGCCTGAGTATATCCTGAGATTCCTGAGACACCCTTTGTTTGACTTCGATTTAGCCTAGCCCCTTTTGTACCTTAGCCTTTTGATTTCTGGTTTTTTGACTTTTCTTTGTGTATTTACCATCGTTGATTTTGCCTATCGATTTTGTACCTTTGCATTTCCGATTTCTTGGTTTTGACTTTTGCTTGTTTATTGGTTTTTGATTTTTGGATTCTACTCTGCTTACCTGGCTTTGACCTCTGGACTGATCTAATAAACTATATGTTCTTTGGGTTTTCTGTGTCCAGATGTTTTTCAGTCATACTGAAGTTCTATCTTTGTGTTTGGTCAACTGAAGACTTTGCCTTCTGAATAAGTGAGTTAATACAAGACAATAGTGTTGTTTTTTTTTGTGATCAATTTTTTATTTATTTATAATTTTTTCTTCACAAAACACAAACAAAACAAATACAACATTTACATATAACGTTACAAACAATAACAAACATGTATTCAAACCCCCCCTCCCTCCCCATAGGACCCATCAACCCATCATTCAAAAAATGAGAATCAGAAAATCAGAAAATCAGAAAATCAGCCCAATCAGCATAGCAAAAACAATATAGCCCCACACATTCTGAATAGGTCATCAAATTAACTCCATATCCTGTACAGCAGTTATAGATTCAATTACAGCTAATCATTCAGTGTCCCCACGCATGGCTTCAATAAATAAAGACCATGAGTTAATATTTTCCGCGTTAGCGCCATGCATGTGGGCCACTGACATCTCCATATTAGCTAGATCTACTACAGAGGATACCCATTGATGATATGGCAGTGTGTGTGGGGCCTTCCATCTCTGGGCTATCATTTTTTTAGCTGCTGTAAGGCCAACTAGCAGCCGACGCCTCTGCCTCATTGTCAGTTCAAGTTCAGTGAAATCATTTAATAATAAAGTCACGGGGGAACAAGGGACATCAACCCCCAACACTAATGACATCTTCCTTGCCACTATTTTCCAAAATAATAAAACCGCTGAGCATTCCCAGATCATATGAGTAAATGTGCCAGGAATTCCAAGAGGGCATAGTTCACAGTTGGGATTTTGGGATAGATTCATCAAAAATAATTTACGGGGAGTGCAGTATAGCCTATGTACATAATTATAATGAATCATTTGATGATTAGGGTTTCTAGATGACAGAAAAATATTCCCCCATACCATATTCCAATTAATTGTATTTGGTGAGATAGAGAGATCATGACACCAACGGATATTAACTTGCAAGGGTTTTTCTGCAGCTTTGGTAATAAAGCAGTAAAGACAAGAGACCAATCCCTTGGTGGATTTAGTTGTGCAAAGTTTGTGAATGGGGTGGGTCTCTAAATCTTGTCCCCAGGGGACCCCATATGCTCGTAAAGCACTACGAAGTTGTAAATAAAAAAAGAAAGAAGTGCCAGGTAGATTATAGTGAGACTGAAGGTCCTGGAACGTCCGCAGCCTAGTATTATCATCACAGATATCAGAGAGGGTATTGATCCCTTTATCCCTCCATTGGGGAAAGGAAATCGGGCGCCCCCCCATAAGGACTGCATAGTTATTAAATAATGGTAAATGGGGATGAGATTCCAGGTGTATATTGGCATGTGATTCTACAGTTCTCCATGTGGCAATAAGATGTGTAATTATGGGGCCATATCTAGATGTACAGGTTTTAAGAGGAATGTTGGAATAAATTAAGTCTTGGAGTCTATATGGGCTAACCAACGCCTCTTCTATTGCACGCCAGGCCACCTGGGAATCTGGGTTAAGCCATGTATGCAGAGCTCGTAGTGTATACGACCAAAAATAAAATGTAAAATTTGGAATACCTAGGCCGCCGGAGCTTTTTTGTCTCTGCAACGTCGACATTTTTAAACATGGACGTTTCCCTTTCCAGACATATTTAGTTATTATTTTGTGCAACTTATCCCAGTGACCAATAGGAGGTGAAATAGGGAGCATGGAACTGTAAAAATTAATGCGTGGTAGTATATTCATTTTAATAATAGAGACCCGAGCTTGAAAAGAATTTAAGATGGGTGACCAACATTCCAGATCTAACTCCACCTGTTTAGAGATTGAATCAAAGTTGTTTGTGATGGTGGTTTGTAAGGAAGGGTAAATGTCTAAGCCCAGGTATTTGAATTTGTGGACCACCGGAATATTTGTATGAAGTGAAGCAGTTGTCATAGCTTGGTTCAAGGGAAGCAAAGCGGATTTGGCCCAATTGATTTTGTATCCAATTGATTGAAGACAATAGTGTTGTTGACCCATTCCTTCTAAATCAACATGATCCATCCTGCCAGGAAGAGTTAAACATTCTCTATTCAACTGCAAGTTCAGGCAGGGCCTTCACCAAAATATGTTTAAACAAGGCTTTGTTGAAGAAAAGAAAAACATAGCAAATATCCAAGTTGTGAGAGTTGATTCATTACTTGAGTTCAAATCTTGGGCAGGGAACTGCTGTTGTACCCTTGAGCAAAGAACTGAAACTTAACCCAATTTGCTTGAGTAAATAACTATCTGTATAAATGTGAGCAATGCAATTCATGTCAGAAAAGAAAAAAATATATAAGAATTTTTAAATTATTCCATTTAGTTATTTGCATTTTAAAACATTAGCTTAAAGGTCTGTTCACTCTCAGGATTAGACAGTATGGAAAAAGACAGACTATTAAAATAGCAGTGAACAAATGGGAATGACTAAAACAATATGGGAATGTTTTGCTAGGTTTGCATTGTGCAGTCTTGGATAGTGCTGCTGCTATGAAAGCCTTTTCACCCACAGATAATGCTCACACAGGCTCTTAAAACTGAATGCTACTGTCTTTTATGGACAGCCACGAGAACAGTGCTGATTTGCTCTGCAACCTTGCACCATGGGGAAAATCTGCAAAATCGCTGTATGAGAAGAAAAATCACTGGCAGAAACAATTTGACCACCTTGCAGAAAAAAAGTCTTGATAAAACAGCTTTGGCCAACGGCATGCAGTGAAGAACATCTTCCTGAGGGATTATGAGAACAGTGTAAGGGAAGGGATGTGTCATAAAGCACATCACAAAAAAGCACAATTTTTAAAAACATTTATCTGGAGATTATTATCCCATATTTTCCTGCCATGTGCTGCTTGAATTATTCTGGAATATAACAAATTACAAAGTCAGTAAAAGAGTTGTGATTATTTGCATTTGGACAACCGTCATTAAAATAATTTGTATGATTGTCTGAGTGGAACTGGTATAAGTGGGATTAAATTTTAATTTCCTAAGGCACTATGATGACATGGTGCAGAAATTGAAGGCATGTTAAAGGGGAATTCCACCCAAAAATGATGTTTGGTTTCTAGAAAAGTGGCTCTCCTCCTGATTAAAATGAGCTATCAGCCAACTGTCTACCTGTAGTGAGAGCAGAGATATAGCCCCAAACTACTGCTCGTGTATCAGGTACTTGCCTTAGAATGAACTACAACAGCCACAAGGCTTATACAGTTCAGACAACAGGTTACCACGCTCACTGAATGATGTTACAGAAGTGGAGGCCAAGGGGCTGGGCATTTTACTGCTAGTGTAGTGCCTGCCTGTCTGCAGCATTTCTTAATAGAGACGAGAGAGGCCACATAACTCGCTGGCAAGTTAGCCACTAATGTAACAGTTATACTGAGAAAATACCTCCATCATTAGCTCAGTCTCCAGAAAAACGGGGGAAATACGGCCCTTAATTTATCTACGTTTGGTATTGTGAAAACATTAGCCAGCTCAGCCAGGAGTCTGTAACAGTTTTGCTAGGCTACGCACCCCGGTTCATGTCAGAAAATCAACCCTGATCTCCCGTTTTTCAGTATGGAATGCCAACATGTCGATACAGAATATTAAACATATACAATTAAAAGTTAAAATCTCATTGTTGTAGGCTACTTTTTTAGCCGTTTTAGCTATGTTTGCTAGCAAAGCCAAAACTTAACCAGTGAAACTCGAACGCACTGATGAAAAAAAACAAAAAACATGGAAATTACGTATTTATCACCCCAATATCCAACCTCCTTCTATTAACAAATGCAAGGTTAGCTACTATAGCCTACTCCATGGAAAACATTTTTAAAAACCAATTTGTTTTAAGCTAAGACACCCGTTGCTAACAACAGCTAATGCACTAGCCCAGAAAAAATACATAGCTTTTTTTTAATTCTCAAAGCGAAACCGTTCAATTATTGTCAGCTAGCTAATGTTAGTCTACTTAATGGTCATGGATCATAATGTAATGTTAGTTGACATGGTTTCTTACCGGGTAATTCAATAAGGCAGAGGAAGATGGAAGAAGGCTACAGGGAATACTGAAGGAGCTCCACTCTGTAACCAACAGCACTCAAGTCCTGTTTGGTTTTGTTTGCCAAAACATCTTTAGGAAATAACGTAGCCTATCAATATAATTTTCTGACATTATAATAAAATAGCAATGATAGCTAGCTTGATCTACGATGTGTCCCTATTCAGAACAGTGATATGCAAGCAGAAATTCTTCCCTCGCTGGCTCCGCCTATTTGCTATGTAATTTACACGCCCACTTGAAAACACTGTAGTCTTTCAAAAACTAGGAAGTGGTAGAGGTATATGCCATTTTGACATATACCTCTACCGAATTTTCAACTTTATATTCAAATAACTCAGTACAGATTTTTTTTGGGCCAGCCACAAAGAAAGACTTAATTAGTTACACCTTGATCTGTTCAATAAGGTTAATGTTGTTTTTGGGTGGAATTCCCCTTTAACCCCTTTGCGCAGATGCCTAGTCACCATGGTACCGGCGCCAAGATTTTGCTCAACTGAGACATTCATTGCTCCTGCAGCCAAACTATGAGTGGAAACCACAAATGAGTGTTTTATCTTTATTGGTAGACAATTCGTAGCAACTCTGCTGAATACGTAGTGTCAATATTTTTCCGTAGCATGTCCATGTAACAAGCAACCCCCCACCCAGTCTTGCCTGCAACTATACCTACCCATGCGTGACATAGTGGACAATAGCGTCTATGTATGAATTCATAAATATATTAAATCATATAAAATTAGAATTCCGTCATAGCAACAAGATAAACCCAACAACAACCTGATCGTATGCCAAAAACAAAAGCCATGACAACAAGCCCTGCTCACTCAAAAGCAAAATAAACGTGAAATTATTGTGTCATATACCATGTCATCCGCTCGATCCGCAAAGAAGGCAGAGGAGCATCAGAAATCATGGTTCCATCAGCCACGGCTATTGAGAACCACTGGGGAGAGTGAGTGGACTCTCGAGAGATGAACTGGTCTGACCGAACCATCACCACACCAACTCCACCTCGATTCGGAAACGTGGTTTATGTGATAAACTGTCGAGGTGATGACCGTCGTTGACTAACCTCACTATCACATGTTTTCCCGGAACAAAAAAAAAAAAAAAAAGTGCCTCAGTGCGAGGAAACTGCTTGGAGTTCGAGCACATTGATGTGGTCCGACTGATGTGGTCACGACCACAATTCCTAAGCTGGCCGGCCGAGAGGCACGACTGCTCATAATTGACATTGATGCCCAGACTGGAGATGTATCCCACTGACTGGGCAGTGTGTGAGAGCGTCATACTGCATGACTTTGTACATAAGGTACGGCAGGCTTTTTAACCCTGTCAGTCGGAGCTGTGATAAAACAGTACTCATACCGCGGGTGAATACACAAGGGGCCAGAAAAAGTCAGAATGGGAGGACATTGAATTGATATGCCCGACCTCGGAACGCAAAGCGTAGGAGATGACGATGCTCCACTCTGATAGGAATGTGTAAGTACGCGTTTTTCAAGTTCACAGCTATGAATTAATTAGATACGAATTCCGGCCCCTCAGGTCCAGGACTAGTCAGAGGAGACCGTCCTTTTCCCCTAACAGGAAATAGCTTGAATAAAAGCCCCTGAGTCGTTCGGAGGGAGGCACCACTGAAACGGCGAACTTCTCCAGGAGGCCGCATTTCAGGACTCAGCACCTCTGACTGGGTGGGGTCCAGGATACATGTATACCTGACCCTGGAAAATATGAACTGAGCATCAACTAAGAGAACAAATTCCAATCTGTGCCGTCTTGGTAGCTGCATCATATGACCTACAGAGCGGATCATTTGTTGCTCTGCATTGTGGCCTAGGGTAGCGGGCACCTGCCCGAACCGCCTCCTCTGGGGATACCACCAGCATAATGGCAGGTTCAACAGAAGGCATACGGTCCATCCCATGGACCCCAACGTCCACCATGGACACGAATGTCCTACAATCTTTGGGCACCCACTGTAAGCCAAGGCGTGTCCAACACTTACGTAACTCTGCCAGAAAATTGTTAGATGCTGGCATGGCAAACTGCGCCCCCTTGGGGGCTCGGTGGTGAAATCTAGATGGCTCCCCCACATTCCGTGCACAAGGCTCTCATGTCTTTTGCAGAATAAAGAGCACCCGAGGACGCAAACGTGGCGGGTGGTCTTGAGTAGGGGAAACTGGGGCAGAAATGTAGTGCACACGCTTACTCTGCCACACAGCCCAATCGATGTATCGCCCACGCTCAACGATTGGGAAAGTCTCACCGGGGCGCGATCACACCAAGGATAGACTTCACAGATTGTTAGAAAACCAAATCTCACTGGGGTGACCCACACCCAGGCTAGATCTGGAATCAGTGAAATACAGAAGGATACAAACCTGTACTTGTTGTATACAAACTTGTTCTCAGAGTAGAATATGTCTCACTGGTGACCACACCAAGACAGATATAATTAGCACTGGGCTAAACCCTGGTTCCCAGAGTACCAATTAAATGTGGCAGCACCATGTGCTTAACCACAGTATATGCTAAACGTAAACAATTGCGAAGTTTAGCGCTAACAAATAACCAAAGAACGATACCCAGTATCTTAGAATCAATCAATGAAGCATACACGCTCACAGATTGTGAAATAAAGAAAATCTCACTGTGGTATAACCACACCAGGACAGGTATACTTAGCACTGGAGTAAAACCTGGTTCCCCGAGTACCAATTAAAAGTGGCAGCACCATGTGCTTAACCGCAGTATATGCTACACGTAAACAGGCAAGTTTAAACAAAAAAAAACCTCACTGGGGTGCGACCACACCAGGATAGATATAATCAGTTCTGGGGTAAACACCGGTTCCTCGACTACAAAATAACCACGTATATATATATATATATATATATATATATATATATATACACATCTATATATATATATATATATTATATATCTGAGTCAGAGAAGAACAGAAGAAATACAAATACTACACTGTACTTGCTGTATACCAACTGTTCATAGAATAGAATACTGGGGGGGGTGCCTTGCAGCCAGTTTAGTTTAGAGATAGAATCAATTAACGCACACACACACAGATTATAAAAAATAAAAAAAACACTGGGGTGGCGACCACCCATACACATAAGATCATACTGGGGTAAAAATCTGGTTCTCCCGAGTACACCTAAACTAAACGCGGCGCCCGCAGCCGCACCATATGCTAAACATAAACAATAGCAAAGTTTAGCGCTAGCACATACTCACAGAACGATATCAGTATTTTAGTACCAATGCTACCAGCGGATTACAGCATGTGTGTGCTTATCGCCGCCTTTAGAGGACGAAAATAATCGTAGCCCCGACTAAAGTCACAAGGCGTTAAGGAATAGCACAAGATACAAACAATCTCACGTCTTACTCTGCTTCGGCAAGAAAAAGAAGAGGACTTCCGCATTTACGCGCCTCCCTTTATAGGGATGGATTACATTGTCATGCGGAGGTCATGTCCATGACAAATGTTGGTATAAAAGTCTAGATGAATCTGGCACCAAGAAGGTTCATTCGTAGTTGACGACCCTATTGGTCAGAGGAACGAAATAAAACCTTCTCAACGGTGTTTGCAATTTTTTCTTGGATGCCTTTGACGATAATTTACAGCCCAGCGTAACAGCATTTTTAATCTAGTCAATGTACTATGACGCAAACAGCTACAGAAAACGCATTCACTGATGGGAGTTTTTCGTCCTCGATATGAAGGTACTGCTTGTAATATGCGGTTCTTCTTTCTGGCTACATATGTACGTTAGTTTTTCCACTCGATCACTGTCTTGTCCAGTAGGCTATGTTAGAGATGGTTATTTTCGCATTTTGAGTGCATTTCACACACGTGCAAGCATTCATTCCTCAGTCATGTTTTATGTTTGATGTACTGACTTTCATTGAAGCTAGAACATTTGGCAGCATTTTCCTGTTGGTGGAATATTATTTTATTGTAATGTTATCATACACAATATAGACTTTAGGCAGGGGGTTAATTAGTGAAATCAGCAAGTTAGTGATTGGTTGGAATAAAAACCTGCATCCTCTCTGCCCTCCTTGGCACATGATTGGGCACCACTGCCTTAGAGGAAGGTACTTGGACCTTCCCATTTTCAGACTGGTTGATATGTGGGAGAGGGAAATGTCATCCTTCGGTGTCAAAATTGGTGAGATGCGGTTCAACAAGATTTTGTATGTGTTATAATCAGTGGTGGGCAAGAAATATAGGTTTTTCGCTGAGAACTTACCATTATACTTCTTTTTTCTGAAGCCCTTTGGTAAACCACACCAAGGGAAAAAAAAGTTAGGCCTGGAAGAGGAATGCAAACATGATTTTGAATGCCCCCCCCCCACTACTCCACAGTTTCTTAATATTACAGTACAATGACTTAATGCAATAATATAACTCCCCCCTAAGCGATACTATATTGCAATTTTCCTATTAAGATTCAAGAAGCACCGCTGTGCTTTAGTGCGTTGTCTGAGGATGCTGTTGTGTTGTACATTAACTGCTCTAAAGACTTACATGTCACTCTTCACGATGCCATTCATTACACGGATTGACATAATGTAAATGTTTTGGAAACATGAGGAATTAATTCATATAGTCATGTATGTTGAAACTTGTATATGTAGTTAGACGCATATTCATGGGGATTGGCTGTATATTGTGGAGGTAACAGAACCCTTGCATTTAAATGGGTAGACATATCTTGAACGCAACCACTTGTCATACGACTGTATACTGCTTGGACTCCATATATACTGTTGTCTATGTGTATGAAGTAGAAGGGTGTTTTTATATGATCTGTCTTGAATGTGAGTTATTTCAGTGCTTCTCATTTCTCTTTCCTGCTCATGGCTGTAGCCTCATTATTTTGCTGTCGCGCGCACTCCAGACGCAACACAATGTTTGCCCGCAAATACATCCTGCTGTGTGCATACTGTTCAGAGGACAGAATTGCTTTCCAGGTAGTTTTCCTGAGCTAATCTGATTTGAATCTACCAGCTGGTAGACCTGAGTCCATCCTGACTGCTGTTTTTAGTAACTGGCCACGTGAACAGCTTGTTATTTTGATTTATGCTGAGGTTGTTACACAGAGGATTTTTTCCTCTTAATTGTATAAGGAAGCTCTGTGCCACATTCTAGGTAGATATATGCTACTGGATGTGTTGTACTTATATGCCATTGGTATTCTGCTCTGTCTTTTTTAACGCCATGAAAGTCACCCAAGTAAATAATAGAGTCCCCTTATTCATTAGAGAAAGTGCCGACCCATTCAGTGAGGAAAGGCATGGCATAATGAATGTAGGTATTTTGTGTTTTAACATTTTTAAAGTGATATTTTTATGGAAGATTGTTGTTAGTGCACATTATTATCATTGTGCGTTTAAATATCAGCAGGGGAATTAACTTCTTGGGAAAAACTGGAAAATAATATGAAAATGAAACTGTAGGAAGGTTTGATGTTCAAAAAAGTGAACCAAGCAGACGGCTTTTAAAGCAGATTTTTACATAATGTAAAATGTATTAAATGAAGCAGTGATTTCAGGAGCACCGGATAAATTAATTCAGATGGTGCTCTGAAACCCCCCCCCCCAAAAAAAAAACAAAAAACAAAAAACGTGGGTTTGATGGACTGCATTAGCCATGAAATGCTAACAAAGTAATTTCAGTGGTTCAACAAAATATTTTTCCTGGGTTAAACTTGCTCATAGAATCACTTCGGTTCTGAATGAATGAGATGTTTTCAGGCCTCAGTATTAAAGGGTCACTCTGCATCAGTATTTTTTTGGGCCCAGGGCTTTCACCTGAGCACCCCGTTATGGGGTTTTCCCCATCACTTTCTTTATTGCCTATGATTATTCCCCTTCATCCCAAGTACCCCCTACTGTTCTTTGAAGTGCCCCTGATTGAAAACCTCTGCTGTAAGCTGATGACAAGAATGTCACAGGGGTTCAAAAACTGATTGAATGAGATTTCAAAAGGGTTAACTTGCAGTACATCTTAGCCCCGTAGAACTGAACAAAAGCACATTTATAATATGCAAGGTCCTAATGGTGCTTTTGAAGAAATAGCATTTCAAAAAATATCTTCATATATTAATAAAGGAAAAGGCTTTTCATAATGCCACTCAAAGCATTTTCTGGATACAACAAAAAATAAAAGTCATAAACGAAAATGCTAATTTAAAAAGGCATTGAGGACAACAATCACGAGGAGAATAAAACTGAGACACTGTAATAAAATGTACACATGTTTGAAAGAAAGTTTAAAAAAAAAAAAAAACAAGATTGGTAAAAGTAAATTAAAATGAGTGACAGTCTTGATGATATTTTTCAGGCAAGGCAAGATATTCCACAGCTTAGCCTGTACTGAGGAGGCATGATTTCCAGTGATCTTTTCAGTTTGATAGTTGTAGCATGTAACATCATTGAGTTTATTCATAGCTCCATGAGAACCAGGGCTAAACCTTGTTGTACTGTACACAAAAGTGAACAATAGAATATTAGAATCTATCCATAATACTACTGGCAGCCCATGCAAGGAGTCCAGATAATCTATAACTTCTTGTACATTGATTTGGATGCAAAATCTCTCCTCATTCTATACCAATGCCCTGTTAATGGGCTTACAATTTATTCTTCAAAATACTGTACTTTCAAAATTGATTCTAGAATGTTCCCTGTGCCTTCAGCCAATTCAATGGGCAGAGAGAGTTTAAACCCCTACATCATATTTCATTGGCTGTAGTCAATCCTCTGATAACATATAGCATTTGTGGAACAGAGAAACCAGAGGGCCGTGAAACAAAGTGTGCACTTTCTCTAAGCCCAGGGAAGTCAACAGCAAAATCAAAGCAATCACTCACACTGGAATGTAATAGCAACCGGGAGAATAGCAGGCTCCTGTTAGGACACAATGGTCTGTCTAGATTTGCACTGTTATCTATCTGACAGGACAGCTCATCTCTACTGTTACTACCAGTGTGTTTAGAGCTGTCCTCAAGTCAGTTATAAGATGGCCATCTCAGTATTTGTTTCACGTCCTTTGCTGGAATACTTTTTCAGAGGGACTAACCTCTTGCAATTGAACACATAATTCCAATGATTTGTCTTGTACTTTTGAAGAAACAGCCACGTATGCTGGAAAATTACTGGCTCGACTAGCTGGAGTATACTCCAAAAAACAGAACAAATGTCATTTAGTTGACTATTTTTGTTAGGATATGTGAAAACAGCTTACCATTATTCAATGGGACAACGGTCACGATGTCATTTCATCACATGATTAAATCCTTGACATTTCCATTATCATGTTTTTCGAGCCCCGTTTTCCCTTCTGTTTGGAAAAAAACGCTGGCGAGGGCAAACCTCTTGGTTGGCCTTACCTGATGGCAGGCTTGATTGATAGAAACGTTCCCAGTGCAAATGTCCTTTTTTTTTTTTTTAAACCGTGCAGTCTGCCAGATTCTGTTTCGCTCATTCATTTTGTTGTGTTGCCAGTTAATGGTATGGACAGCAGAATTATCCACCTTGTCCCCGCATATTTAGCTTTTGCAGGTAACATAAGCACATCCTCTCATCACTTGGGGAAACACAAAATCCAATCAGGAGTCGCTGGTGCATGATGGGAAAAGGTTAATCCTGTGGTCTAATAACCCTCACACATGAGTTCATTACAGTTTTTGAATTGCAGTCTTTGTATCATTGTTCCCAGTGGACAGTTATGACATGATCACATGTTGGCACTGGATCCATGGCATGTTGAAATAAAACTGGATGTAGTTGATGGTATATGTTATTGATGTACTCCTCACGATTTGAAACAGATGTCCCACAGTGAATCTATTCATTCATCAATTTTTAAACGACTATGTTTGTCACATTTATATGCTCAACATTGAGTGTAAAAAAAGAGCAAAGAAAACCTCTCGACAAAGCTTCAGGAGAGAGATTGAAATGTCACCCCCTTTGTGGAAATTCATTAAATAGAATTTTAGGGTTAAACCTTGATCCACTCCTGCCTGAGTATATTTTAAACATTATCATGTAAAGATTTATTTTGGTGGTAATTGAGCTTTACGGGCTTAGATAAAAAGGAAGTATGTATTAAGTGAAATGACTAAATGTCCTGCAACTGATATGCTGGGGAGGAATGTTATCAATTTATTGCTTGCATTCAAGCATAAACCCTGTTCTTTTAATTGTGCTCACCTTTTAATCTTGTATACCTTTCGTTCTCATGGGAGGAGCGTTTGTCGGGCAGAGTTTTCAAAGCCTTCTGAGGACTTTTCTCTCAAGTTGCAGCTATGGTATTGTAAACTATCTCTTTCACATCACTGTAAAAGCCACTCAAACAAAAATGTTCACAGACAACTACATGAAGTGCATAAAAACCTGACTATAGTATAAAATCGTTTAGATAATTAATGTAATAATAATAATGATTAAGGTAGACCCAAGCTTGACAGTCTTGACCTGCACAACACCTGGATCATGTTTTGAAAATATTTTTTCACCCTTTTATCTACGCAGTTTGGACTCGTCTATGGCACCTCTCGAGCCACTGTGGCACCTCTTGAACTGCAGCTGGACTGCAGCTGAAGAGTGCATATTCTTCTTATTCATCTGATAGAGATTACTTTGCACTCTAAAAACTGCACATGTGTACAGGAGAGCTTGCAATGATGGGAGGAGCTAAGTGTCTCTCACTGATGACATCTGGAAGGCTGTGAATGCCTGGCACATGCAGCATTAACTTGGCTGGACAAAAACTTCGCTTTATTCAGGGGGTTCCACAAATTTTTGAGGAGCCAGCCATGAGAAAAAAAGTAGCCAGCTAGGGGTGTTGGCGGCTGGGAGAAAACTTTTTTAGATAATTAGCAGACCTTAAGAACATGTCTAAAAGCCAAACAAAGGTGTGTATAGCCATTTAGACTACAGCTTGCGCTTGGGGAACTTGGGGAACTACAACCAGGCTAATTACATTTGAACCTGATATTTAAACCTGTATTTGTAGGAAGGGCCTTTTCCCACCAAGCCACTTGGGAGCCCATGCCTGGAGGTACTTAATATGGAGAATTACATCACAATCAAACTCTTCTCCCACAGAGTTCTGCACTTGGTCATTAAACCCATCTCTCAAAGTATCATGGTAGATGGGATGAAAGGCATTTTGAACAATTTTGGTTTACCATTTCCATTTAAATTGCCTCTCTCAAACCTTTGAGCATTTTCACATTCTTTATGAACATTTTAAAAGCTACCTGCACCCCCCCCAGCCAAAATATATAAGTAAAAATAAATGAACAAAGTACCCCAAATTCTTTCAGTGATTGAGAGTACGAGCCTCAGTAGCACAATAGTTTTTATTATGTCTGGTTATTATGAGTACTTTAATAAATCTTAATAACTGCAGTATTCATCATTTTTAATTAAATTGTTGATGTGTATTCCAATGGTGCAGTGCGGACATACACACAACACAGAAACAATGCATTTTTATATTCAGTTGTTATATTGTCCATACTTATAAGATTCATGAATGTTGGACAACATTTCACTAATGCTTTTTAAATTATGAATAATGTAGCCTAGTTGCTAATGCTTTACTAAGCTTAGACAGCCAGACCATATCAACGGCATTACCAGAGCCACTGAACCACTTTCAGTGTAGTCTTATGGCCTGCCAGTACCACACCACCTAGAAATAAAACTCATACATCGGTATAGAAGAGCCACCTGCTCAGTCAGCATGCTAGTTTCCACTTTGTTGATGAGGACAGGTTTGTCCCCTTCCCGCTGAGGACATGTTGGGAACCTGAACACAGTCCATTGATGTACTGAAATGGTGTTACTGGGTGAGTGAGATCAATGTTTGAAGAGCCTGTGCGTCTCCGACAGGGAGTCTGTGGCCTGCGAACATGCAATCATTGATGTTGTTTGGAGTAACTGTCAGCAGCTACTGAGAGACTATTGACAGGTGAACACTGCTGGGAATTGAGAGAACTGTCAGCAGCTACTGAGAGACTATAGACAGGTGAACACCGCTGGAAATTTAAAGAAACTGAAGGATCTTTTCTGGACATATTTCAGGATCTATGCATTGGAAGAGCACGTGATATCATGTACGTCTTGCTTTATTTACCTGTAACTGAAATTTATTTGTAAGCTTGAAATGATCTCTATTTTAAAAAAAAACATTTGGCCTCTTCATACGCCTCATCATTCAGGCGTACGTTCAAATCTGATCGTAAAGTGAGCGAACGGCCATTTTTTAAATCTCACAACAACTCTCGACCTTGTGTACGCTTTTCCCAGTGGCGAGGCAGTGACACTGCATGCAATGAACAGCGAGGGAATACTTGTGCAGCCTATAATGAAAACAAATAACTTTTGTTCAGAGTCAACAGATGATAAACTGCTATAAAAAAGTGCTCTTTGAAAAATACAAGTTGTGAGCTTTAAAATCAGAGTTTGCCTTAAATGTTTGCTCATCATAAAAATGGCACGTCCAAGTCATTCCATTTATGAAAATATTAAAAACAGTTAATGCATCTGGGCAGTATTTTAAAATGCACTTGACCTACGCGTTGTGGCTGTAAAGTTTACCCTCACATAAGAATCATTTGCTTTCCTGTTGCCTATAATACTGGAGAAAACCATGTTGGCATGTGCGTTAATTTATCATTGCCAAATACAGATAATAAAATGGGCGTGTGAGTATGGTAATTCATAATGATGTGAATGTGCTTCCTAATATACGATCAAGTCTGATTTATCATACATTTACACTCAGATGAGTGATTTACACAAGTTTGATGAATCACACGTGAAAATCCGTCAAATATACACTTTTTTTACGACCATATTGATAAATGAGGCCCATTTACTTTTTTGGGCCCTTGGCCTTCATCAGAAGTTTATTATTGAATGACTGCTTTCTGCTCTGAAGATGTAAGTTGATTTTAAGCTGCATCTGATCAATGTCTCCCCCCCTCCCTCCACCTAAGCTTGGAACTATTTAATATTAGAAAACAAAATTATTTAGCTGCTTGCTATCTCTAAAAAAATATTTACATTCTTCAGAGAAAAGGGCCCCTTTAATGGCCTCTATGGAGAGTTAAAACATACAAAATTAGTTAAATGACATATTTACAGTTGGTTGCCTTTTTCCCATTGCAGGTTTCAGGGACAACACGCTCATTTATTTAATGGGCCTCTTGCTTTTCTTCATCCTGTGCAATGCTGTAACCAAGCCCGTAATCTCCTCTGAACAGGGATAAGCTCTGAATGCCTTGGAGCTGGAACAACAACAACTTAAATTATGGTGGGTGCCGCATATTTACACACGGTTTGAGATAATCTCTGGCAATCTTTCACAAATGAGCTTTGTTACACATATTATCCCGAAAGCCTCGTCCATGCATAATAGGCTTGAGATCCTGATAAGACTGCACTTGGAAGCCACCCAGAGCTTTTGTGTTTGAGATGATCCCTGTTATACTTCACATTCACACATGAAAATGACTAAGCTATTGGTCAACCAGTGAATATTCTACAATTATAGATGGATGAAATAATCATTTTAATATTTAATAGTTTTTGAAAATATTGTTATAAAGAGAGCTATTCCTGAAATATGCATACTTCTACATTCTTGTGAAAATAAACGGCTATTAATTCTTATTAATGTTCTGAATGATCTTATAATAAGCAATAAGGATTATGAATTTATATGCAGTGCTTCATATTATGCATGTTGCATAAGTTCCCTTAAAATTAAATGTTATCCTGGTAATTTTAGCTTCATTGTAAATATACTTAGAATATGTGCATTCCAATGTTAGTATCACAGTGACTGCATTGCATGTGAATGTTTCAGTAATTACTGATACTGATAATTCTGCATGCAGTTTGTCCTGATCTTCATGAAAAATGAAGTGATGGACAATAGCAGGTTGCCTATGTATTCTTGGGTGAATGGCACAGAAAGAAACAGGGATATGAGGTCTGCAATTAATGTATTCAGTCAATGGTCAGATTGTTAATGCAGAGGAATTGAGGAACAATGCACATCTCTACCTATGTATAGCATACATCCTGGTGCGGGATTATCTCTAAAATGTCTGAAGCATCTATCATTGGGTCTATCTTGTCAAAGACATTGTCCTGTCAAGCATGTGAGTCATGTGACACCTGGCAAAGCACATCTAAGACATGGGAGGATGTTCATAGGATCAATTTAAACTTACACATGTAAAATGGAGATGGACTTGTCCATGCTGATTCTCTGCAGACTAAAGGAAGCAAAGGGGCTTTTTTGGTATATGTGTAAGCATAGAAGAATGCTTTGCGGGCTGGAGCTAGAGCAATGGTATTACTTTGTAATAGAATATGTACAGCCTGAAATATGAGGCAGCAATATGGTGAAATTAGTTATTTTGTTTGATGCTCCTGCAAGTTCCATCACTGGAACTGAGAAATGTGTAGGGACAAATCTGCGACTTGTTTTACTTTGATGCGCACCTTTTTTCATCAATGAAAATAGGTCGCTTGAGATTTACATCATATCCATTTGTACAGCTGGATATATACTGAAGCAGTCAAGCATAAGTACCTTCTTCAAGGGTACAACCAGTGTTCGAATTGTAGTTGAACGCGGGGAGCGCCGCTCCCCTTGTTAAGAGAAATTGGGAAAATCGTCCGCCTTGTTAACATATACAATTCTGTAAAACAAAATGCATTGGGTTCAGTCCAATCATATATTTTCACTCCTTGCATCATTTCATCTTGTCCTTTCCTCGGTTCTTAGCTCCACCCAAACCTGGACTGGCCATCTGGCAGGCCAGTCTGATTTTCTACTGATTTTCAGATTTCGGCTGATCTCCCTTAGGAGACATTGCTGATTCATTCATAATGGCTTCTTTGTACTGTGATGGGTTTAGTAGCGGTGAATCAAGCACAAATGTAGTCACCCACACAGGTAGTACCACTAAGGAAGTAATAACTACTCATAAGTAAAAAGAAAAAAAGGAAATAATTCCTAGTAGCTAAACAGCTAAATGATAATCAACCCAGGAAAATAGGGCGAACTCGAATAACACGAGTGAAAACACAAAACTAAATCTCCCGAGCTCAATACTAGAGCTGATACGGGAAACTAGAAAAGAAAAGAACACCTTCGGCACGTAACACTAAGACAGCTGGTAGAAGGTGAAACAAAAACGAAACCACCAAAGAAAAACTGTCTCAGTGAGAACAGCATGGAGAAAAATAGCACAGTGATGCTAACAGGAGGAAATAATCCTATACCAGAATAATAAAGCTAAAAGCAACATAAAACAAGTTTAATATCACAAGGTCGCTTTTACCTGGCTATACCTGGCTCAATGTAATAAGGAATGACAAAGAAGCGCCGGGAAGCGGAAGTGAGGCGCTTAAATACCCCGCAGGCAGTAGCACAGGTGAAACAAATAATAGGCTAGGTGAATCAAAACCCCGGAATGGAACGTGGGAAAAAATCTGAGCCAGTGTAATTTTGTGCCATTTTTCGCCTCCCCAACAGAACCCCCTTTGCACTTGTCAAGCTACGCGACATGCTATGAACGGCTTGCACTTCTCTTTTGCTTAATTTCTCCAATTAAATTTAAAATGATAGGCTAATACTGTGGCTTGTGGTACGAGCATACTCAGCATAGCTATGAGATAGCCTATGAATTCAATGAAATTTTATTTGTATAGTGCAGAGAACTGTCACAAAGACGCTGCACAATTGTTCTTATTGATTGAGGTGGACCGTAAAATAAAGAGGTAAAAAGCAGGCAGAGGGTGGGATATTCAAGTGTCACGTTTCAAAGTGACAGCATAGTATGATATTAAATAATAGCATATTATTAAGAGACGTGATTAAGACACCGTAGGCTAGGCTACTGCCAGTGAAAAAGATGTGTTCAACATCGTTACTCTTCACATTATGGTATTCATGGTTCATAGCTCATACCACAATCAACAGTACTAACGTATACATTTGAACTGGAGAAATTAAGCAAAAGAAAGGCGCAGGGCATTCATCTGCAGTGGAGTCGAAAAATGGCACACCTGTAGCATATAGTTAGGCTATGTTCTCCGGGACCTCCTGAACTGGTCAGTTTTTTTTTTTTACCTGTACAACATACAAATATTTTCTAAAGACCTCGAGGAGCATGTCCAGCATGTGAGACAGGTCCTGCAATGTTTACTAGAGAACAAGCTTCATGAGAAGGCAGAGAAATGCGAGTTTCACATCCCCTCAGTGTCCTTCTTAGGGTTTATTGTTGAGAGTGGACGCATTCGACCAGACCCCAGCAAGATCCTGGCCTTCGTGGAGTGGCCCCGCCCGACATCCCGCAAGCACCTACAACAATTTCTGGGATTCGCTCATTTCTACAGGCGGTTTATCCGCGGCTACAGCCAGGTCGCTGCCCCACTCACCAACCTCACTTCCTCCTCTGTCCCGTTTGTATGGTCTCCGAAAGCTGACTTTGCCTTTACCACCCTCAAGTCTAGATTCACCTCCGCTCCTGTCCTGACCCGATCCCAGCTGCCAGTTTGTGGTGGAGGTGGATGCCTCCGATTCTGTCACAACGCTCAGATGAGAACCTCAAGATCCACCCTTGCGCCTATTAGTCCTGCCAGTTATCCCCAGCTGAGCGGAACTACAATGTGGGAAACCGAGAACTCCTGGCGGTCAAGCTCGCATTGGAGGAGTGGAGCCACTGGCTGGAGGGGGTGGAGCTTCCCTTCATCGTTTGGACCGACCATAAGAACCTGACATACATTCAATCCGCCAAACGCCTCACCTCCCGCCAGGCCAGTTGGGTCTTATTCTTTGGTTAGTTCAACTCTATCACATACAGACTTGGTTCCCGTAACACAAAGCCCGACGCCCTGTCCCACCTCTACTCCCCAAAAGCCAGTCCTGCTAGTCCCGACCCCATCGTCCCCCCTCCTGTATGGTGGCTGTGGTTACGTGGGAGATCGAGAATACCATCAAGGCCGCACAGGTAAACCAGCCAGACCCTCGCAATAACCCCAACTCTCATCTTTTTGTTCCAGACTCAGTCCGCTCCCAGGTCCTGCAGTGGGTCCACTCCTGCTATTTGTCCTGCCACCCGGGGGCTCAGCGTATGGTGTCCCTGGTGAGGAAGAGTTTCTGGTAGCCCACGTTGGAGGTAGATACCCGTGCCTTCATCCTCACCTGTCCCGTCTGTGCCAGGAGCAAGGCCTTCCACCAACCAAACGCCGGCCTCCTTCGTCTCTTCCTGTCCCTGGCCGACCTTGGAGCCACATCAAAGTTGACTTCGTCACTGGTCTACCGCCATCAGAGGGCAATACCACCATCCTCACCATTGTAGACCGGTTCTCCAAGGTGGTCCACTTCGTCCCCCTCCACAAGCTCCCCTCGACCACGGAGACGGCGGAGCTCCTGGTGCTGCACGTGGTCAGGCTGCATGGGATCCCCTCCGACATTGTCTCAGACTATGGGCCCCATTTCTCCTCCCAAGTATGGAAGGCATTTTGCAACTCCCTGGGGGCCTCCACCAGCCTGTCCTCGGGCTACCACCCCCAGACGAACTGGCAGACGGAGAGGACCAACCAGGACCTGGGAGCAGCCCTGCGGTGCGTGACCTCCCGCAACCCCTCCTCCTGAAGAAAGCTCCTTCCCTGGGTGGAGTACTCACACAACTCGCTTACGAGCTCCGCTACTGGGCTATCCCCCTTCGAGTGCGCCCTGGGGTACCAGCCACCCCTGTTTTCTGCCCAGGAGCAGGAGGGCTCCGTCTCGTCGATCCAGGCCCATCTTCAACGGTGCGAGAGGATTTGGAAGCAGGCGCGCACCGCACTCCTCCGTACCACCACCCGCACCCGATGCCAGGCTAATCTCTACTGTACCGCGTAACCCTAACCCCAGTACACCCCAGGACAGCAGGTCTGGCTTTCCACCTCCTCCATTCCTCTGCAAGCCACCTCCAGGAAGCTTCAGCCCCGCTTCATCGATCCCTACCCCATCAACCCCTCTGCCGTTAAGCTCAAGCTCCCTCCAGCCCTGAAAATTCACCCCGCTTTCCATGTGTCCCAACTTAAGCCCGTCTCCTCCAGTCCTCTTAGCCTTCATGCCAAGCCGCCTCCACCCCCCGGATCATCGACAACACGCTGCCTACATGGTCAGCCGTGTCCTGGACATCCACTGCAGCGGGCGCGGTTTCCAGTATCTGGTGGACTGGGAGGGTTGCGGCCCCGAAGAAAGGAGCTGGATATCCCGCCAGCCCATTCTCGACCTTTCCCTCATTCGGGATTTCCATCGGGCCCACCCCAAGAACATGAAGCACGGTGGTACGCCTGAAGGCGTCTGTTGAGGGGCGGGGGGGTATTGTAACATCCGCCGTTTCCCTCCAGTGCACCTTCCTTTAGTTTCTCGTGTTTCCCCATTCCTCTTGTTCCATGTCACGTTTTTACATTCACTCTGTCTGCCTGTTCTGTGTTGTGCAGGCTGGGCGTGGTTTCCCCGCTTAAGTTCCTCGTTTTCTCCCCATTACCATTTAGCTAATCACTCGCCTTCCCCCGCACATATTCCTCACACCTTTTGATTTACCCCCAGCGCATTCTCACCTGTTTTCCCTCTACTTAAGTTTTTGTTTTGTTGGTTTCTTTGCCAGTTCTTACCATCTGTTTTCTGTGTGTTAGACACGCTTTTTGGCCTCTGTTTGTTTGTTCTAACCTTGTCTCAGTCTTGTTCTCAGTTCGCCCATCCAGCCTGCTTATCTGATCCTGCCCGTTCCTGCCCTGTCATCTGTCCTGCCCTCCTGTTACTCGCCTAACTTATATCCTGACCATCATCCAGTTCCCCTGTTTGCTTGCCTGTCTGTTCAACTGCTCCCTAATAAATTCACTCCCAACAGAGTTTTGCCTGAGTTCGCCACCGAGTTCTGCTTTTGGATCCATACCTGTTTCCACGCTCTCACAGAACCAGCACTAAGTTTTATAAATAAGGCCCTTGGTGATAGGCTTCATGAAAGAAGAAGACATTTGTGATGTGAAGCAGTGTGATGCCCCCCAAGAAAGTACACTACTCTATTATTGGGCAATAACCTCTATCAATCTCTTTTAATTATGAGTGTTGAGGAGACCGATATGAAGTTACTTGCTATTGAGTGCACAGCCATCTGGTTTTGAGATGAATACCCCAAGCAAAACTTCACTGATCTGGTCAGGAGAAGGTGGGAGGGCACAGTTTACAATGTGATGACTAAAAGTACACATTACCGTTCATCCTGGGAAAACAGCATGCAAAGCTGGTTTATTAGGTGTATGAAGTTACTTGTACCACCAGACCTCTGAAATTGAAAGTTTGATAGACATCTAAGGATAATAGATGTGCTTCAGCACTACTCCCCACCACTGCTATTAAGCCTGAAGTAACACAATTTAATCAATTATTCATTGAATCGACTGCGCGCAAATTGTTCTTGTTCCCGAGGAGAAGAATGAAGAGACCAGTCTTGCATTGTGAACCCTAGCTCTTGAGCCCTGAATTGAGGCTTCCTTTTTATCAAGAAGAAAAGCCTTACAGATTTCCCTAACAGGTGCAGTTTGACATTCTGGCCTTTGAGAATAGTGGATTTTCACCCATTAAAGGGCAGTGACTTTTGTCCCAGTGCAGAACATCAGCTTTGTTCATGTAAGTCAGAACTGAAGAACTTCAAGGAAACAAGTGGATACATGGCCCATATAAACTTTGAACTCTCTGTCTCGCTGTGTAGTTAATCAAAGTCAGAGGTTTCTTATCGCAGTCAGGGACTCCCTGACTGCTTGTTTGTAGGTTCAAGCTAACAAAAACATCTCTCAGGGTAAAATTACCCTGGCTCCCTTGGTAATATTCTGTAGAATGCATTTAATCAATTAAACACTTGATTGAAGCACTCCCTATAGATTGTCTATACATGAGCGGGAACCAAAGCTCATCGTCACGTTCTCAAGATTACAAAGTTATTGTTTGATTAATTTCCCAAGTCAGCCACATAAATGATGTGTAATTATTTATTTCGTAAATAAACATGATCACCCAGTCCTTTCTAATAATTACAGTTGAGAAATGAATAATGGTACAGATCAAGAGAAGACATAAGTGGAAATTCTGAAAGCAAGCACTCCCTTCATGGTTAATTTCAAAACAGAGCTGAACAATAGGAACCAATATAACAGCTGGCAGGCTGGACTGTACTGTAATGACAACGTTGAAATGATTACTTCGAGGAGAACGATGACCTTAAAATGACATTTGAAACAATATTGAACATTGATCTAGGCACAAAAAAATAAAATGTAATCAATCGGTTAATCTCTTTTGTAATTAGATACCTGCCAAGACTTTACAGGGGGAAGGAAATCCTTGCAAGCAGATGTAAAATATGATATGATATAACCAAATAAAATACGATTCATGTATTTGCAGCACACAGGCAGATGCACATTTCACACGTGTGTTTAGAAAACGGCCAAGCTCAATCCTGAGCATTTTAGTCTCTAAAGGTGTTCACTCTGTACATATGATGAGTTCTATGAATAGCCGATTGGCTGTGTTAGTTGATTGTGAGCTGTCCAGAGTGGTGTGGCACAATTGGCCTTGGCCAGTTTTATAGAATAGGGCAGACCTGCCAGGGTTACTCAGATTATTGCTATTTAAGTGCTTCTGAGCTTCCCACTAGGCACCTATGGCTTACCAGTCATTGTTTCTCCCCTGGTGAGCGCACGCTCTCTTGTAGTACACCAAATTGCCTTGTACAATGAAAAAAGTCATTGGCTTGTGGACTAGAGCCTCAGAGGAATGCCTCTGCATAAGAGAGAACATATTACAATGGCCAAATCCAATAACGCAAGGAACATTAGAAGTAATAAAAAACAAATGAGAGTAAACAAGGCCTCCGGTTTTGAATAGTGAGATTTTGAAATCTAGCAATGTGCTGGACTGTGAGACTCTGAGTGCAGAATCAGCTGACCCTCTTGAAGAACTTTGAACTGTGAGCTTACTTTGATTAAGTGCTTAAGAGGATGGAGTGAATGTTAACGGAGCTCTACATCGTGTTGATTGACAGATATAGTGGGCTCCGTTGATGAGCCAGCCACATTACACATGTGTGTCAGCACTGTATCTGTACAGCTTTCAGTAAAGATAAGAAATTAATATATGAATGAATAATGACACCAATGTAATGTCATTTAAGGCTTTCTTTTTATTTATGATACTAGACAAACTGCTTCCCCATATTGAACAACGGACACTCTCACAGAGTCAGTCTGTGCTAAATGCCACATACTTGATGCCGTTTTTAACGTTTTTTGTATTCAGTTTATTGAATACACTTTAGTGTACATCAAATCTATCACTATTCCAGTCCATAAAATCGATTAAGTTTAAACTGTCTATCACAGATGTACTGTGAGTACTTCCCGTGTACCTGCTTAGAGCCGGGATGCACAGCTTCAGTACCTGAGGACCAGGGATTGTGCTGTGTTTCAGTAGCCTGCTAAAGTGCTTAATTTAAGCTATAGGGTCCACACACCTGGTTATAAAGGCCTAAACCGGCTGCTGAGGGTAAGGAAATCACAAAACAAATGCAGACAAGTGGCCATGGATTAAATGTTTTACAGTTAGAAAGTTTATGCTACATAACTCTGAATTTTTGTTGCTATTAATGCTTTTGTTTACATGAAAACAGAAGCTTTTTGGTGTCCTTTCATGGACATTTCATCATCACGCACAACATGTCATTTTTTGGACCCGAGGAACGACCAACGAGATCATATTAATAAGGAGACAATCCGATTCCATGCACTTTTTAAATTTTTTTATCTCACTATAAAGTAGTTTCCACAGTTTCAAGGTCGCAACTGAAGCTACGCATCTCTAAATGAATCACAAGACAGCGCTGTTGTATTGAACCTGCTCTTTAAAATCGGCGACATTATTTGGGGTGTAACAGCGCCACGCGTTGCGCAGGACTACAGCTACGCAGCGATCAAGCGGTCTGCGTTCCTGGGTTTATACTTGATTCAGCGCGGCTTGCTGTCTATCTTGGAATAGCTAGATGAGCGTAGTGAACGGGCTGAAAGAAGCGACTGCCGCCTTTCGAGTCTGCATTTTTGCCTCTGCCCATGGATACAGATTTTTCTTACACCCGGTTCACCTGGCTGTGGCTTTATCTGGAAATTGCATCTATCCCGGAGAATACGTCGCTGCAGAACACTGCTGGTTGGTAGGTCTCTTTTCTAGATTTTGGGGTTTCCTATCTCAGTGTGTTTGCTTATTTTTTCAAGCTAAATTTACCAGATGTTGCAGTTGCATCTGTGCATGAATTGAATGAGAATGCAAAGGAGAATTACAAACACCTGTGCCATTGATCATGCCACCTACGGGTGTTATGGATACAGTGGACAGGGCTTTTCATACCTTTTAAAAATTACATGCAACCAATATTGTGTACCAGTCGTCACATTTTTTGGAGATCTCATGTTATATCTCATACAGCGTGCAGCACATGTGCGCTTGTGGCGGTGTTGTCTACTACTCTTGCAGTAGAAAGCTGAATGATTGCATGGAAATATCGTATCACCTGAAGCGCTGAGACTGAACAGGTAAACACACCAGTTCATTGCAAGAGAGGTTTTCTGGGTCTACAAGATGCATAACAGCAAGCGTGAAATAATTATTGTGTGGATTCAAATGTATGCAAAATCGATTTATTGTTTTATGCAGCTTGTTGTTGCTTATGCAACTCCATACGACTATTCTTCGATGCTCCTTTAGACAACAATAGTGCTAAAATACGTGTTTGATTAACTACTGGCACGAGATAATTTTTACAGTGCAATACCAGGGATGCGCAATACCTCTGTCTGGTGTCACCTGGAGTGAGAGAAATTGCAAGACGCCACAGAAGGTGAAGAAACTCCTCACACTTAACGTCTTTTTTTGCAAGCGAGAGGTCTCTGTGACACTCAAAGTGGTGTTAATGTGTGTGAAGGTTTGCAAAATAACTACCCGACACCTCTACAACATGTGAAATGCTCCGTGTCCCTTTCTGCCTCGACAAGCGCCGCTGTTTCCTTTAATACGCTGCGTCTGCGACTGGATATGACGCCTGTGCAAAGGGACATTTTCAAGTTTACGTCCAAGTACCTACATAAACTTACATGCTTAAAATTAATTAAGTTAGGCATCATGCCCGCGTGTCACTCGCTGCGTTCTCATAGATCCGTTGGCCCAATTAAGAATGTGGTCTGTGAGTTAGGGGCTTAGTTCAGACAGATAACGTGCATGTCCGGAAAACTGCGGATTATACGGTCTTTATCGTGTAGTAATCTGCCTATGAGCAGTTCTTAGTCAGTAAATTGTTGGGCAAAAAAATAAAGCGATACAAATTTCTTAATTGATTTTTTCCGGTCATTTTGAATTTTAATATGGTTTGCTAAGTCATTGAAAAGAGTCCAAAATTATCCAATTGAATGAGAAAAGTGTGTGGTTTCTTTAAAGTGTGAGACTCTAAAACTCATTATCAAAACTTCCCTATGGCCAACCGTTTTTACACTTTTGTAAGTCTCTTATATTTAATTTATTACTTACAATCACTCACAATCAACTTGATAACAAGTAGCCTATGCTACCCCCTACAATTGTTTCAAAAGTTAAAAACCTCTGATTAGTAATATAAGTTGAGTTTCTGTTATAATGTCAGAAACTGATTCAAATACTGAAATTGAATTGGGGGAGGCCGAAAGGTAGATGAGATTACTCCTAGATCATTTTAGTCTTGCTTTCAGCCAGTGAACTTGGCCATCAGACTGTGGTAGTGAACCTCGACGGATTTGTCAGCCTCTTCTTCTGTTCGCCTCCTCCCTTTTTTCTCTCTGTAAAAAGATGTTCACTCTTTACCACTTTATTTATCAAGCTAGGTGTTCTGCCTCCTTTCCCATCATTCATTTATTAATTGATTCCTTTTTTCTTTAACCATTTTCCACTCTCACCCCACCTCTTTCCAACATGTTTCTTTATTCGGGCCATCATTGTACCCCACTCTGTGTATGTAGATGTCTCACTAGCTCACCCTGCACTGAGGTCAAAGCATGGTGTTTTAACCGCAATTGTTCTATTCATTCTGTCAAGCTGTAAATATCAGCCATTGATTCCTGTGACATACACTTTTTGATTCTGATCTCCATCCCCTAAACCAATACGACAGTCGACTCCAAAGTGACGGAAACATTTGGTTTAACAGGGCATAGTGATATCTTAAACAGTTACCATGCGGCAGCAGCATCATAGAAGGATGAGAGTTCATCGTAAGACTCCTTTTTAATGAGGGCATAACTTGTCAGTTATAACACTTCACTCATGGACAGGGCTGCCATCCATGTGTTATAGTTCCTATGAAAGTAGATCAGAAGGATCCAATCTAGAATGGAGAACTTGTGCTAGGCACCTAACCTAAGTGGCTTCATTAATAATCCACTCCTATATAAGTCATATAAACATGCCATGTAAATATATATAAAAAGTAATAAATCTGTCAAATGGATACTTATGTAAGTCACCCTGCAGTAAGGGTGTCTGGAGAGCAAATGCAACTATTCTAATTTATGCCTTCTGAGCAATATGACTATATAAACTGCTTATTACTTTTGGCTTTTATTATGCATTGTAAAATGTACTGATTATTTTATTGTGATGGAGTATAAAAATGGTTTGAAATCTCACTAGATGTGTCAGTTTGTGCCAAATTTCATTCCGACATGTTTTATGCACTTGCCATCAAGCAGGGGCTGTCCTTTCTAGCATTATCAATTGTTTTATGATTGGAGAAATTTGTTTGATTAATGTTGTCTGGAGTAATACCTGGAAGGAAGCCATTCACCACTCTATTGCATTAGCAAGCGACTGGCTTTGTGATTTCATTGCTGTATTGTACATATTAAAACGTTTGTCTTTGCTTCTCTCTGGTTGTATACATTGCAAGCGCCTTAGTCTTACTAGACAAATTCTCATGACGGATTTCATTTCAAACTCCATCGCCAGACAGCTTTGTCGCTTGAAGAAAATCTTTTGGCCAAGATTTCATATTGCTGAATTACACTTTGCCTTTAACTTCCACAAAAATAATGCAAGTGTTCTATTATTTGTTACTTGCACGACATGAGTTAAAAAGTCAATTAAATTAATTAAAAGGGTTCGGCTTAAAGCATCGTGCAGTTAGGTTGAATTTGGATCAAATTCCAAACAGCGAATTACATATCAGAAATGCTTTGGTATTGGGGGCCTGGTTGAGATTGATTCTGCCGTTGCCTTTGAGGTGTTTGAAACTAGGTTTTTAGCTCATGGGAAAAAATATTAAATTCAAGGAACTCCCCGTTTTCAACTCAGAGGTGAAAAAGTTGAATTTAGTTCTAATGGTAATGTGCAAATGGACAAACGGAGCTGTCCCTTAAAGGGTGCTTTTGGGCACTTTTGAGGTTGGAGGAGAGGCAGAGAACGGAAGCCAAAGAGTGACTTGTACTGAGAGAGAGCAGAGTCATCGCTTGAGAACCACAAATCTGGGGGCTTGCAGACCCACTCTTTTATGGTAAATGGGGTTGTCATGACAAATAATGTGGTCCACATCAGTCGTCTGACCAACGCTCTGACACTTGTGCTGAAACCAAGAGGAAAGAGTCCCCAGGGAAGTCATTGTTCAAGTATCTCTGCATGTCTGGCTCTATTTGGTGCTTGCAGTGCATTTGCAATTAATTTAATTTAATTTAAAATCCGCTACAAAAAAGTGTCAATATTTGTTTGGCGAATCTATATTAGTTTTTTATTTATTACAAGGAACATGAACAGGGTACTAAATATTTAGACTCTTTGTTGGTCAGCCGTGTCTCAGTGATTTAATAAAGTCAAAATTACAATGGAACTGCATGTGAATAATATATTTTATTATACTCTGGTAAACCCTGGTAGGGTTTCCCCCCCCCATTCGTTTCCTATTTGGAATTTCCAACCGTACTATAGTCCAATGTCATCACTATGTCACCTGTATTATTTGCAAACTGGCAAGTGCACTCCCCCAATACCTTGGCCTGAGTTGAGTGACTGTTTTCCACTTACATGTCACACAACGTATGACAGCAAAGCTAGCACTGATAAGAGGGGAGTTGCATCTCTCACTCACCTAGATTATAGGTATTGGCCTGAACTTGGAGCAAGTGCTTTAATTGGCTGAGCCATTTGGTTGTGGCTGAGCCATTTATTGGCTGAGCCATTTATTGGCTGAGCCATTTATATTTATATTTGAATATAGACTTGCATTACCAAACTAAATCAAAACCCATCAAATGGGATTTGCATTGCCTAATATGACTTTGTGTTAAACAGGCATTAATGAGTGCGTTGTGGATATGAAAGGTATTGTGCAATTTTGATGCCTTTTTCACGTGATCTCAAACAGCCGCCAATCGGAATGTACAGTGTAGGTTTTGTATCTGGACATCTTGTATCTGACATCCACTGGTTACAAAGCTGTGTAGTAAGTTATATGTGTGTCCACATCTCAATAATGTCATTGGGTCTCAAAAATGTATGTATGTATGTAAAAATGACATGTATTCCACAGGACTGCTGGAAATGCTGTGGTCTAGATAAATCCATGATAAGCCTCTTTTGAATTTATTTTTGTAAAATGCATTTTATGCTTTTGTCCCCAGTTTGGAATGGCCAATCATATTTTAATCAGTACTCACTGCCGAAGCCTCTGATATCAATTCAGGAGAACACACACTCCTTCAGCTCCAGCTTCTTATCACACTGCAGGTTGCAAGTCAGGCTCACACAGACATGAGTCGGAAAAAGCGATTTCATTTGCGGCTTAACAGACCGTGGGTGCCCGATCAAACAGTGGGGGTCGCCGGTATGTCATCCAGGCAGACTGAATCCCTGATGCTTGAGCTGCGGGGCTGCCAACTACAGTAGGCACTGGCACAGTGAGTCCGGATTCAATACCATACTGTGGGGCCATCAATGCACTAGAGCAGGGCTCCTCAATCTTATCCAGTAAGGGTCTTCTTCTTTGGTGTTTTATGGCGGTTTGTAGACAATTAAATTGTACATTACCGCCACCAACCGGATTGGAGTGTAGATCTGGATTAATTAAATTTAATTTATCTTAGGTCTGTATATAAAATAAAAAATAAAAAATAAAAAATAAATAAAACCTAAAATTATACCAAACTATTATACGTCTCTTAAATCATATTTGAATCTCTTCATCTCGATTTGAATGCCTACATAGGTCCTTTAGAACATGTTTCCTGACTTTGATTCGGACTCAATTCTTTATGAATTTGTTCCCAACAAAGACCCTTCACCTCCAAGAACTTTTCCGCTCCCTTAACTATGATTCTTATTTTCTCGGTTTTGCTTTTAGCTTGATCTGAACAATTGAGGACATAGGCAATGAATAAAACCAATTTTTCAGTGCTTAACCCTTCAGTTTGACAACACTGTTCGATCCCAACTCTAGAAGTTTGGTTAACAATTGTTATCTCAGAATCCTCTACTCTTCTTTCTCCTTGCACTTCAACTCTAGATGGTTGGTAATTTCTCTCCGATTTTTCTACTCTGCTTTCTCCTTGCACTTTCTTTACTGCCTCTGCATATGTTATGTTATTTTGTGTTTTGATTTGCTGAATTTTTATTGCTCTTTTTTTAACTTCACATCCGCCATATGCCACGCTATGACCACCTCCACAGTTGCAGCATTTAGCTTGCACATTATCCCCACACTCTCCATACTTATGATCCCCTCCACATTTAGGACATCGTTGTTTCCCCCTACAAACTGCGGCAATATGCCCGTATCTCTGGCATTTGTAGCAACGTAGCGGTGTTGGTACATAAGCCCTTACCCTAAAGCTCATATATCCAATTTTTACTCTTTCAGGTAAAATTGAACCCTGAAACACCAATAGTACTGATAGGCTCTTTTCCTTCCTTCCATTCACTGTTCTAAACAGTCTTTTAATTCTACTCACTTCTCCTCCTTCGATAACCTCTCCAATCTTATTCATATCTTCTTCTATCGGTATGCCTGTTATCACTCCCCATTTAACTCTATCCTCGCCCAATACTTTTTTTTCAATCACCGTTTTCCTGCCGATATTTTCAATCTGCAACGCCCTATTTTTCTGTTCTTCGTTTTTGCATTTTAAAAACAAACTTCCATCTCGAAGTATTTTAGCCATTTCAATATCGCCTACTTTCTTTTTCAACTCCCTGGTCAAAGTCATTAGACTTAAGTTGGTATTTTCATTTTCATCTTCCCGCCTAAATTTCAGTATTATTTTAAATTCTTCTCCCACCAATTTCTTACAAACTGATCTTGATCCTTCACTATCAGAGCTACTTTCCTCCAAACTCCGTTTTTTACTTTTATCGCCTGGTTTCCTCACCTGCTCTTCTATCCTCACTTTCCCTCTACCCCGTCCTCTCCTGCTAGCTACTCTACTCCGTTCCTCAACATCCATGTCATCCTCAATGTCCTCTGAAATCTCTCCACTACTACTCGCCGCCATCATTCAACTTTCGCCAGGATGCGCTAGTTCTTCTCTAATTCTTATTTCTACACTGCTAACCCCGGCCGGAAAACCCAAGCCAGGATGCGCAAGTGCTTCTCTAATTCCTATTTCGCGTTCAGTCCTCGATGAATCCAGCTTCTCCCTCGTCCTGTGTTTCCTAATGGCTCCCAGTAAGGGTCTTCTTCTTCTTCTTTGGTGTTTTATGGCGGTTTGTAGACAATTAAATTGTACATTACCGCCACCAACCGGATTGGAGTGTAGATCTGGATTCATTAAATTTAATTTATCTTAGGTCTGTATATAAAATAAAAAATAAAAAATAAAAATAAAATAAAAAATAAATAAAACCTAAAATTATACCAAACTATTATACGTCTCTTAAATCATATTTGAATCTCTTCATCTCGATTTGAATGCCTACATAGGTCCTTTAGAACATGTTTCCTGACTTTGATTCGGACTCAATTCTTTATGAATTTGTTCCCAACAAAGACCCTTCACCTCCAAGAACTTTTCCGCTCCCTTAACTATGATTCTTATTTTCTCGGTTTTGCTTTTAGCTTGATCTGAACAATTGAGGACATAGGCAATGAATAAAACCAATTTTTCAGTACTTAACCCTTCAGTTTGACAACACTGTTCGATCCCAACTCTAGAAGTTTGGTTAACAATTGTTATCTCAGAATCCTCTACTCTTCTTTCTCCTTGCACTTCAACTCTAGATGGTTGGTAATTTCTCTCCGATTTTTCTACTCTGCTTTCTCCTTGCACTTTCTTTACTGCCTCTGCATATGTTATGTTATTTTGTGTTTTGATTTGCTGAATTTTTATTGCTCTTTTTTTAACTTCACATCCGCCATATGCCACGCTATGACCACCTCCACAGTTGCAGCATTTAGCTTGCACATTATCCCCACACTCTCCATACTTATGATCCCCTCCACATTTAGGACATCGTTGTTTCCCCCTACAAACTGCGGCAATATGCCCGTATCTCTGGCATTTGTAGCAACGTAGCGGTGTTGGTACATAAGCCCTTACCCTAAAGCTCATATATCCAATTTTTACTCTTTCAGGTAAAATTGAACCCTGAAACACCAATAGTACTGATAGGCTCTTTTCCTTCCTTCCATTCACTGTTCTAAACAGTCTTTTAATTCTACTCACTTCTCCTCCTTCGATAACCTCTCCAATCTTATTCATATCTTCTTCTATCGGTATGCCTGTTATCACTCCCCATTTAACTCTATCCTCGCCCAATACTTTTTTTTCAATCACCGTTTTCCTGCCGATATTTTCAATCTGCAACGCCCTATTTTTCTGTTCTTCGTTTTTGCATTTTAAAAACAAACTTCCATCTCGAAGTATTTTAGCCATTTCAATATCGCCTACTTTCTTTTTCAACTCCCTGGTCAAAGTCATTAGACTTAAGTTGGTATTTTCATTTTCATCTTCCCGCCTAAATTTCAGTATTATTTTAAATTCTTCTCCCACCAATTTCTTACAAACTGATCTTGATCCTTCACTATCAGAGCTACTTTCCTCCAAACTCCGTTTTTTACTTTTATCGCCTGGTTTCCTCACCTGCTCTTCTATCCTCACTTTCCCTCTACCCCGTCCTCTCCTGCTAGCTACTCTACTCCGTTCCTCAACATCCATGTCATCCTCAATGTCCTCTGAAATCTCTCCACTACTACTCGCCGCCATCATTCAACTTTCGCCAGGATGCGCTAGTTCTTCTCTAATTCTTATTTCTACACTGCTAACCCCGGCCGGAAAACCCAAGCCAGGATGCGCAAGTGCTTCTCTAATTCCTATTTCGCGTTCAGTCCTCGATGAATCCAGCTTCTCCCTCGTCCTGTGTTTCCTAATGGCTCCCAGTAAGGGTCAGTGTGTGTCCAGGCTTTTATTCCAACCAAGCAGCAACACACCTGATTCTACTAATCAAGGTAATCAACTTGAGCAAGACTCTAGTGGTTGATTAGTAGAATCAGGTGTGTAACAGCTAATCAAGGTCCTTAGCAAAGACTCTTGTGGTTGATTAGTAAAATCAGGTGTGTAACTGCTAATCAAGGTCCTTAGCTTTCCTACATTTGAGAAATATTGCCAAAGTCCGGTCGTTTTTAACCCAACAGGATGCAGAGAAGTTGACTCATGCTTTTATTTCAAGTAGATTGGACTATTGCAATGCACTTTTTACTGGTCTTCCTAAAAAGTCAATAGATAAACTGCAGCTAATTCAGAACTCTGCTGCCAGACTTTTAACAAAAACAAGGAAGAGAGAACACATTACTCCAGTTTTAGCTGCATTGCATTGGCTCCCCGTTTCTTTTAGAATTGATTTTAAAGTCCTTCTACTCGTTTTTAAAGCTCTTAACAATTTAGCACCCTTTTATATTGCTGATTTCCTGTCTTTTTATGTCCCCTCACGAGCCCTAAGGTCCTCCACAGCTGGGCTTTTAATTGTTCCTGAGGTCCCCAAAGGGAAAATTGGGGCATCTGCTTTTAACTTTTATGCACCTCAGCTGTGGAACTCAATCCCAAAAAGTATTAGAGAAGCCGGCTCAGTGGACATTTTTAAACGACAGTTGAAAACATACCTTTTTAATATTGCTTTTAACTAACTCCTTTTAATTTTTAAATTTTAATTATTTTAACTATTCACCTTATTTTTATTATACTTGTGATTTTTGCATTGTGTGGAACTATTTTTATGTTTTTACTTGTGTTACTACTCATTGTATAATGTAAAGCACTTTGGGCTGCATTCTGTATGAAAAGTGCTATATAAATAAAGTTATTATTATTATTATTAGCAAAGACTCTAGTGGTTGATTAGTAGAATCAGGTGTGCAACTGCTAATCAAGGTCCTTAGCAAAGACTCTAGTGGTTGATTAGTAGAATCAGGTGTGTAACAGCTAATCAAGGTCCTTAGCAAAGACTCTAGTGGTTGATTAGTAGAATCAGGTGTGTAACAGCTAATCAAGGTCCTTAGCAAAGACTCTAGTGGTTGATTAGCTGTTACACACCTGATTCTACTAATCAAGGTCCTTAGCAAATAATCTAGTGGTTGATTAGTAGAATAAGGTGTGTAACAGCTAATCAAGGTCCTTAGAAAAGACTCTAGTGGTTGATTAGTAGAATCAGGTGTGTAACAGCTAAGCAAGGTCCTTAGCAAAGACTCTAGTGGTTGATTAGCTGTTACACACCTGATTCTACTAATCAAGGTCCTTAGCAAAGAATATAGTGGTTGATTAGTAGAATAAGGTGTGTAACAGCTAATCAAGGTCCTTAGCAAAGACTCTAGTGGTTGATTAGCTGTTACACACCTGATTCTACTAATCAAGGTCCTTAGCAAAGAATATAGTGGTTGATTAGTAGAATATGGTGTGTAACAGCTAATCAAGTTCCTTAGCAAAGACTCTAGTGGTTGATTAGTAGAATCAGGTGTGTTACTGCTTGGTTGCAACAAAAGCCTGCATCCACACTGGCCCTTTCTGGATGAGATTGAGGGGCCCTACACTAGAGTAATGCCTTAACAGGACAAGCCATCCAGCAACCCTGGTGAGCAGCTTTTGATGGTGGCTGGAAATTACTGTTGTTTGGTGTTTCTTTATAGTGAATAATAGCTTTCAGGCTTTCAGGCAGGCCAGAGCATGAAATAAAGACCCACGCCTCTTCCAGTGTATAATTCCAGTCGCAGGCATCCACCACCTGGGAATTGCTATTTGGTGTGAATGAGCAATGCACATCCTGATGGTGTGATGTGACTGATAACCTAATCATAGCATGGCTCTACTGAGGAGTGTATTCTGAAAGATAAATTATATCTAGTTGTAGAGTGGAGCATTATTTACATTGTGTTGTTTGCATTGGCTTGGATTGAGGTGGGGTGGGGGACTTTGTGATTTCTCCCACAAGACCGTTTATTCTTCTTTTAAGAGTATTACGAAAAACCCACTTTCTTACGAAAATAAAAGCCTCTTCAAGCCCCAACCCCGATGCCGCAAACAAAGGGCTTAGGGATCGATTTACTAAAGGTTTACACTAAAGTGTACAAAAACATGTGTAAAACTATTACCACCCAAAAAAAATTGTCTGAGGTGATCAACTAACGAAGTGGAAAGAGGATTGCGTGTACTAAAATTTGTGGGTTGGCCTGAATGAATATGCAAAATTGCGCATCCCTACATTATTTCACGAAGTAGTGGGAGGTGGTCATGCAAATAGATTACTTTAGCACATGTACAGTGATTTACTAAGCCTGAAAGGAAGTTTGGGAAAGGTATTTGCGGACATGCATTTTAGTACAAATGGAAAGCAGGTATTAAAAGACATGGAATCGATATGATGATGGCTGTCATTGTAGCAAGACGTCAATGGGTGTGTTTGGAATATCCATAACTGAATGTTCTGAATGATTGCGTAACAATGGGGGCTATAATTAACTGGCCAATTCCAGCTAACGCTCAAGATACACAAGAAAATGTGTGGATAGCCTACATAGGCTACATCATGAATAGTAAGAATATATGTTTTAATCATGAAGCAAATCTCATTACAGAATACAAGAGTAACTAGTATTTGAATCAAACAAGCAATACAACGTCTATTATAACAAACGGTGAATAAAAAGCAATGCAAAACTTCAAATGGGATTTTGTGACACTTATGGTGCAAGTAGGCTTGCTAGAACAAAACGGTTTGTAATAAACCGCCAGCTCGTTCAGTGTAACAGTACCTACACTAAAAAAATACCATAAAAACGGCAACATTGCTGCCAGTATAACCATTGAAAACACCCGCAATGTGTGAAATGATAACACAAGCAAATACGTTGGCTGCGCCTGCAAAATAAGACCCCTTATTTTGGATCTTAGTAAATCGACCCTTTAGAACGCTATCTACTTTTTAGGTCAATCCCTATTTTGACCGCTAACCAACCGGGGCAGCAGTGATCTGACCGGGTCAGGCTTGCCATAAGGCTAAACAAACCCAACGAGTTAGCCACCGCCCTCCCTTTCTGCCTCTCTCTCCCACCAACCCCCCAGCTCCCACCAGCTTTGTAATTATCGAGGGGCTACTGCACCTCCAAATTATGTTATGTCACCTGCGTGCCTCTCTCTCTGTGCACCAAGCGATGCATCGTGCCAATGAGAGGGCATCACTCTCTCTGGGCTGGCCCATTCTGCAGCGAGATTCAGGATTGAAACAAAGTAGAAACCTTGATAGTCCATAAAACATAATGGAAATTCCTTCCTTCAGCTCTTGGCTTATATGAACACATAGATCAACAAACAATACATAAATACAACAAAGATACAGTGTGTGCTTACTGGCGTCAATACTCATTGCTCATCTAGATTGCCATTCCCTTATTTAAAATTGAAAGAGTATGGGGATACAAATGGATTCCTATAGCCATTTATATATATATATATATATATATATATTTCTGGCCAGTGGCAAATGGCAGCCTCTGCACTGAACAATACAGTGAGTGTGTGCAAACATCAAGGATTTGAATGGTTTTGACTGCTACGCTGTCAAAACAAACTTGTTAAAAACAACACATTATCTGTCATTTAACACAATTCCATGTATAATTTTATATAATTTTTTTATTTTTATGAAGGACAACACATTTTGTTTCTTTTCAACACAATGTGTGTTAAAGGCCTCCCTTTTTAACACATACATTGTAAAATTTGACACAAAAAGTGTTGAAAGTAACAATAAAAAGTAGTAACATTGGCAGAAAATGTGTTGAAGGTAACACACACAAAAAAGAGTACTGTCTTAGTGGCCTGATTTACAACCGTGGCCAATTTTTCCTGTCTTTGAAAAAAACTGGCACAGGTTGTTATACCTTGTTGTGATAGTTAATACACTGATACCCTGTATCAGTGTATTAACTATTAAAATTGAGGGTACTCATCGAGTGACCAGAGCGCAATAGTCAACATTAAAGCTGTCTCGCAATCTAACCTTTGTGCAGTAGTTGGTTTTATTAAATGTCTGATTCTGATCTCACATTTTTCCCAAAAAGTTGTTTGTTCACCCATTTGTATGTGATGCAATGTATAGCCTGGGGGCCACATTGACTGTTTCTGAGAATGCACTGGCACAAGGTGTGTGTGGGGGGTGGCGCAAGGGCTTTATTTTCCACAACAATCTTTGAGGCATCCATTGTACTACAGGAAAATGAATTCTTGCCAATATCCCAGCTTTGCATAACAGGAAGTTGAAAAAAATTAAAAACCTGCCCTGGAGTCCAAGCTGAATAGTGTTTGATAGACTGTTGCTGAGAAGTATTGGTGTTTAACTTTGACACAATGCGGTTCCAAAATGGTGAGCAGACGGAAGCCGAGTTCGATGTACGCTGAATTAGTTTAATCTTAGTTCAGTTTGTAAACTGCTGAGGCATTACTGAAAACCAAGAGCGAAACTAACTGAAGCTTTTGCAACACAGTGGCGAAATGAATAAGTTTTGTTAAGAGGACGATGACCTGAAGTGAAATATAGACCAGTGCCTGAGGGATGCAAATGGAGGGAAATTATCCCTATTTATAGTGAGGTTCAGGGTTCTATAAAATGGCTCAAGCTCAGCTAAATTTCAGCTTTAGTGGGGCTGAATGTGAGGCTGAATGTGAGGCATGGCAATTTAACAAGTTATGCTATTTGAGAATGAAACTGCCTATCATTTGTCATCAGTAGCCTTGCATACTTTAAATGTTTTGCTGGGAAATTAGGATATTGCACATTGTGAAGTTTTTTAAATTTATACTACTCTATTTTTCCCATTAAAGACATAAATCAAAAGGTGTTAGTGAACTTTTTTCCCCAATTAGATAGCATTTTTTGGGCATCAGTGTTATTAATTTGTAGTTCCAGTAACATGATGAGCTTCTTAATTATTAACAGAAAACTGACTCTATGGATTCTCCCCATTCAATTAGATTGCAGTCACTTTCCTTAACATGCCCTAATTGGAAAACATGTCAAAAGCAATTAGAAGCACAGAACTTGTATTGAACTTGTATTTTAACAGCTCGGTTTGTATGACATTGGAGAGAAGGTAGAACAGAATAGATTGACCTATAGTCATTCAAACGGTAGCTAGGTTTGTGAGTTGTCCATTCAATAAATGGTGGTATTGCTTACCGTCTTATTTTTACAATTAGATGTGCGACCATTCTCTTTTTAGAGAACATATAGTAGATTTTTTTTTGGATCTGCACTGAAGCGCAACTTTTTGTTAATCTTCTGAACGGTAGCTAAGTTCACGTTAGCAGTTGGTGCCGTTTGTTCAGAGTTGTGTGGAACTGCTGATCACTGACATGGCATAATATCTTTTTTTGATATCGAAAATGTGATATCTGGAGATATTGACGGGTGAAATTTGGTTTTAACATAAAAGTTGCAACCAAAACCAAACTTAAAAAAACATAATAATAAATAATATTGTAACACTTTACAATACTGGTGCATAAATAGCATTTACTAATACTTTAACTAATGCATGAATAATGATGAATTAAAGCATTAACATATCAAGAATTATTGAAGCGCCTACCTTAACAACTAAGTGAATCATATATGAATTACTATGAATAACGTCCGAATTAATGTATTAACTCATGGTGTTAATACTGTGAGTTAATGTATTAACTACCATTTTGGTTTCGGGATTGCCGGTCCACCTTAAATCGGTTACGTTATGCGATTGTATGCGTTCATGGTCTTCCTTGTGCTTTGATGTGCTTTGTATTTTATATTTAATTATATATTTTTATTTTATTTTATTTAGGCTATGTTCACTTCGCATGTAGCTTGAAAGGCCGTAATATGGAAAGATCAAATATGAGCATCCCAGAATTTTTTCTTTCCCAAATATAATTCTCAACATTCTGCCAATTGTAGGCTATATGAGAGGTAGCCTACTGATGTAGCCTACAGCTGAAATTATTTGGATGAAATAGCACCCCTCCGAGTCCAATTTACCTTATGCTCCACGCTCCTCCTCCAACATAGGTACTAGGCTACCGTTCCGTGCCCTTGCTGATTAATGCATATTGTGGGTGTGTGGCCCTGTAAGCTATCTGAACAGAATACTGAAGCTAACATTACATTAGAATTAGTATAGAATAGAATAGAATAACTTTTATTTTCCTGTGCGGGAACCTAATTTGTAGTCACCAGCAACAACATAAGACAGACAGTAGGCAGACCCACAACACACAAACAAACATAATTTCAAACAAAGACATTCAATAGAATCATTTAAACAATCAATCTAATTAAGTGTGAGCAATTGAGCATCAAAAGCAAGAACAGCTCCTCAACAGCTCTTTAACGGTTGCTAAAAAAATGCTAATGGTAATGTTAAAATGCTAATGGAACAAGCAAAAAGACGAATATATGGCAGGCTACAATAATATAGAATTATTCTCCTAATAAATATAACAACGAATATCCTCCTGAAAAGCCCTTCAAAAAGAAAAATAAGTATTTAAAATAAGAATCAGACCAATACTTCATGTCATGAGTTAGATGTAGTGCTTTTATCATTACCAAGTAGTTTAATGCTGAGATGTTGGCTCATGTTATATTTTGTTTATACTAGCCTACTATACTAAGGTGAATTAATGATCAACAACTATTCTCCCACATATAGGCATTAGCTAATGATTTGTAAATATATAATCCTGTCATGACTTTACTTGGTGGGGCACATGACTATTAACTCATTATTAAGCTGATGTATAGTTGTAATGTTAGCTCACATAATTAGGCATTAGTTAATGATTTGTAAATGTATAATCACGTCATGACTTTACTTGGTGGGGCACATGGCTATAAACAAAGTAGATGTGTAATAATTGTAATGTTAGCTCACATAATTAGGCATTAGTTAATGATTTGTAAATATATAATCATGACTTTACTTGGTGGGGCACAGCTCATTATTAAGTATAGGCTAGATGTATCTTGGTATCGGGACTGATCGGGGACTGCGGGCCATCCGGGAAAAGAGTGAGCGGAGGACAGGGAAGGAGTGAAGCCACGACTGGGGAGGTTGAGTAGATTCGGTGCCCTGTTTCGACTGAATGGAGACTGCGTGCATGAAGAAGAGTCGCGGAGGCGGAGTTTGTGTGTGTCGGTGGAGCTTGGAGTGGAGCAGCTGTGATCCGGGAGACGCATTGCTCTGGTCGACTCGGGGCAGCTTTGTCCCTGCGGCTTTTGGACTGCTTGGTGACACTGGACATCTCAAGACAGCAGAGGCAAATGAGGAGCTGTTCTTGCTTTTGATGCTCGATTTCTCACACTTAATTAGTTTGATCGATTAAATGATTCTATTGAATGTCTTTGTTTGAAATTATGTTTGATTGTGTGTTGTGGGTCTGCCCGCTGTCTTTTTTGTCTTTTTTGTTGTTGCTGGTGACTACAAATTAGGTTCCAGCACAGGAAAATAAAAGTTATTCTATTTTATTCTATACTAATTCTAATGTAATGTTAGCTTCAGTATTCTGTTCAGATGTAGCTTACAGGGCCACACACCCACAATATGCATTAATCAGCACGGAACGGTAGCCTAGTACCTATGTTGGAGGAGGAGCGTGGAGCATAAGGTAAGTTCGACTCGGAGGGGTGCTATTTCAACCAAATAATTTCAGCTGTAGGCTACATCAGTAGGCTACCTCTCATATAGCCTACAATTGGCAGAATGTTGAGAATTATATTTGGGAAAGAAAAAATTCTGGGATGCTCATATTTGATCTTTCCATATTACGGCCTTTCAAGCTACATACGAAGTGAACATAGCCAAAATAAAATAAAATAAAAATATATTATTATTTATAGGCTAGGCCTATATAGCCCATTAGTCACATTCCCCATTGTTTAATTTCTCCTTTGAGCCGTAGCTCACATTTCAAAGCACATCAAAGCACAAGGAAGACCATGAACGCATACAATCGCATAACATAACCGATTTAAGGTGGACCGGCAATCCCGAAACCGAAATGGTAGTTAATACATTAACTCACCGTATTAATTAACACCATGAGTTAATACATTAATTCGGATGTTATTCATAGTAATTCATATATGATTCACTTAGTTGTTAAGGTAGGCGCTTCATTAATTCTTGATATGTTAATGCTTTAATTAATCATTATTCATGCATTAGTTAAAGTATTAGTAAATACTATTTATGCACCAGTATTGTAAAGTGTTACCATAATATTAACTGAGGAATGTCACATTTCTGCAGTATTTTAGGGGTAATGCGATTAAATAATGTTAATGTACTCTTATTTTTTCATTACATTACCAGGAAGATAGAAAGTTGTTAGGAAACCATCTATTTTCTTACAGTGTGGTATCTTTTCTAATGCTGCGTAATGAAGACATGAACGTATTATTATGCTATAAAAATACAACCTAAACGGACACAGATAGCACATAATAATGTATAATAAGTCAGCTTATTGAACACAGAAGACTATTTTAAGATACAGCACATGATTAATCTGGTAAGGTTTGTTTTGGTTTAGCTGAATCGCATATGCCCTTAGTAGGCCTACATTTGATTTAATCCAAACAGTCCTTCAAGACAAGATTTTTGGATGGAAAGTCAAGTTCTAAACCACTCCTTTGGTCCCTCTGTAGATACATTTATGAGTGCTCTTCTTTTCACTTTCTGGGCAGTATGCTATAACATGCCCTTGGGAGCAGGGGACTGCCTGCCAACTCTCAGGCAGTGTAGGGTCATGTTGTTGTGCCCATTCAAAATGAATCTGTCTTCACGAAGCCTTAAAAGTTTAATGCATTTATAATATGTATTATACACATATCATTCATCAATTCTTAGAATGATGGTTAGGATGTTTCTCAATGGACAAAGTTTTCTCATCAATATTCATGTAGGATGGCTGTATAAAATAAGGGGCAATTCACTGCCTGAAATTGAGTGAAAGCAGATTTTAGCAGTGAGTTATTATTTACACAGTACGAATGGGAGTTCCATGCAGTGCTTTGTGTTAGTCAAATGATCATTTTGATTGATGTTTTTATCTTGAGTGCCATAGAAGAGTCAAATATCAAAATAGATGTGCACGTCCTAGGTATATGATTTTGAGACTGCAGTATAATCGCAATAAAAGTGCCACATTTATGATTTGGAGAGGTGGCACTTTTGGAGTGTTATTTTACACTTCAAGTGAAAGTGTTTCACTTAGGACTTTTCAACCTGAAAGGTCTTTAACAAATCCATCTACTCTTTTTGTCAGGCTTGCAAATTAGTATCCTAAGGTGTCCCATTGAATCCTTTTGCAGCTCATGGATTTCTAGAGTCCAATCTTATTTTCATCAGAAAGAGGAGAGTATTACACATTAATTTTACCTAGAAGTCACCTTTAGATATGACAGCGATGCAGTGAGACAGCGATGGATGTACTCAAGGATGGATAACGCATTACATTGCAATTTCGGCTCCCTGAGAACTTAAACCGTGACCTCAGAAAACGTAGCATGCTAATAATTTTTTCTGGAACTTATTTTAGAGAATAATTAAAGGAGTGCATAATTGTATTCAGTTGTATGTCATTGAATAACTTATCTTTTCAGAAAGAATTTACTTGTTAAATAAAATCCTTTCTCTGAGCAACTGCATTAGTATGAAAGGATATAATATTCCCACTTCTTCTGCGTGCAGTGTAGCTCATTGCCTGCATTATGTTTATATTTATATACAGCCTTTATCATATCAAGGGTGTGGATCATTTTGGAGGATACCGTGTGTGTCCGGGGAATATTTCTTGCCAGAGGCCTTATGGCCTCATTGCCTGCAAAATGCCACTTAGCAAACGTGTGATAGGCAAACTAACATTTTTGCAAGAGGGTAGCTGCGGTCCTGCACTTCGGAGCCTCGGACGCCCTTCGAAACGGGAAAGAGAGCAGAGTGGAGACATTTGAGAGATATGCATCACTGTATTCTGAGGGAATGCAGGACCATCTGCAGCAGAATACAAGGATTTACAGGTTTTCCGTTTGAGCGTGCAGGATTTAGTTTCGCGAAGCAGATGCTTAAACGGCTGAAAGCAGCAGAGGTAAGATATTCAGCAAGGCAAAAATACTCCTCTTTTCCAGTGTACAGTGTACCTGTTCCTTGGAGTAATTGCTCATCTCATTCAGACTGCTTTGCCTTCTGGCCCTGTTGTGCTGCCACACTGGTTTTGAAATGAAATGCTTGCAATTTTTTTTTTAGCTTTGGTCTCTGGAGAGGATACTTTCCATCGCAGTTGCCACCTCTGGTTCGATCAAAAGCAGCGTTTGGCTGTCCACTCTCAGAAGTTTTGGTGCTGGTATGTAAATCACTGCTTGTGCACCTGCTACTCTCACAGATGCAAGCAACACTCCAGCTTTCTCTTCGTATGCATTCACAACCTTATTCCTCTAAGACAGCGGCGATAAAAAAAACGAGCGTTGTTCTTATCACCTTCTTTCACAAGACTAAATACGGCATTCGCGAGAAGGCGTTTATTTATGCAAGCGCTGCAAAAGGCGTGATTAGTCTGGAGAGGAGTAATTTTGCAGTGTCAGGCCGAACCAGTTAATATTGTTGCTTGTTCTCGAACAAAAGAAGTCGATAAAGGGAGCAGATCTGCTCTTGATTTTTGACCCAAAAAGCAGATTAAAGCGTGTTTATTCCCCACTCCGTCATCCAAACAAAGAAGAAGCATTTAATAATTTGTTGCTGGGATGCATAATGCATGACGGTCATTCATCCTCATGCGCAGAGGTCGATGGGGAAGCGGCCTAACACAAGAGACCTTTCCCTCCCTCTGAGGGCCGCTTTCATCTGAAAATCCTTCATCTGCAGTAAGATGCGGGGCTGTACCTGTGGCTTGTTTCACCGCAAAGCAGCCCCTGCAATCTGTCACCATCAGATTTACCGCTTCAGCTGAGCCGCTGTTGTACAACTCGGAACAACAGGTTCCACATCTGTTGCCTGTATCTTTCAATCAGGGACAGCTGCTCTCAAAGGGTTTTGAGGGGAAACGCACATCGACAGTTAGACTGATAACGGAATCTCTATTTCAGTCATTTGCGTAAGAATGACACAGCAGAGAATATAGTTCTGATGAATGGGTTTCAGTTGCCTAGCAGACTGGTATAATGTAGTTGTCCGTCAAGGAGACTGCTGATGTTGTATATACCATATGCCAGAAACGCATCGTTGGAAAAAAAGACAGATAGGTATGTCTAAACTTCCTGGAAGCATTTGAGTGGGAACAGAGAAACTTAAAAAGTGTCAATGGCTTACCCATACTGGGGAGCACCCCCGGCACACCAACCCCACACAATCTCCACCTCTTGGGGTTGTGGATCCCCACTGGTTTCAGAGTCTTTGGAGCAACTGAGCTTCCCACCCCCTGCCTCCCAGTCCTCATATGCCAGCGAATGCAGCCAAAACTCTCGACTCGATGTTGGTTCGTCGCCGCGTTTGCCCGGCAACCGTTTCTCCTGGCACAGGGCTGGCCCATCTGCGATGGGATGTTTGCAACCATGGCCACAAGGTGCCCATCAGCGACGCCTGTATTTACAAGTCAGGCCTGACATTTGGATGCTCAGGAGGATGCTGGTCATGTAAAATGATTCACCCTTGTCTGTTTCTACCACACCATTTGCTCATCTTCTTTGATGCTCAAAAATGCTCATCTCCCACCAGGAGTATTTCCTGCTTAGCGCTGGTAAGGGTTGTATTTCTCACTAAATTCCTCCTGGTCCTTCCCTTTTGTAGTTTATTCTGAGAGGCTAGAGTCCAACTAATTCCTGATACCTCGGCTTTGTGATTTTAAAACCCCTACCCTAATATCTTGGGAAAAAAAGATTGTGTTGAAAATTACCTGTTTGTTAGTGGACCAACACAGCAGTGTTCAGAACAAAATTGACATTTAGGAGCTGTCTCTTGTTACTATACAAGCAGAGGTGACTTGTGTTACTTGAAATATCCTGGGTAATTTAATTATGCTGCAGTTTTTCACAAAAACAGCAATGCAATGTGTGACTAATTCTTACTGTGGAACTTTTGGTGATGACTTTCAATAAAATTCACAATGTTCTGGAAAATTATTGTGCAAAACAGTGAGATTTGGTTTGGCATGTATTGACGATGCCAGTTTCCAGAAAGGTTAATAAAATAGTGCTAAGGCAGAGTGTGAAATATCCAGGTATTATAGATCTGATTTGGATCTATTGAATGGATACATCACAGTCTGTTTTAACCCTGTTTTAATAATGCTTGTTTCCATGTTCGGAAGCTTCCATTGGATACCCTGCAATTATAACTGAAAAGAAAATCTTAGAAAGGGCGGATCTGCTTTCCAGTCCCAATATTATATAAGTATGTTTATCGGATGTTATATAGTTGTTTGGACTTCTGTAAACTGAAAAGGGTATTGTGAAGAGAGATTGCAAATCAAATGGCTGGTGAAAACAGGAGGTTGTGACAGGTAAATAATATCTCTGTCCATATGGCAGACGGTTTTTATTGCTTAGTAATTAAAAGTTGGCTGACAGAATGTGATAAAGCAAACAGCCATGCATAATTATGAATTTTAATTAGCGGGAGTGCTTGTTGTTGTGAATTCTTGTTTTAGTAATATGAGTCCTCTTAAAGTGTTTAAGTGTCGTTTTGGAAGCTGTTTGTGCAGCGTATTTATATGAGCAGATTTATTTAAATGTTTTTTTCCTCCAAGGTGAAATTATTTTACTTGTGGTAGTAAATGGAATAATTTGTTTGTTATCTTGGCATTAGTCATATTCTTTTTAAAGTTATTTTTGTCTTACTCTTCTTTTATTCCCCAAATTAGGAGTACCCAAATGTATCATTAGCTCTTACTGTTGCTGCAGTATCCTCTGTGAATTTGGGACAGAACAGACTAGCACAGCTGGAGCAGGTGGGCCGTGGGCCCCCAACTGACCGGAGCACAAAATAATGGGTCAGTTGGGGTATTTCAAATTTTTATTACAGAATTGAATTGAGGGCATGTATTTCTCTGTATGCTGAGTTGAACAGCACCAGGGATTCAATGACAACAGTGAAAGTAGAAATGGACAAAGGCAGCACGCAATACATGGAGGTTCTTTGCCTGCCACTCAGTAATGCCATCTTTAAAGATCATCAGCTGCCTGCCACTCCAAAAGGGGCTACTTATATTAGCTTCGCTAATGATACATAGACACATGAAAGAAGAACCATCAGCAGAACATGGCATATTACAGCTGTGGCAAGTTATTAAAACTTGAGCCAGTCTGAAATATCTTACACGTCATAGATGCTGTTAAAGGTCTCCTCCTGAGAGCTCAACCTATTGTTGTAAAAATGACCTCGCTTGAAACTAAATACTTGACTTAGCTGTTTAGGGTAGTTTTATGCAGAAAAAATAATTAGGCACCTGGAAAAGTTATTTTGGTAGTTTTTTCATTTTATAATAAGTGTTCAGCTCGGTTTCAGCAGGTATTACCCTGTGGTGTAACACATTCTTACAGTAATACTTTGGTTATAATGATGTAGTTGAACCCACTGAATACATGAGGCCACTGCAGATGTATTGTCGCACCAAAAAGCCATTATTTTATCTTTGTTGAATGGAGAGCTTTTCCCCCACATTGAGCTTACCTTGTCTCCTGTTGGGACACGTGCTGTGTGGTTGTGTAGTTTTGATGGCAGACTACTTTACTGGCATTTAGCAGATGCGCTTATACAGAGCAACGCAAGTGCAAAGATCAGGGAAGTGAAGTGCAGGCTCGGAGAGGGAGAGTACCTGAACATCCCGAGATTTTGGCACAGAGGCATGACAATGGTATGTATGATCTGATGATCTGTTGAAGCTATGAAGGGGCAGTTTCCTTTCTATCCTGGTAGGCTAGCATCAAGGTTTTAAATTTGATGTGAGCAGTTATGGATAGCCAGTGGAGCACCTTGGGAATGTTTTGCGACTCTTGGGAGGTTGCAAACCAGGCAAGCAGCATTGTTCTGGATGAACTGCTGGAGGCATGGAGGCCAGTAAGGAGAGTGTTGCAGTAGTCAAGGCAGTAGAGGACCTGAACCAGAAATTGCGATGAGTAGATATGGATGGATTGAGAAGAATTAATAGATTCTCCTGATCTGCCCGTCTGGCTTATTGACTGCCGCAATGCAAATTTTTATAAAATAATACCTATTTTAGTTCACTTTATACCTCTCATCCTCATGTCTGTGGCTTGGTTCTCATAGCTAGGTACCTTTTTATAGGTGGTTTATGGTGGATTCAATTTAACACTGTTAACTAACCCAGATGTTGTATTTTTAATCAATCCTATGCTATTTAGGTACTTTTTTATTTTTATTTAAACTTTATTAAACTCCAATCACAGACACACACAGAAATGGCTTAAATGAATGAAAAGCAGCTGCACCACACACACACTTACAGGACTTTTTTTTTTTTATTTTTATATTAATTAAAAAAAAAAAAAAAAAAAAAAAAATGCAAAAAAAAAAAAAAAAAAAAAAAAAGTAAAAAAAAAATTTTAAAAATAATAAATAATAATAAAAAAATAATAAAAAAATAAAAAAAAATGTATTCAATGCAAACATGAAATGTTCAAACACATCAACAACACACAACTACAGACACACTAACTGAAAACTATAAACAAAAAAAAAATGAAAAAAAACAAAAAAAAAAGTAAAAAAACACAAGTGTAAACAATAAAAAAAAAACAAAAAAATTATATATAAATAAAATTATATAAAATAAAATCATGTTAGTTGGCATATTCTCTGATAGAATCAATACTATGATCCGTTTTTCTGACCCATTCCGAAAATCCATGAAAGCAAGGCGAGGATTTTTTCTAGCCAGGCTGACAAGTTTGTCAAAAATAACAATTACACCTCGGCAAGCGAATGTACATTCCTGTATTTTCTGTAGTTGCTTGCATAAAACTCTAGAAATACAACTAAAAAGGATGTTATGTTCGGCTGTAATTTATTGTTCAAAGCATCCAATAAGACATTGCAAACATCATCGCAAAGGTTATAATGTCCTCTATTGGATAAAATAGTTTTCAATCAAACCAGAATGAACTGGAATGCGTAACAGCTGCATGAACAGCTGGTGGGGTGTTACGTGTGGGGTTTTCAGATAGTGTAATAACATTTTAAAGCGGTGTTGATTTTTTGAACAGATTGTCCAAGACAATAAATGACCACTGAATCTTGAAAGGGATATCTCTCTGCGTAAAATCGTAAAATTGTATATTTATTTCATATCTAGTTGCAGATATTGGGCCTCATTCATGACATGTGAGCAGAAGCACGTAAATCGTTCATATTCATATAATCACTAAATTGTGCCCGTATTTTGGCATTGCAGGAGCAATGAATGCCTCGGTTCAGCAATCTCACGGTGCCGGCAGCATGGCCACTAGGGGGTCTGCATGAAAGGGTTAAGGATGTAATACATTGGCAGTTTTTCTTAGAAGTGACTGAGAGCAATCTGAGTGCACAACAGACCTCGAGATAAGCACATCCTGTAAATATCCACATGCATCATCCCCTTTGAAAATACAAGGTAGATGTTCAGGGCAACTGGCAGCATGCATTAACCCTTTCGGAAACGATAGGAGAGCCCTGTTCTACCGTTTGGACGGAAAACAGCCCCAGTCCAGGTCCTTTTGTGCTGGTCATATAGTCTTAATGGGCTTTTTGTGATGAAATGTGTAAATCCAAGAGTATGTGCATTTATGCTGATTATGACCTGTAATTGTTTTCTGGGCACTGGAATGGCTGCGCCACCACTTTGGAAACAAGTGGAGAAACACTGGCAGCTGAAATCATGAGAGGAGCTTAGCTGTGGTTTTGACAGGGATAGTAGGGATAGGACACTAATGTCATCACCCATTGCATAGAAATCAGAGAAGAGACTCGCCAATCATGGAATATGTTGGTAGTAACAAATAATGCCAAAGGTGATCGGAGAATACCTTCTGGTGTTATCTCTGGGATACAGTCAGGAACGCTGGAAGTATAGAAAGTATCTGCCAACTTTTTAAAATTGTGAACATACTCCTTCACTGGTGAAGTGACTTTAGTTTTAATGGGAAAGTTGATGACAACAAAGTCATATCCCAATGTTACGATCCTTGGGCAAGTGGTAAGATAAATTCCTTTAGAAACAGTTTTTCAGGGTCCACGGTTGACGTAGCGGTCTTTGTCTGTGCGGTTGTGCTCCGAGATCCGAGTATGGGCGGTGCCTTCAGGGAGCAGCAATTGGCGGCTGCTCTCGGGCTGGGGGGAGGACTTGGTGGGTGAGAATCGTTGCATACAAAATGACCTCGGGCAAGCTGGGATCACGGTCAGGAGCTTGAGGAGTCGAGGCCTGAAGAGGGTGTGGGGACCTCTTTCCTACTACCGCCTGATGGGGTCTAGCCGCAAATTCTCAAAGCGGTTGCTACATGGGAAATTTAATTAGATAGGGTACAATTAGCTACCAAATTGGGAGAAAATGGGGAAAAAACAGAAATAAATTAAAAAATTTAAAAAAAGAGAAACTTTCATTTAATTACACACTATCCATGTTCTTCCTATTCAAATAAGAAGCTCTTAATGCCTTTCAGATAATTTAATTCACTGGATTTCAAGGGACAAAGATTTGACTGGATTCATTTCACATAATTGTCTACTATTTGATTAATTGGCCACAATGTAACAGTGCTTAATTGCAGTTAATGGCAATAACTGGCAATTAACAGATTAGCTAAATGGATGAAACAGTCATCATATTCAGGCCCAGAAATGTTTGTTGTTCATACAGAGAATAGAAAACATTAAACACTGCAGTCGGCAGTTTGCATACTATATCCATGGAGCTTCAGATTATTTTAAAGTGAACTCAAGTGTGATCTAGTGCTGCACTAGAGGAGGCGAAACATAATTGGCCATTTAAAACCAAAGTGCTTCTGCGTCCTCTCAATCTGAGTGCTGCGTGCTTTGAAAAAGGATCTTTTCAAATTGTTTGTTTTGAGAAGCCTAATTACCATCATCTATTTTTTTGCCCCCCCCCCCTGAGTTGCTGGTAGCGTCTTTATGTTTGTAGTCGCTGCCTTCAGCTCAGCAGACATTTACCGCCGATTGACGCTGCCATGGTCCGAGTCTGATTCCCGAAAGGCGGGGCATGTGAATGGGACGTCCTCCTGGGACCGAGAGGAGTGTGCATTCAATTAAACAAACCAGTTAGGCAGAGCAAGAGTTTTCAGGGGTTGATATGTGAATGGGCCATGTGTTGAATTTTCCTGTTGTAAAATTTAGAGCTGCTCAAGGGTTCAAGGGTTTTAACTGCACAGATTAATAGATTCAAAGTTTTGGGAGGCTATTCCCTGTTATGTCCAGAGAGAATGAATGTGCAATGCACATAATCAGTGGCTTGAAAGGAACATGATGTACTAACAGAGGTAAATGTAATGGAAGATACAGATACATCACCGCACTGTGTCTACTGTAGACATACTTAAAAGGAATAATGACAATAACAGAAGGCATAGCACCATCTCCACATATAACCCAACACAATGGCCTACTTATAATTCAAAACAAATTGAACAAGTAATCCGTAATTACTGTAACATAACTAATCACTCTTTCCTGTAGACAATGTGAAGAAATTATTGATGCCACATGCATTTACTCAGAGAACACCTTGGATTGTCAGTGTGGAGGATTTAAACCCAGAGCCAGGGTAATGCAGTAAATCCAACCTCAGCATGCCATTCTGCCTGTCTGTCAGTCTCAGCCCTTTAAAAAAGACACTGAGCTTGGGTGTTTCCATCTCAGTAGTAAGCTAGGTACAATGAGTTTTTCCTCTTGCCTCTCAATTCCCACAGTGCCCCACTTTGCATTTTCTGAAACATATTTGATTGTTTGTGCAGGGGAAATGAGAGATTACACATTCAATTGGCCAACTGAGTGCATTTGCATTCAAATGTACAGTTAGTATTTTTTGAATGAATAATGCACATTTATTATTAACCAGATTTCTATAAGAAATATCCTTAGATAAGACAAGGATTAAATATAAATGAGATTAATAGTCTCACTGAGGAGAACAAAAACACCAAAAGCAACTAGATCATTCTATCATTATCAGATGTAGCGGGCACCCCAAGATGCCTTGAGCATCTGTTCAAAATAATAAGTAGTAGATGAAGCAACACTCCTGCAGCTTAAACATTATTTTTATGGTTGACCAACTCACTGCTATTGCTCATTGCTGTCAAAAAGTGTGCTTTCATTTTACTGGGATTGTTGGCTCTTTTTTAGTTTCTTTTAATTAAATTTCCACCTCAGTGACAGTCCTGATCGCTCCAGGACATTACCATCATACTTGTCTTTCCAAGCACACCTGCATTTGAAAACTTTCACAGAAAGCAGATATCCTAGGGTAGTCAAGGCGGTTTTATGAAACAAAAAATATGGCAAACATTTATATTTGCCTTACACAGTGGTCAGCCATTATATCTGCTGGGTGATGTAATCTGGAAATTTGAGGTGGTTGGCATCAACCTGTGAGTTGAAATGGGTGATATTAAAAACCAAAAAAAGTGACTGCTCAATAAACACACAAATTTGTGTTTCTGTGGAAAACATATATGCTTATTTTGTTAAAGTAAGTTAAAATGTTTTTTTTGTATTTCCGACTTTATAATATCAATTTTTAATAAGATGCATACAGTATATTGTGATTACACTGGCGATTGGTTCCCAGCCTCCTAATAGGCTTTAGTCCTTGGGAAACCCATATCGGTTGATCCACATACTTTCATTGTATTTTATTTTGAAATATGTGGCTTTCAATTAGACTCCTTTGTGAATAAGATTTAGGTCAGATGAGATATCTCGTCTCATGGACAAGACTGATTTAGTTTAGTTTTTTAGATTACATTTTTTTATAAAGAAGAATTGTATGCACAAAATTATTAATCAGATTGTAGACATTGCCAGCCATGAAGGATTTGTCACCTGCATCAAAGGAGAGAGGGGTGTCACTAAGTGTTATGGAGGGTGTAGTGCACAATAGTCTATGTAAAGAGGTGGAAAAACTGAACAGATGTGAATGAACATAGCAGCAGGTCCATGGTGATTCCACAAAGATTTAATGTCACACCAGATCCGATTGAAGTATGTGAATCACCTGATCTGGCCTATTACCGTCAAAATGGAGAATAGGGTAGGAGGGAAAGGATTACCCTCATTAAAATGTCAGTGGGTCATCACTGGGCATTAGATTGATACTGTACTGATACCGTAATATATTATAAACAGTTTAGAATCTGTAAAGGTAATCAAAAAATATATTTAAAAAAAATCTAGACAAGGGCAGGAAACTGGGAAATCAAGTTTTCAATGTGGGAATTACAAATTTAAGAGAGTTTAATTATTTTTTTGGAAGGAGCAAAATTAGAATCTGTTCAACTAGAATATGATCACCTCAAAGCTCTCACTGTGCCAGTGAGAGCTGTAAGAAGACCAAAACGAGTCTGGAATATACAGTATATCAACAGTTATTGAGTATAAATCTGTGCAGTTTGGGACCACACCATAATGATGTAGAAACATCATAAAAAAGTACAAAGAAGGGCAACTAAATTGCCTCCTTGTATTAAATGTGAAAGTTTTGAGGAAAGTTACTTAATCGCTTTTTTGCTTAGCAGGAGGATTGAGGTTTTTACATTACTGCATTCATGGTTTTCAATTCATTCAAGGCATTGTAACAAAGTCAACCTCAAAGCTTTCACGTCGAATTCTGTCAGCGGAATAGGGGGGATTGAGGCTTTTCAGTTCATAAAGCGCACTGTAACATAATAAACCTAGATGCAATTCCAGGTAGAGTTCTGTCAGCAGAACAAGGGTGCAAAGATAAAAATTAGTTGCAAATTTCACATTGATATCAAAGTATTGTTAATTTGTATTTCTTTTTCACTCAAAGACATGGCATGGAACAGCTTGCCAGGATGCCAACCTTGGGGTATTCAAGTCCAGGCATGAGGCATCGCTGTATATTGTAGTCTGGTGTTAATAGACACCTAGATGTGATGAATGGGCTGTTCTTGTCATCATGTAGTCTTTATTTTTTAACATACCCATCCCTCTTGGTTGGCATGTGTATAGACGATGTCTCATAGTGTGATGAAGGGGGAATCTGTGTTAAGACAGATATCAGTCATCTGCAACCGTGAAAGCACTATTCCGCTCAGTACCACGCGCATATTCTTGAGTGCTGTTTTCAGTGATGTGTTTTGTGTTCGGAGCTTCTGGAGAGTAGAATAGATACAGAGCTCAGAGGAAAATCTGCTTTCTTCAGTTGTGTTCCCACACACAATGAATCTGTCACGTCCCGTGCCTCTGTGAATTCCTGCTTTTCCGTTTCTATGCGTTTTCTGTGTTTGTATTCCGTTCCGTTTTCCCTTTCCCCGATTGTGTGCCTCTGCCTCCCGCACCTGATATGCTTTTCCTCATGTGTTATCGTCTCACCTGTTCCTCGTTTGTCTCGTCATCAGTCTGGCATATAACCCCTCCTGTTTCTTTGTTCTGTGCCAGATCGTCTCGTGCCCTGCAGTCGTGCTTGTCACATACTTTCCAGCGGTTATTCCTGCCTGCTCCTTTCCTGTTCAAAGTTCCTGTTTCGAGTCCTGTTTCGTCCCGTCCTGCTTCCTGTTCTCCTGCCTGCCTTTTTGTCTTCGTCCAGCCCTGCCCCAGTCCGCCTGCCCGCCTACCCATCTCCGTCCTAGCCCCGCTCCAGCCCTTCGCCCTCCTGTTCTCCAGCCCCCCCCCACGGATTGATCTCCCGGTTCCGACCCCTGCCTGTTCTGGGACTTTGCCCTGCCTTCTCCGCATTGCCCTGTTTGCTCGTCTCTTACCGCTGCCTGGACTTGACTACGGTTCTGCCTGGACTTGACTACGGTTCTGCCTTTCCCGTATCGCATTGTTTGCCAGATTCTGACCCTTTTCAGTCGACTCTGAATAAAGCCTGATTCTACTACATCTTGGTGTCTGCGTGTGGTTCCGATCGGTTCCTTAACATGAATCATTATTTCTTGGCTGGACCTGACATTCACCTCTTTAATGTACCATTTTGGGGGTGTAAAATTGCAGAAAAATAATCAAACATTTGATTTAACCCATTACAATTTGACAAATTCCATATGAAATACAAGTCTTTGGGTGGTGTCTTTATTAATAAGCAGAGAGCATGAGTTTGGCTGGTAATAATTATAAAAAAGGGGTTCAGATGACTAAGATTAGGCTACTTACTGAGCATGAGATTCTCACTTTATTTACATCAGCAGCACATTAGATGCATCACTTCTCTGGTGCACATGTATATGGTGTGTCACCATATCAGCCATAATCTTAGTATTGCTCTAACACTGTTAATTCTGTTTTTCACTTATTTTCTAATACCAATACAATCCTGATGTTATCGTGCATCTCTAGCACTAGTGTTCAGTAGCACATTCGAGATGGCAACCTGCTCCCGTAGAGCCACTGGCCTCCTCAGCATCGGAGCCAAAAAAATACTCAAAATGATCATGAACTGTAAAGTATGAATGCAATAAGTGCTCTGTCTTGAAGACTGAATTGGCAAGATTAGCTGAACCAGCTACTTTAGAAAATTAGGTGCAAGGAGATTTCATCCTTTTTATGAAAGATGCTTTGCTGATGTGCGCAATAATATGCTAGAAATGTCGTTAGCGAACCCACCAGTTTCAGTACTAACCAATGCAATTTGCAATCGAAGGTTATGCAAAGATGGTAATTGTGGCTATAAAGCAATCAGTCAGCTAAAAACATAACATTGACAGATAGTCAATCTAGTGTGTGGATTAATTTCTTTTCTTATTTCTAACTGTCTAAAGAGAAACTAATATTGCCATTTTGTAAATTTGTGGCTTGGTGTCCTTTCTCTGGACTTCAGGAAGATGCAAGCTGTCAGGCTGCTATGCTGTGATATACAGTGAGCACCATAATTCATTGGACAGTGACATTTTTTGTTATATTGGTTCTGTACTCTAGCACTTTGAGTTTGAAAGGATACAATGACAATGAGGTTGAAGTACAGAAGTACAGACTGTCAGCTTTAATTTGAGGGTATTTTCATCCCCTCAGTCACATAGTCACACATACATAGTCCCCCCCCCCCCACCATTTTCAGGCATCAGAAAATATTGGACAGTTTAACATAATGTAGAATAAAGTAATCATTTTTGATATTTGGTTGCATATCCTTTGCATGCCATGACTTTCTGATGTCTGTGACCCAACAACATCAAAATACTTGATATATTTTTTGCTGGTACTACAAGCGATACTATAACCTCTCTGCATTTGAATGGATCTCTATGGGAATTGGGAAGTGGGACTAGATTTAGCAGTAAATTATGCTGGAACAGTACGGAATACATGGTTGGTGAAATGACTAAGTCATCAAGGGTCTGTGGTATCAAACAAGCCTCAAACCATCACTCTCCTGCCAGATATGCAGTAGATATGGATGAATCACTTTAAGGGTTGTTTCTCCTGAAAATTTTTCTCATTGAACTTTATGGAAAAATAAGTTAGACGAAGAAACCCTTCAAGTTATCCATCCATATCTACTGCATATCTGGCTACAGAGTGATGGTTTAAGGCTTGTTTGATACGTCAGACCCTTGATGACGTTAGCCAACCATGTGTTACATACTGTTCCAGTGTAATTTACAGATAAATGCAGTCCAACCCTCCCATAGAAATCCATGGAAATGTAGAGAGGTTATAATATCGCTTGTAGGAGTACCAAAAAATAAGATATCAAGAGTATTTTGATGTTGTTAGGTCACAAACATCAGGAAGACATGGCATGCAAAGGATAGGTGACCATATATTAAAAATGTACAAAAGGTTCTATAATTTCTAAACGATATGAAAATTGTATCCTTTCAAACTCAAAGCTAGAGTACAAAACCAAAATAACAAAAAAGGTGTCACTGTCCAATTATGGTGCTCACTGTATCTGACTCACTCCCTCTACCAGGACCAGCTTGGGGCGTTACCAAATAATATTCACATTATCTGTGTGTGTTTTCCCAATACAACAGTCTTGTCAATTATATGTAAATTACCATTTGAATATTGATGTCATTTGCATCTGTTGCCACTCGGGTGGACACACAGAACTTGCACACAGCACCTTTAAGTAAATTATAAGCATGTGTACACACTATAATAATGATAAAGAAACCTTAAGTACAAGAAGGTAGTGGAGTGTCCAGATCAATTTTAAAGGGGGGTGGGGCAAGCTTGGCACAGAATTACACAGGGGTGGCATCTATGAATGACCAAATTTGACACATCACCACAAATGTCATTTCTTTCCAAACAATCTCTTGACAGTTAAAATTACATTGCAGACTACGAATAAAACCAATTAAAATATTAATATCACACACTGAGAGATGGATGGTGGATAGAGAGACACTACATATACAGAGAGGGAGTGATAGATGACTTATAGAGAGAAAGAGGAGAGCGTATATAGAGGGCAGAGGTTAGAGAGAGAATAGAGGTCAGGATAAACAGAAGTTAGACAGAGGGTAAATAGGGGATTGATAGAGGAAATACAGGAGAGAGAAAAATATAGGATACAGAGGGAAAATGAAGCAGGGAGAGAGAGGGAGGGAGAAAGGGACAAATAGATAGGGGAGATGGAGGGAGAAATAGAGGGAGGGAGAGGAGATAGTGGGAGAAATAGAGGGAAGGAGAGGGGGGAGGGAGGGATACATACAAAGGGGAGATACAGAGGGAGACAGACTGATCATATAGCAGTCACACTAAATAAAATATGTATATTGCTGAACCCCCTCCACAATCTCCCTACGGCTCTCAAGTAATTGTCAAACTTCAGTTGCAGTCATTTAGCAGGTGCAGTCTAGTTAAAGGAGGTGGGTTTCTTAGCTAGTAGGCATTGCACTCCTACAAAAGATCAATAATTTGTGTTGGGTATGTTATATGCAAATACAGGTTGGCATCCTTAAAGTGCCTGCTTGTTGACTATTTCAATTACACAGCTACTTGTACAGATATGACTGTGGCAGTCCCTATGTTGGTTAACTAACCTTTTGAAACAATAACAGAAAATACCCTGTAGCTTATTCAAGTATGACAAAATAGTCTTTATGGATTGTGTAAAACTTAGACTTTAGCCCATTTTCAGATGGTGATGTAAACATTTCTTCAAAAAGTAGTCCAGTTACTGAGTTGAATTCAGATTCTATTGTTTATAACATTGAGGGTATGAGTACCGATTACATTTTAAAAGAGACAACCAAAATATAATGGATTACCTACACAAGTCAACATCAATAATAATCAGTGACGAGAATGAAAAATGAATTACTCTCAATTTAATGAAACTTCAGCCTATGCTGCATTTTGAAGCAATTTTAATCTAACATTGAGACTTAACGTAAAATTTAACGTTTAAAAAAATAAATAAAAATGCGGCCAGATTAAACGTTGTCTTTGAATATCGATTAGGTTAATGGTATCGTCATAATATAGTAATATAACGATTAGGTTCATGTACAATTTACTTACATTTGATATAATTGGAAAACTGTGGGTAAAGTAACGTTTGCTTAGCTACCTACCTTTTACCTCAGGATCAGGTAGCCTAACGCAGATCACAGGTTTAATTGAATTTGGCGAACATCCTTGACAGAAAACATGACATATAGATAAACAGTTTGGTGTAATCTGACAAAAAAGGAAAATGGAAAAGTATATATGTATGTATATTTATAAGAATCTGGTTCATTTAGATTAATATTTACTGAACAATAACGTTCATGCCTTCTCACAGAGAGAGAGACTATCCTGCAGTAGCAGTTTCAGTTGAGCAGCTACAAAATATTCTTGCGACTGTAACACAACGGCTCGTGAGACCCACAGAATGACACTGTTACTGTTCAGTGTTCAACTGCAGAGTGCAGACAGACTCTGGTGAGTGACTGGCTGTCGGTCTTTGTGATGTATGTGATGCGACTAGGGGTACAGAAAAAAATAAGTGGTTAGCCCAGCGTTATTTACAGGCCTACACTTTGAGGTAAATGAAGATTTAAATCGTTAACGTTCAGTTTTATCTAGCGATCTAGCTACATTTACGTCCACTAAACCTATAAATCAATGATATCAATCAAATAGTAGCTTATTTTGTCATCTTTAACAAGTTTTCCGGCGTGCCACCCGTGGTGGCCAATCAAATTTCTGTGGGGGCGGGTGCCACCACAGCCCCCCCTGGACACGCCACTGCAAGAAGGGCAACTAAATTGCCAAATAATATTGACATTACCTGCGTGCATTTCCCCAGCAGCCAATTATATTAAGATTTTCATTTGAATATTGATGTAATTCTGGTCTGTCACCTGGGTGAAAACTTGCAGCCACTTTGGCTGGTAACCAATCATGTTGTGTTATTTTGTAAAGGGTAATGTGGCTGGTAAAATGTTGAAAATGGCTGGTGTATTTTTAGAATACACAAGCCACAAACGTTAATTTCAAAACCTGGTTAAAGGACAGTTTTGCATTTAATTTTTCCTTATATTTCTCTTTTGTGCTCTGGGGAGCAATCTTGAATGGGGGGGAGGGGTTTCCCATTTTTCCATTTTTTTTTTCTTGAAGTGACATCTTACGTTATGACAGGGCTACTCTTAACCCTGTGTGAAGACTAGGCTACTGCACCCAAAGTCTTAACTTTTTCAGTGCACATTGATCATATTGCTCACCATAGGCCACATAGTGCTACAGAACAGCTGATGCCAATTGGAACAGAGGTGTATCCCTCAGTGACAAACAATGTTGTGATAATAACCCAGTATATCCTTGACAGTAACAGTTAACTGTACCCTGCTGCTGCTGAATAATAGTCATATTTGTAAATGTACAAAGGCCTGAAATCTAAAGGCTCTAGCCTGCACTTGTGGCAAGAACCTTAACCAACTGAGCGACTTGGAGTATTCTAAGTAAAAAAACTTTAATGATGCTTTCCTTTTGAGTCAATACAATGGTTCAGTGAGCCTTGAACAGGGGATCAATAGAGGGGGTGCAATGGAGAGAAAAGTCAAAAATCAGACACCCGTGCTTGCCAGTAGAAAGAACCTATGGAAGTCTTGATACGCTTCTATAGAGCAATGTTAAACCCTGTCTCCAGGTCCCTTGTAGATTTGGAGATTCACAGGTAATAAAAAACTGTTCAGATATGATTTTGCCCTTTATTTCTCGCACCGCTGAACCAATCGTAGAAATGGCTGCCTTGCAGAAACAAATGTCAGAAAGAAATTGGTGAGACCTAGCTTACTTACTCCAGTTGTCTGCCAATTTAGACCCACCGCAGCTCGACAAAGCCAACGAAAGGTCAAGACCAAAAGGACAACCAGAACAGGAAAGCGAATGGAATTGTGGGTCAGGGAATGGAGCATTAAATCTGTGCGGCGATTAAACAGAACACCGCTCCTAGGCATCACGGAGGTTAAAAACTTTTCAACGTCCTTGTTTTGACTTAACATTTTGACACAGTTGTTTGGTGCTGTAGTGACGGGTTGGAGGTTGTTGGGGCAGGACTGGAATATGTGACTCAGGGCATCGCCATGGCTACTGTGCGAAAAACGTCCTTCCATCAGTCTTCTCACCGGTTGAGCAAGATTTCCTGCTCGTCATGCATCATCAGTGATTTACGTGTTGACGCCTCACTGGTGATGAATAGCGGCATTACCGCCGGACCTGTCACCCAGCTTCTGAGACAGTTTATGGTGGGGAAGGCAGAGTGAGTGTCTTTGGGGGTAGTTTGCTGCCATCATTCCAAGCCCGCAGCTATTTTAGTGACCTTGGAATTTGTGTCAAGTGGAAACATGTAGGAGGGGGTGCATCATTAAGGATCAAGATTAGCATCCAGTATGATTTGTGCTACACATTTTTCAGCGAGGGACATTTGCTGGGATTATGTGGCTGGGCTAAAAATGTGCTTTATGGAACGAACCACAAAGACACAGTAGCCCACTAGATACCTACATTAGTTAACTTAGCTAACAGTTAAATGGTTATGACTGGACAATGTTTGTGTTTATGCAGTTTTGACCGAAATTAGATAATGTCCCTAACGTTTTAATGTGGCTATATGACCTCAATTTAGCAAAGTTACTACACGTTTCATTGTGAATTAATTAATGGCTAACTTAGCAGTCTTTAATAACGTTAACTGTTACTAGAAAATTATCCAAATTAAGATGAGAGCTAAGTTTATAACTATATATATATATATATAGCCTAGCCTACATTAATGTTAACATAGCCTATTTGTATCTAAGGCTATCAAAGCTGTGATGTAGCGAGTAAGATAGCAAAACTGCACAAAATAAAAAGTGCCACAGGCTCATACAACACAACATAATTTTGGAAATTGTGGTATCCATCTATGTATATCCTGCACTGGGTTGTGTGTGTGGGGTCAGTCCAGGCTCAGCAGCTGGAGTGAGCGGCTCGAACAAAACAAATTATGGCTGTGAATGAGCATGCATGTGAAAAAAAAAAAAACTTGCTAACTCGAGCCCAATAAGTATCTTTTCCACCCCAGATTTTGGCATTTTTTGAACCTTAAATTAACCTTTTTTTTTTTTTGAATGCATGATATCTTCAGAATGTATAACATGAGAGTGCTCTGGTCTTGGCTCCCCTGTAGAACAGACGGTAAGAGACATGGTTCAGCTGAACACACATATTAAATACACAGTAAGGGCACCTGCTGGCAGCCAGGAAGATTGTTGACTAACCATGGGCAGTGAAGGAAAGTAGGTCTTGGCTCAATTATAAGAAGTGGAGGCAGTGGTTTTTCAAAAGGAAGTGTCTCAATTGATGTTCAGACCACCATGGTTAACCATGGGATCTCAAGCGGGTTTCCCTCAGTCGGTTTATGCTGTGAATTTGTATTGACATGGTGTTTGCATGAGCAAACTGGGCAGGGAGAAAGAGAAAAAGAGGAATTGCCTGTGGTCGTATTTTTGCCTCATCAGCTGTTCTGCAGGCCTGTATGAAAGTGCTCATGGTGCCTTGCAAACACAGATGAAAATTGGATCCTTCTGAACATACAACTCTGATGGGATTCTGGTCTCAAGAGGTTTGACTTGAGAGTGTATTATAGTATAGCCTGGTGGTTGCTTGGGGGTGAGTGGTACTGTGGCGACTCGAGTGCGGAACGATCATCCGTAAGCTCTAATGGAAAAAAAGGCATTTGTCAAAATGCTGTCAATGTTGCTCTTACTTTCCTCAGTCAGATTATCCTCTGTGTCTTTCCCTGGCTTGCCAGTGGGCTTGGCAATGGTACCTGTGTGGATCTGACTGGCATATGGTCTGCACCTATCCCCATAAGTCAGGTCCCATCGGAAATGATGGATAATCGATGAAGAGGCTGACATTCTTGAATTCCTAACAGAGCAGAGACTATCGACTATTTTCTGTTACTCTGAAACTCTGTCTCAAGAAACGTAAAGAGTATGGGTCTTATATTTTCACCAGATATTTCTTTTCAATTTTGTCAATATAAGAAATCCATCCATGTGACTTGAGTGACCAACTGTTGAGTAAGCAACTTGCATTAGCCAGGCGATTAATCCCATTTAATGTTGAGTCAGGTGAAGATAAAATAAAAAAGAAAACTCTAAATGAAATTATCCACTTTATTAAGAGATCACTGCCTTCCTACCAGCAACACTATATAGCCTGATACATCACTTAGAATATTTTTAATTTTACAGTGATAGATGATTCTTACAATGTCACACTATCACATAATTATTTTTGTCTCTGACCTGATTTAGAGAAAATACTATCATTTTCATGTTTTAAAGTTTTCATTGATGGAGTGGTCACTTAATGTCACACCAGTCACACCATTTTGCAGAAAATTGTCTCGCAGTTTCACTTTGGTTTTGGACATTTTTCTGGGACAGATCAAACGCACCTGCATGAAGGGATCCAAATGTTGAAGCCAGTCAGGCTGAACAGGGATATCTGTTTGGTGATTCTTATCTGTACATCCTGTTTTATTGACTGAGGGCAGAGCAGAGATTTGGTATATGCTGGCTGCAGACATTATTGATCTTCACTAGCCTCAGACAATTTTGTCCCACATTGCCATCCAGCCTGCGGGGAGCAGAGGGGAATGCCATAATCTCCACTCTTTAAACTCTTTTTCAGCACTGTCAGACCTAATGCAACAGTAAAGAGTCCCACTATGGCTGATTTTAAACCCGACAAGATTCCTGTATGTCCGTCTTTGCTTTAAATCGGACCTTAGCATTTGACGTTTTTTGGCGAGTTTGTTCCTCTGGCCATATGAAATCAGGCACTGATTGGATTGTCACGTTTCTGTGTCTGGGAGTACAAGCAAGAAGAATAAAAGGTAGCCATGGTACATTTGTGCTGTTGGCCTCTTTTTGTTATTTTACACAATCTCTTTCACTCTTCCTCTCAGCGTGTTTTCTTCCTTGCACGGGTCAGCCTGAGGCGGCTTAGTTCCTCACCACGGAAGGATGAAAATAGGTTGGCTCTCCCTCGGCCTCTGACCCGCTTGGATCAATACGGATCTCTGGCCTGTGGAGTCCCTCCAGCCACCTATTACCTGCATGTCTTAAGTGCTTTTTATGGTCACGCTAGAGAGCCGTCTGGAAGAAAAAAAAAAAAACCCTCCAGCAAAGTGGAAGATCAGGCCGGAAGACAGAGAATATAAAGCATTGGATCCAGCACAGTGTAATGTTTTTTCTGCCTCATCGAGCTGCTTCTGTGGAGATGTAACTTGGTATAGTATCATATTATTATGAGTCGAACATGGAGTTTATAGCAGCGACGACTGACTGACTGAGTGGGTGCTGCTCAGTGCGAGCGCGCTTGGTAGCGTTGATTGACAGGTAGCAAGAAATGATGCTATGGCAAGAGTCAGCGGGGAGTCCACTGCTGTCTGCACTTCTCGATTGGTTGCGTGCCATAACACGGATATTACGAGGGTTCAGTCCTCTCGGACGAGGTATTTCAGGAAGAGTTGCATATTAAGCCCATTTACGTCTCTGAAATTTGAGAGCTTCTGCCCCTGACTGTTTGGGGGAGAGCTGGAAGAGGGCATAGCCTACCTTTTCTTGGAAGAAATGGTTTGGGCTAAATTTGCGCATCCTGCAGTTAGATTTATAAAAGATCACCCACGGCCTCTACAGAGACTGTGGGATGGGGTTATTATTGCCTGCTGTAGCACAGGGTGTCATCCTCTGGCTCTGGTCTGTTAGGCCTGGCTTGATGAATAGCTGAGGCCCTAATGGAATCAGGGACAAAAAAAAACATCGCAGCTGGCCCAGACACTTTGTCGCCATGGAGCCTACTTCACAGCACACGGGCGATTTTAAAGTGGCAGTGCCAACCATAGGTAGGCTTCACTCTGACCAGGGGACCTGTGGCGAAGCCTTATTTTAACAGGCAGCTCTGTTGCTGAAAGCTGTGGAATTAGATCACGCCATCCCATGCTGTTTTTAATTTCTCTAGCCCACCCTGATCAGTCAGAATTGGAATGCAAATCTTGACCTGTGTGGGGTTACAAAATGGGAGATACAGGAGATAATTGGAACCTTGGACCCTCCCTGCTTCTGCTCTCTCTTCAATGAGTCACAAAATATGGTGTGGTCCCTCATAATCTCTTGATTCAATTTAGAGACGTGATTGTCTGTGCAACTCTGTGTATTAAAAATGGTTCTAACTCTGTGCTGTGACCATCACACATTGTGAACAGTACCACACTGGCTTTCTACTGAGAAATGCCTTCACACGAGTCTTTCACGGAAAGCTCTCTAATTTGAGAAATGGGAAATTAGCACTAGGTCTGACGTGTGGTTCGCATTCTGTTGCAAAATGGGTGCTACAAATAAGTGGTAGTTGTATTACTATATATTTTGCTGCTTTTCAGTTTACTTTCCAACCAAAGGACACATTGGCATTTGAATTGCTTTATCTTTGCCTCCCTGTGTCTGTTAAAAATATTTTTCAAATATTTGAATATTTTAAGACTTGAGTACAAATTTGTGGGAAGTGGACATCCTCTTCGTATGTATTATGACATTTGTCACAAGAAATGCTTTTCATTTTAATTGATTTGAAATAAATAATTCATCATTTAAATAAACTGAAGATGGTCTTTCTTCCATGATTTATTTGAAGAAGATAATACATCTTCTGTAAAGTTACTCATGTAGCAGTTCAAGGTTTGTGCTGCTTTTACCTTCTTAATTATTATATGAACATTTACAATAGATTACTTGTTGAACCTAATCTTTGTTTTCTTGTTTATATTTATCCACATGCAACAATATAAAGATATGGAGAAAAATATTTAGCAGTGTAATCAAGCTGTCATTTTGTCACCAAATCGGTTAAAATGAATCAATAAAATTTTCTGTATAAATATATCACAATTTAGAAATGCTGTTACAAAAGTGTTGGCTGTCACCTTAAAGTGTTTCGACAAAGTGTATGAAATTATTTATAAGAGGTCATGTGCAACAATTATATTTTATTTTGCCTGGAGGGTACACTGAGTAATTGGACTTCAATGGATTTAAGGTGTGGAGGACAATCTTTTCTGTAAAGGGCCAGTTTGGGTGCAGGTTTTTGTTTTAGCCCAGCACTAAGACACATCTGATTAAACGAATTAACTGACTTCAATCAAGACCTTCATAAATAGAATATGGTGTCTTAGTGCTGGTCTAAAACAAAAACCTGCACCCACACCGGGCCTTTTCGGAAGAGATTGCTCACCCCTGGTGTAGGAAATGCAAATGGTGAGGAAATGGTGTCTCCTGTATGGGGATGAATGTTGGCCAAATAATTATGGATGGATTCAGATGTTGATTCACGACCTTATTTTAACATCTCATTTGAAAGACGGCATCTTCAACAGCACAGCGTCCCCATCACTGCACTGGGGCTTCTGTTGTTTTTTGGTATGTTTCAGCACAAGTGATTCATTCATTGTTTGATTGGCTAAAAAGTCCACAGAAGAGTGTGTCCTGCTGGCCTAGACTACATGCACCACTTCCACAACAGCCAGTTTTTTTCTCAGGAGTCAACCAAGTATAGTCTTCAACAGTTAGCGTTCGTTGTTGGGGGTAAAACAGTGAAAATGACATGCCAGAGATGAAGTTTGTTGGCATGGGTTGAGCAGCACTTGACTGGGGTGCTGATGGGAGTTCTTAGCATTATGCAGGACTTTCACATGAGCTCTGGGCTCTCGATTGAACACATGTTCCCACCACTACATGTTGTAACAAAAATCCGGCCCCAGATAGTTTCTCAATGAGTTTGAATGCAACTTGTGCAGTCTGTGCCACCTGAACAATGTGTATTCAGTGATATAGTTTGGCTTCTTATCCTGTTGACTATAAAGATACAGTCCGAATGCGCATGACTTGAAGTTCTGCTAACTAATGTGCGTTTCAAACTTCATCTTTGTGTGAAGCCTGATGCTTTCATAGGGTGCCGAAAAGACATGCTGTCCCTATGTATTTTGGATGATTGCCTTCTCCATAGTACATGCGGTCAGGTTTCAATTTGTTTTGCAATTCTGTTTGTACATTGTTCAGTGATTCATTGCCCACCCATTTATAATGTTCTATATGATGACAGTCATAACAATGCTTGTTTGTCTTGTGGGAGCTATCAGCCTCAGATTATGATGTAGGCTGTGCTTCCCAGCTCTTTGTATCTTCTGTCAGCAGATGAAATCTTTAAAAATATGATAAATGTATGCATGCAGCAACTTATTTTTCTGGAAAAGTTTCATGGAGCTGTTTTGACATTTTAAGTCAGCTGCGGTTTTCATGTCTGCCATTTGTTTCATAATAAAGTAAAACATAAAAAACCTTGCGGCAGTATTTTATCTTGCTTCACTGCCAGAGCGCTAAAAGCTGTTTCTGCCATGCTATTGTAATAAACATATTGCTGAGCCATCAAAAGGACATTTCACTTATTTCATAGCAACTGAATGAGGCCTGCACTTGTAACAAAAGATGAATTGTGAGTATTGGAAGCATGTCAGTCATAAAAAAACGACATCGATAAGTAGCCTACAGCATTAGGACTATTATGCATTCTGTTTTTATTCATAATCTTAAATGTATTTTCCAAACTCACAGATAATTGAATAAAAAAATTTAAATATTATCTTAATGATTGTGACTTGTCTGGCGTTTGTTTTCCGTTTCATATTTAAATTTGAATAAATTAAGTTATCTTCATGGTGCCTGCGGATCCAAAATAATTGCCGCAGCCTCTTGCATGCAGCAGTGTGCATGTAGGGAGACTACAACACAATGGAGAATCTCTTTGTGGTGCGTAGCCTGCTTTCGTGGAAATAGAGTCCTGAGGCAACAGAAACTGAAGGTAAACAAGAAAACAAACGAGCACAGTGGCTTCGCAGAAGACGCTGGTTTGTAGCGATTGAGGAGATGCCTAACCGCACGGAAATAAATACAAGCCAGGGGACAGGGCCAATTGGATTAAGTGTTTCCAAGCCACACCCTTCATGGTTGAAATTGGAGATCTTCCTGCACGTTTGAGCATTGGTGTCTGTTGGGTCGGGCATTGGAGGATCGAGTAGCGTCCTTGTCCGAGCGCGGTCGGCTCCAGAATCACCCATTTAATATTTTAGGAGTTCATAGGAGTTAATTTGAACAAAAACTGCACTGAATTAAGGACGCATCCAGGAACAGTGCTTGTGATGGTGGCGGGCAGATTCTCTTTGGAGTACACAAGAGGAGAGAAATGCAGGAGAGTAATCGTAAAGCCCTTTTGACATTTAAGTCTTATCTGTTCTTATCGGTCTTGCTGAGCGTGAAACCATGCAGATGTCAGAGGCAGAAACTGAGCCCCCAACCCCCCCCCAGAGATGTCTTTGGAGCTTGCACCGTTAAATGCTGGTGCTGGAGAGAGGATTATCGGAGTGGATCTGGCAGAACCCGTTCTTAGACGGGAGTAGGATTCTGACGGGCGCCGTTTCGATCCCAGGGATTAGTTTCTCACCTCCTTGTCTGATTTTTCGCGAGGCGGAGCGCTAGTGAGAAAAGGACACAGAGGTGGGGGTTGGCAGACGCTCCCCAACCAGCAGGTCCCGGCGGTAGATTTTTGAGGAGTGTGAGGAAATGCCGGTCTACGGCCATCTGAGAGGAGTCCAGAGTACCACCAGTATTGATTCCAGCAGGGGGAAAAATTGGGATGGTCTGACCTTCCAGCGGAGCTGTGGAATGGAGAATGGCAACTGGTAGGGGAGGCGGGGTGGGTGTTGGCTTATTTATTGCGTTTCTGTGACAACCTCCACTACCCCATCGTGGCAGTAATTATTTGATCATCTGCTCTGACCTCTCCTGTAAAAGGGACTCAGCTCTGGGTTATTAAAAACCCATCACAATGCTCTTCTCGGTGACAGGTTCCCATATGCCAATGTGGCAGGCTACTCAAGTATATCTGGCATGGCCGGTGGGCTAAGACACTGTGCAGATGTAGTGCAAAGCTGCTAGTTGCTAATGGCATCACCAATTTGTTTGCTTTGCATTAAAACAAGCCTGGTGTATGAGCTGTCATGACAGGTGGGCCACACCATAACCAAGCAACTGATGGCAGCTGCTGTGAAATGTTATATTAGATTAACTCTTGTTATGCAGTAAAATGTCCAGTGTTAAAGGGCCAGTTCGCCATTTTTACACTTGAATTTGGTGTTCCTAGCTCGAGGAGTACGTTAGCATGAAAAAAAAAAAAAGTTTTTTATAAGTTCCGTGATTTGAGAACGAGCTCTCTGGATTTTACACCCTGTGACGTAGTTGGGTGTAAATCTATTGCAATGAAGAACTACAGCAGTGCCTTGTTTACGCCCCCAGAAGGAGTGCCAAAACAACGTGTCACTAGCTTCGTAACATTGAAGCCTCAGCTCAGATCGACATGGCAGCTGCTTACCTCGAAGAAGAAATTTTTGATGATGACATTTTTAATACAATTCTTGTTGAAGGTGACATTCAATGATATCTATATGAGCCAGAATATACCGCTAAGGAAATACAGCACAGGGAAGAGGAGGCTATGCAAGCTATGAGACATGGCACAAATACTTCACCTGTGTTGGTTTTCATCGCCGTGTCACGTGCAAAGCATTCTGGTTGTTGTAGTATTTCGGGCTGGGAAAGAAGCCGTGACTGGGAGGGAAAAGAGCTGAGGTTTTTGTTGATTTCTTGGGCTATACTCAACCGATTTAGAAAATAATTTTTGCTTTCAATTATTGAATCGGCTGTATTCACTAGGAAAGCGCATTCCAGTGGAAAACTGATCCTTTAATTTAATTTAATTCTAACAGAGGTACCATATGTACTCTGTGAGAGTTGATTTAAAACTGAGCATTTTACTGTGCACTTTGAATTTACAGGATACTGTTTCAAACAGAGAGGTGTTTATGTATTGTCAACTGCTTTTGGGCATTCGGTGACCCGTTTCGTTGGTATGCTCCTCTTTTTCAGATCTTTTTCAAGATATTATTTTTTAAAATGACATTATCATTTAGCTAGGTTCATTATCTTTTTTTGAGGTAACATAACCTAAACAAATCTACTCTTCTGCGTGTGGCCACACAACATTGTAGTGAGATTACAACAAATGAAAGCGCTGTCATTCCCTACTTGGGAGTTTCTTACTAACCGAGGAGAGTCTACAAACTCCGCAAATCTATTGAGTCATTGATAATCTCCGAAGACGAGTCACAAAATGGTGCGCTTACGCAAACAAATTTTCTATTGATTTTTAAATGATCGTAAATGAGTTTTCAAACAATGACATTTGCATTATATAATTTTAAGCATGCGGCAAACTCTGTAGGCGGGGTCAAAGGAACAGAGTTATCAAAGGAAGTACTGCGTCCTTTCAAGTATCATTTTCATATTAAATCTGAAAATAAATGAGTAGTGAGTAGTAGGGAAAATACATAAATCACTGGGACAAAGCATCCAGCACCTTGGACAGTGAACTACAAAATGTGGATTGTGACATTGCTGCAACTGCAGGCTTCTTTGGAAAGATCCGGATGCAAGTAAAGATAAGAGCAACGTCACCGTAGCCAGCAAGGAATTTGATCTCTGCGTGCGTGTCTCAAGTTCCTCTTTTATCCTCGAGTAGGGTGATTATTGTGTGGCGGTACAATCTGGCTTTATTGCTTCACTATCCGCTGTTCAGTTAAATGAAAGTGGGTAATTATTGGATGAAAGTCCCTCTTCGGTATTATTCTGTTTTGCCTTTGTTTCCTGGGTCTTTTCTTTGCTCTGACTACAGCCATGTTTGGGAGGGAGAGCATACCTTATATAGAATACAAGCTAGGCTACTTCAGCGCTCCAAAAATTTCCACTCTTTCAGGGGTTTTTAAAATCCACAGGCAAAGAGGAGAGTCACAATTCTTGTAAATTAGACTGAATACTTAATTGACCTAATTTCCAAAATCTCCACCCTGTTTTAGAGATAAAGCCTGTTTAGTTTTTTTTTATTACTTTATTTTATTTTCTCCCAATAAAATCTTTTCCCAATTTGGTAGCCAATTGGACCCCCGCTACACAACCTCATCAGCCGGTAGTAGGAAAGAGGACGCCACGCCCTCTTCAGTGCGTGACTCCTCAAGGTCCTGAACCTGATTCCAACTCGCCCAGGGCCGTTTTGTGCGTGACGATTATCGCCGAGTCTCACCCCCCAACCTGGGAGCAGCCGCCAATTGCCGCTCCCTCAAGGCACCGGCCATACTCGGATCTGGCAGGAGTTGGGATCCAACCCCTAATCCTCGGGGTGCAACTGTACAGACTGAAAGTTTGCCCCTTTATCACCGCGGCGACAAGCCTGTTTAGTGTTTTTATGTATTAAAAGGAACATTTCAGAAAGACATATTGCCCAGATGTTACATCTTTATAGTGATTTAGACCTCCTGGTTTTCATAATTGACAAATAAATGAAGGTTTGTGTTTGCACTTTGCACCACCTTAGTGTGAGGTAAGAGAATTTACTTATTGCATTGCTTGTCTCATGTCTGTCCTGTTTGAATACAGTGACTTCAGTGAGTACCATGTGACCCAGATCACTTTGTTTTACCAAACAAATATCTATGCCTTTCCCTGCTTACATACACAATAGAAGCCATATTTTATATTCTATTCCTATTTCTTATTGCTAATTATTTTTATTTGTCAGGGTGGGATGGTGTATGTGCCTCACTGGCTACATTTACATGCAGAACATATTTGAAATATCAGACAGTTCTGATATGTGCATTTGAACTTGGATTTTGACTATTCTGAATATCCATGTGCATGCAAAATGTATTATTGCATTTATGGTGGCTGTTTGCACCCAGAAGGTACCGAGTTTGAATCCCGTCCGAGGGCCTTTCTGTGTGGAGTTTGCATGTTCTCCACATGTCCATCTCGGCTTCTTCCAGGTACTCCAGTTTCCTCCCACAGTCCAAATCACAATGGCGACCTGTCCAGGGTGTATTTATGTGTCTCGCCAAATGCATGCTGGGATAGGCTCCAGCCCCCCCCTCCCCCCCCACGACCCTGACCAGGAATAAGCGGGTTACATAATCGATGTTGGCTGTTTACATCTCTTACACCACACTGAAAGATGAAGGAAACATGCAGACAATATTTTTGTGGATCATTTAAAAAAAAATCAGACTGCAAAATAAGTTTTGCAACCACATAATTAAGAAAAGAACCAGACTTATCTCAATGTGCCACAAAGACAAATTTGTTAACAAAGACTTATTACTGTTTAATAACCATCAACATTCTATTTGTGTAGTGCTGCTTTATATACCTTCATAAACTTTTCGATTTTACTCTATAGCACAAGTAATTGTATAAATAAAAGTATTGCCTCAATATATGGGCCTTAGAGTAAGCCCCCCCCATCCAGTCTAAAAATCTGATTATTGGCCTACCTATTTAATAGTCCCGAGTACACTGCCTTGTCACCTGCATGGATACGGTGCAAAAGAACATGGCAGGATGAAATGTTGAAATCATGCTGTTTGCACAAGGTCTTGCTTTAGGGGAACTTCTTGTCCATTTTGCCTTTTTGGCAGGTTACACGGCGATGAAAACCAACACAGGTGAAGTATTTGCGCCATGTTTTGAAAGGAGGTCTCAATCCCAATTTACCGGCAGGGATTGACCTTGACAGTGTTTTCCCCACTGCGACACCTTGTTTTTATTTATTTATTTATCGTCAGCCATCTGTTGATTGTGATTACGATCAAACCATAAACAGGAACCGGGTATCCCAGAGCGTATTTCACCGACAGTGATTCTCAGTGATTATTTGAAATAATGAAATGAAATAAAATGAAATGCTGAGCTGTTATTTTTCCTCCAGCACAAGAACATCATTCACCCGTTGAAGATTTAGTATTCCGAGTCTCTTCCGCAAAAGCGTTGCGCAAACTTAAAATCTCAGTGAGCTCGAACTGTGTATAAGACGTAGAGTTTTCCCCATTTTTATTTGAAGGCCCGCTGCTGTCTGGAGGGTGTTGTTCCCATCTATTGCGCTGAAAGGGAAAGGGGTTTTGCCTCCAGAGAAGTGAACTGCATGAAGTCAGAGAGGCTATCGGGCAATTGGTGCATGTATATACACAAAAAACGGAATATCTTCCGAATAAAAATTTCAGTGATAATACTGCAGTTCTTGTGCAGGCATATGAATCAGCCGATAAACCACCAAGAACCAGAACTCCCAAGTGGCTCAGTCGGTAAAGAAGCTCGCTTTAAGCACAGGCTGGAACCCACAGCCCACAGGGGGAAAACGTGTTAGAAATAAGAAATATAATGCAACCCTTTTGAAATCTAAATCATCTGCATTGTTGTGGTGCCTGGCAGTCAGTTGAACGTTTCAATCACATCAGTAAGGCTTACAGAGCACCTCCTTAGTTGCAATAGATCCTTGCATGGGAGGGATTGAGGGAGGGCTCTGCAGAGATATTGAGACACACTAGTTTGTATAACTGACAAGACCTTTTGTTTGGTCATTGCTATCTGTGCTTATGAGCTCTCATTAGATGTGAAACGTGTACACGTTCAATACCGCACTCTCTGCTGACGTTCTCATAGGCCATAATGATATCACTACTAAGTATCACATCATTGACCTGATTACACATGCCTATTCAGACTAACCAATGTAGCTATTCATTTATACAAATTAGTACTTACTGAAACAGTTAAGTAACATGCCCAAGGGAGAAATGGCAATGTCCCACCACTGAGTCCAGTTCTATAACAATTGTGGTCTGTGAAGCCTATTAGCATTTAATGGAGTAGTACTCAATTTTATTTCGGTATATTATTGTGGTATATTCCTGTAACTTAGACTGCATGTTGGGGCATCCTCACACCTTTATAATAGTAATAGTCACAGATGACTCATAATTCTGTGGAGGGGGTGGGTGTGGGAATTTACTGGCAGCTATCACATGACTTCCCTCTAGACTGCCATAGCTGCTGGAATATTTTGTCACATGTGGGACATTGTTTGTGAGTTGAAATTCCTTGTTGTCTCAAATTTCCACGAAACGTTCCTTAAAGAAACTTCCTTAGGAGAAAGGATATTTCATGCATATTTGGGTCACAAATACTTTCTGATAAACGTGCAATGAAATAGTCTATTTTGGGGGCATTTTGGGCCCTATATTTGCCTCCTTTATGACCCTGTAATTTTTCAACCATTCATTGCACTGAAAAATCTTGATGCCTTTATTATAATTATAGGATGTTATAAATTATAAGTGTAATAAGCATTCTGCACATTTCTGCACATTATAATGCAGACAAAATGTGTATTAATTGTAACAGAAAAGTATTTCTAAGCATGCATTCCTAAGAAAACAGTTCTTTAGCACTACCAATAATAGTGTCTTATCAGAATGATCATACAATAACTTATTATATTATCTTATCATTACAGCATTAGGAATCGAGGAATTGAAATGGGAAATTTCATTGGACTGGTTTACCCAGGGCGAGAGGACATCTCTTGACACTAGCTGTGATGGGGTTTGATGAGGGATGATGCTATCAGTCTTGGATTCTTGGGTAGGGGTGAATTACATTCTCCAGGCCAGTGACAGTCTCTCTTGTTGGCCTGTGTATCCATTTTTCCCTCTGGGTAACAGTTCTACAGTGGCAGAAAATTATTCTAGGTCTGGAATTATCCCTGAGCTTTGTGCTGATAACTTGGACATTTGGCCCTTATTTTTTTTAAATGAAATGAGGCATAAAGAGATGTTATAGATCTAAGTGTTGTCTCTTTAATACTTTTGTATGTCTGGATTGTTGAAGAATGAGTGAATGCTTTGATTGTGTTTGTCCACTGCAGGGCAAAAGTCCCTTATTTAGCCTCTCTGACCTTTTTGAAAGTGAGTTTTAAAACACTAAACTGGCTAAACTGATCTTCTGGAATACAATTTCACTGCAATACAATTCCAGTCAAGTTTTACCAGCTCATGCCATTAAAATTATTGACAGACTTTGCAATGAACTATGGGTGCTTGGGGAAAGAGAAACACAGAAATGTCTGCATCCACTGTGTCAAGATAAGCACCTTGTTCATACAGAGCACCACTTTGCAGGCACCATATGCAACTGATATTTCATCCCATTGCAACATGCGTGAATTCTGATGGATATGAAAATACAAAACCCTCTTCCCAATGCTTCCCAGTGCACTAGCTTCTCATTGACTGAAAACAATGGAAGACAGTTAGTTACTTTTAGTTACTTTAGGTAACTCTAGTTACTTTTACTCACTGTATTTTTTTGATAATTATCTTGTGTGCACAAGATAGTTATCTCGTGAGCACGATATAATTATTTTGTGAGCACGAGATAATTATCAAAAAAATACAGTTAGTAAAAGTCTGTCCAAAAAAATCTGTCCAAAATTGCTGTGCGACATGAGGCTATATTTATTCTCTGTTCTACCTTAGGCCCCATGCACACATTTACTACTTGCCTCTTTTGACCGTACATTTTCATCTTCGTAATCGTAATTTTGATTACCTACTTATTTATGATGGTACTAGTCTCAGGCAGAAGATTATGGGTATCCTAAATTATCAGTGGTGCTTAGCTGATAAAGTCTGAAACTGAAGATGTGTAACCATATAGGTTCATAGTTGGGAACTGGATCAAAAGTATCCCACTCACCACCTTGTTTTGAGCAGCAATTTTCAGACACCCCAATTAACTGTAATAATCAGCCCAGTCACCACCCCCCATCCCCGTCCCCAGCAGTGATGGAGTAATTGGCTGTGGTAGTGGTCAGATTTTCTCCATATCAAGGGTCTCTGGGTATAATCAAGGAGGCTTTGGAAAATGGAACATGTTATGTTGGGACTCGCTGGAGAAGTGAACATGACTATTGTGCAACAGGAGCTGAGATCACAGGAAATGGGATTTATGAAATGGGAGATCAAAGCCAGCTGGAGGGACAGATGGGGGCATTCGCATAATTGTCTAACAGTCTTGTGCAGTACTATAAAGGTGAAGAGATGCTCGGGAACGGGAGTAAGAGCTACATCATACAAGCTGACTGCAGTCAATGCTGAAGTGTTCTGCTCTCCTCAATTAAATATTACCAGGAATAAGCAGCAAACAATGGGAGGTATAATATAACCATAAAGCAAGTATACACCAACGACATTTAAAGAATATTATTAATAACAAAAAATTTTTAAAGTGTGAAGTTTGGCTTGGTTAAAAGTGGCAAAAGACAGGAAATTCAAATAAGCACCACCTAGCCAAACTTCAGCTCTCTACACTATCAGGGATTTCCAGTAATCCATGGTCAAAAGCCGCAAAAAACAGAAAATTCAAATGAGCACCACCAAGCCAAACTTTAGCTCTCTACACTATCAGGGATTTCCAGTACTCCAGTACTCCAGTACTTTTATATCTGACTGTTCTACAGTTCTGTAGCTATGTTGGTCTACTGTATTTAAAACAACATGTACTCAACATGTGCTCACTGGGCAGTGACCTGTACAAAAAGGCTTTGTATTTCCCTACTGCAGTTTAGTGTAGGCTATTTCTCTATTAATTTTTTGCCTCATACTGATATTGAGAGCTAACGTGATAATATTGGTAGGTAGCTTTTGAAAGGTGGGTCTAAATCTTTCAGTTTATTTACATTTCAAATCCTTTTCAGAAGAATTCTAAAGCCATATGAGTAGATGTATAATTGCATGCTGTGATTGCATTAGGCGATTAAATGTATACTTTAACCTATTGTTTTTATTTCTACCCTTTGAACTCCATTATGTATGCCATATCAGGCCAATTAGGCCTACATGTTATGCTATGACTGAAATCCAATAAACTACTACTCTGTATGACAACAGTGTATGTTTTCGTATATTTCATACTACTTCGGTGTACATAAGTGATTTTCATCAGTGGTGGTGTAAGCCTAAGCCAGGGGTTTTCAAAGTGGGGGCCGCCAGGGGGCGCCAGGGGGGGCAATTGGAAGGGAGAGGAGAAAAAAAAAAAAAAAATTAAAAATAAATTAAAAAAAAAAAAAAAAAAAAAAAAAAAAAATTCATTTTCATAAGATTACTGTTAACTTTAAAATAAAATAAAAATTATAATAAATAATTATAAAAATCCTTGAAATTTGGTCTGCTTTGCCTTTCTTTCAATCGCAAGCAAATAACAACCGCTGTCCTGTCTGTCAGTACGTTACGTTACGCTGAGCTGCTAACGGCCAAAAAATATAAAAAAAAAAGTATTGTCTTGTGTATTAAGAAAGTAGTATGTTGTTTTTTTTTTTTTATTTGCCAGTGTAATTTTAAAAAAAAAAAAAAAAAAAAAAAAAGCGCAATAGGGGGGGGCCAGAGGCTACGACTATTTGGGGGTCCTTGGCATGGAAAAGTTTGGGAACCCCTGGCCTAAGCCACATGTCCAGTATAGGCTACTCCTTGGATGGATGATTCCATTTCTAATCAACAAATTAAGAGTAGAATCTATGATGGTATAAGTCTAAATTAAATACCACTGTATTTATGCATTCCAGCAGCAAGTGATAGCCTTTTTAGTTTTCAAGTGTGTACACAATCTTCTGTGTAAAATAATCAGCATCACGTACAGAAATATATATAATATTATGCTGCCCTTAATGTACAAATGTGCATTATAGATCTATAGCCTAATGCAGCAGTTGTAGGCCACTTACTATTTTGAAGAGTATGAATTAGGCTTTTTGAGAGAAGGTTTGAACCAATCTGCCCAGTGATGAGTACATGTTTGAAATACAGTAGACTAACATAGCTACAGAACTGTATAGCAGTCAGATATAAAGAATGGAGTACTGGAAATTACATTACATGACAGTTATTTGGCAGATGCTTTTATCCAAAGCGACGTACAATAAGTGCATATTGAAGATCGTTGACACAACTACAAAGCAAATCCGATGAAGCGCAACTTTCTCACAACATAGGAGCTATCCCTAGTAATGAACATAGAATACAGTCGGCTATACCTTCTAAGCTATAAAATAGCAAAAAACCAAATAGAAAATAAAAAATCCCTGATAGTGTAGAGATTAAGTTTGGCTTGGTTCATACACCTTTGTTCATACACCAATGCTTCGTTGCATTGTACCGAAAATAACTCCATAACGTTATACGTTAAGTAATTAAGTTATAGTTAGGCTATTAACTGAGCTAATGTTAACGTTATACTGGCTAAAAATGTCAACTTAAACTATCACTCAACTGTGTTGTGTTGGTAGGATTTAATCTAACAATGTTACGTTCTGCCAAAACTATATTCAGAGAAATATCTGGCTATTTTAAAGACAAACTAACGTAACGTTAACATTAATTGTCCTAATGTGAACGTAACATTGCTTGGCACTGTTAGGTTCCATGTGGGGCTTGTAATGCTACATAGCTAACATTAGCTGATAGCTCACACAGTGTGGTGCTTGTAGCTTCACTAATGTTACAGATAATATTGTGGACATGTCTGAAAGGAGTAACATTAGTAGCTAAGTTAACATACATTTGTTTTTATCTCATTAGTGAAGTTAGAAAGTAGCTGTATTATTTCTAGCTTTGTCACTTTGTAACAGTAGCTAGCCTGGTTAAGTTAAGTTTGTTAGGTACAGTTGTTGTTGCAGTTGTTCAGTCAGAGTTGTGTGGAACTGCTGAGATGACTGGCTTGGCAAAATATAAAGCAAAATAACGGAAAATTCAAAACTCACTTTGTTTAAAAATAGGTAACAGTTACCATTTAACGTTAGTAGCCTAGGGCTGGTTTCTGTGCTGTTGAAGCTTCAGAGACAGAGCGAGGAGTAAAAAATCTGGCATTGCACGAGACTGTGTTGTAAAGGTAGTTTAAACTTTCAATTAAAAGTGGCTAGTTAAATAAATAAATGTTTATTTAAAAACTGTACAATTAACCGAAATATCACCCATCAAAAGCATTAGTCCATGTGATGCCTGACATATCACTTTGTCAACTTTAATGATTAGATTTGTAGAATTTGAGCTCGATGCAAAAAAATTTTTTTACGTACTTAATTGTATAAAAACGGCTTAACAAATGTTTTACATATTTGTTTTTTGTGGAGATATTGATGAGATGAGTTGATCTGCCAAGTGTCTTGGTAATTGGTGCTTAAACGGCTGAGATATTTACGGGCAAAATTAGGATTGTAACATGTAAATTGCAACCAAAACCAAATTTAGGGGGGATGCGGTAGCAAGTAATATAGAGGTACATATCATGCACATTATTATACAGAAACAATGAGAAAGTGCAACAGTCAGCAAACATTAAGCATATCCAAATGGATCTTATGTAAAAATGCTTTATTAGCTGCCCTGGACAAGGACATGCAAATAAATGATTATGAATAGGCAAGATAGGACTGAATATAATGACTTGCGATGCTTGCATTTACATACACATTTACAAATGGATGTTTACGGATTACCTTGCTCAAGGATACAACACCAGTGCCCCATATGCGATTTGAATTTGCCATTTTTTTTGGCTACAAGTCAAATCTTCTAATCTGTACCTCACACTGATGTAATTTGCAGGAATAATCTGCAGTAATTTAATATCTGTGGTCTGCATACAATGGCACCCAGCATTGGCATTTTCTCATGCATTCTGAATATAAATTAAACAGACTGGAGTAACACAGATATTTTGGGAAAAACTTGGAACCAAAAATTGGAACATAAAGTAGTTGAAACATTTTTTTGTGTTGGCAAATATCCGCTATTGTATTTGTGCTTGCTGTCTACTTTTAAGCTTCTGGCAAATTAATATGACATATTTGTATGTAATATTTTATATGTATGTTCATACAGTGCCCACCAGAATGATTGGCAACCATGAAAAATATTAGCAAAAAAGTATTTTTTACTATTAAGTATTTAATACTATTAAAAATGTCTTTGTTGTTTGTCAGCACTAAAAATATGAGAAACATCTATTTCTTTCTTTAATTTATTCAAAGGAAAAAAGAATCTTCGTTAAAAAAATTATATATATATATTAAAAAAAATGTGTCACAATTATTGGCAACGCTAGACATAGTTACAAACAATAATTAATTTAAGTATATTCCCATCCATATTTTACTTTGTTAAACAAACCTGGGTCTTTAGGAACTATTTTGTGATCATTCTCACCTTTCTGTTTCACTGGGGCATAAATAGACACACATGCCAAAACCCCCTGGCTGCGTCCCAATATTATTCACTCCCCACCTCCTTTCCTCCACTCCCCCACTACCACTCCTCTCCTTCCCAAAAGTATGCAAAACTGCCTGAATGTATTTGCATGTAGTACACAATGTACCTGACATTGCGGTTTGTGTTGAAACATGAATTAATATGTAACCATTTATACGTAATTAAGATGTAATCAGCAATATTAGAGTAAAACACAAAGACCCGTTTCTGGGGCACAGAGGAGAAGAGGTGGTAGTGGCGGAAAGGAGGGTGAATGTTTTGAGTATTGGGACACACCCCCTTAGTTATCCAACAACATGGGGAAAATCAGCAAACACACAAATTAAATGAGACAAAAGGTTGTTGACCTTCATAAATCAGTAGATGGTTATAGAAAAATAGGAGGTTGGTGAGGATGATGGTTTGAAAGGAAATAATTTATCCAAGGATTACAGTTTGAGAATTTCAGAAGTTGGTTACCTTCTGGGGTCACCAGGTTTCTAAAAGTACAATTAGAAGCCACCTCTAAGCCAACAAGCTATTTAGAAGGCTGGCTGGAATAAGACCTCTGTTGTCATCATACCACAAATGTAAGCTCCTGGAGTTTGCTCAATGTTACCAGAATTTAGATAGAAACCGGGTGCTATAGTCAGATGAGACGGAAATTGAGCTTGTTGGCAATAAATACCAAAGGTGGGTTTGGTGTAATAAGAGGTTAATTATGCAGAAAAGAGCCATATCCCCACTATGCAGTATGGTCTTGGATCTGTGATGGGGGCTGTTCTTACTCCAATAGGCCTGAAAAACAGGGCAGCATGGACTCCATCAAATAACAGGAGATTTTAGACCAAAATCTGGGTACCTCTGGCTAAAAGCGACACACAACTATTTTAAAAGTGACAATACTGTACAACTACTTTTTTGAGTATATAAGATATTTGATAAACAGTAAACTGAATTTAATCCTGCACTTTTTGCTTATATTAATTGATATTGTGAATAATTCTGGTGGGCACTGTATTAAATACATTTAAGGTATGTATATTTGGAACTCCACAATGAATGAGTTAATTTTTATCTCCTTTACAGTATGCGCTGCAAAAGTCTTATAATACTTGTTCGCTTTTGTAATATGGGTGTGAAACCAAACAGTGCTATGGTCTAGCTTTGATGGCTTGAGTGTCGGTGAGTCTGCCTTGAGTGATTCTTTTAAACCTGAGTCCTTGACTCAACATAAGTCAATTCATCTTAATTTTTGAATCAATCTTAATTTAATTGTTGCTGGGGGACAGTGTAGCTGCAGCTATGAACTGCAGGGATTCCTCGAAGGATGTTTAAACGGTCATAACCCAGAATTGTCTGGCTAGATGTCTGATGGAGCTGAACAGAGCTGTCTCTATCTCTGTCTCTGGTGTACCCGTTTCCCTGATATCTCCGTCTGATCACGTCCCAGTCTGAAAAACATGTGTCTTCTGAGGGGGGTGAGAGCTTTCTTATGCAACTCTTATGAGGGACAATGTCTAAGCAGTGTCTGTAATAAAGAATCAATGACAGGCTCACTTTGTTTGTTAATCCGACTGTCCACCCTAGCGAAAAGGCGCACACAGGTGGGTGTTGATCCCGAATACTCTGTGCCCATTCTTCAAAAAACAAAACAACTCTGAGGCTTAGACAGAACATTTTATTCCAGTTTTTTTCCCAGACTTCACGCAGCTGACCTTTTCTTGATGTTTTTTCATTTGATGGAGCTCTACAAACGTTACAAACTACAAGTTCTGCTGAACTAACGTTACTTTTAAAGTCCCAGATATTCTACCAAACTCTAATCTTCAGGACTATGTTGGACTGGGCATACCAATGTCATATATATTTTTTTACCTATGTGTTTACCTATTGCACATAACTGTGCATTATTGCCTTTTATTTCCCCTGTTATGTAATTTTTACTGTGGTACAGTAATGTCAGGTCCCCCCTTGAGAGAGATATCAATCTCAGTGGGATTTACTGATTGAATTACCCCTCATATTATGTTGAAATTTTATGATGCCTTTTATGTTTGGGGTCAACTTTAACAGTTTAATCTGACACAAAATGATTGTAATAAAAACATTTTGACACTTTGTGTGTCGCCTTCTTAATGTCTCCCAATTGACCAAAGTTTGTGAAGTGTAAAACCTGTATGGGAAAGTATCCAGAATCACTCAGAAAAAAATCTGAGATAAAAGATAAAAAAGGTGTATGTATTCTTATGTTTTCTACGGATAGGGCCTGGGGTCAAAATGATCCCAAACACCTTTGTATGGAAAGTTGGTACAAGGCTTTTTGAAAACGGCATGCTGTTTGTTTAATGCTTATTAATGCGTATTATTTAATCCCAATTAGGAAATTAGGAAAAGTCATGAAAAAAATAAGGTTAACCAGTTTTTAACAAATGTCAAACACTGACTTGACCCCAGACATAATGAGAGGGTTATGGTTCATAAAAAAAGTCACGTTTCTCTTGACGGTTGTCATGCTTACCAGGCTAATGCTCCTTCACTGCCAGCCTTTGCAAATGCTGTGCTCATCCAGTCAACGACACACCCCCCCCCCCTCCCCCCAACCTCTGTCACGCCAAGTTTGGCTCAGCAGGGTACATGCCCAAATCTCCACAATGCAGCCTCCCCCCTTCTTCCTGCCAAGCCGAAGTACATCGACCACGACCTGGCTCAAAATGCGGCACGTTCCTTTTTGAAAACGACGGCCTCCAGCTGCTCTTGCTATGTGTTCGAATGATGCGGATGACCAGCGTCTTTGAAGTGCCGTTGTCCCCCTCACCATTGCGACTGGCTCTGCGGCTTGTGCAGTAATTAGCACCTGATTAATGTAACGTGCCCTAGCCAAATGCTGCCACTGCAGGTGCCTTGTGTCCAGTACCCACTCTATGTGCTGCTCATGCGTCCTACTCTGTAGAGGAGGGGCAAACATACACATGCTAATTCTACAGGCGACGCACCACCCGCCCACCTCCAATTAGCCTCTGGTTGGAGGTGGACGATGGAAATGGAATTGTCTTTTTAAATGTCTTGTTAGCTGCTTCCTCATGCCCTCCTCTCCACTACATCTGGAGCTCCTTGTCTGGCTCCTTCGGCGACAGTGTATCATCTGTCACTCCCAATGCCGTCCCTTCTTCTCCAAACTAATAAAGCTAACAGCAGCCGTGAGCCACACTCTGATTTCACACCATTGGCTGGCCAGCCACTGAGACACTGGGGCAATAATTTTCCACAACTTTAAAAGTTAAAAAGCCCCAGACAGCTGCAGGAAGGCAGAGCTTACATATGAAACAGTCAAGGTTTGCTTAGCTCTTTTTGACTTCTATCTTCACTTGCGATTACATTTTAGTTTATTAAGCTCTTTTGAATGCTTAGTTACCTTTATTTTGACACACGTAGGGATCTATCGTATATTTGGCGCTAAGCGGCGGTAACCCAAATGGAAGTGTCTTTGGTAGTTTCAGACCGACGCAGTGGTCATTTTACTGTCCAGCAGCCATGTTGTTTAAATAGCAAATTAACTTGCGCCCGTCTTAAGATGCGGTGTGGTCAGGCGCATTGTCAGCATGTTACCATTTTGATGCAGGTCAGAAGGGTCATAGGCTCATATACTGTACATAAGAGCGACTGTCTCTGTCTTTCTCAGTTATAAACTGGAAGCTGAGAGTGATCAACGGCAAACTTCACAATAGTGTAGAGAGGCCATTTGCCATTGCCACCGCTTCAGGAGGTTAATTGTGTTTGTGTACCCGGTGTTGTTCCATGGAATTGAATCCCTGAATTTAAACCGCAGCAAAAAGACAGAAGGCAAAGCTGTGCCCCCGGACTATCCATTTCAACGAGTGCCGCATTTGACAGGTCATCTAATCAACGCATCTAAGTGGCGCAAAGTGGAGATTATTTCTGCTCTGCAGACTTCACCATCACAAGAGTAAGAGGTGGTTGTCTGCATATTGAGATCATTGCAAACCTCTTTTCTAGGGAAACCGCGCAACAGAGCTCAGAGAAAGAGTAGAAATATATGTACATTTGTAAGTTGATAAAAAAAGTTCAGCAAAATAAAACTTTATTTATGCATTGTAACTCATGCATAATGAATGTGGCAGATGTGCTTTTCTTGTTATCATTTTTTTTGTTTGTTTCAGGACCTTGTTCAATCCTTGATAAAATGTCTTAGGTACAATTGAGGTCAAGCAATCAGAACAAGGCCAAATTGTAACAAAGTGGCTAATTGACAGTTATGGCTGTAATGTGCCAATACATTTAAAAACTAGTTCTTACTAGTCCACAACAAATCTGTACCTCTAATGGCCATATAGTTCCAGCCAGGATCATACTGAACGTGTAAATACGGATCAATAGACAGTGAGCAGATTATCAATATTTATTAGACCTATTCAGTCGTCTAGCATCACCCTGGGGATTTGGGCTGAGAAAGTAAGAGAATACAGTTGCTCCCGTCTCTCTCACATTGCTCTCTGTCTTTTTCCTTTCTGATTCTCATTCCCGCCAGCAGCCCATTGCTGGCTTCGACCTTGAATTTACATCGCCATAATAGCATAGCCAGGCTAATCTGCAGTGGATCAAGTTTGCTGCGGCGAGATGGGAAGTTACATTTTCAGCCGGAAAAATCTCTTTTCAGTTCACTTTCTTGACAAAGGTACCCTGTCTGCTTCTCACGATACCTCCCACCCCTCCCCACATTAATATTTTAATGACTTGCCCTGTATTTTCTCAATGTGTATTCATTAATATTCCGTTGCAGTCATTTGGGCTGTAAGTTCAGCCGTGATGATAGAAGTGAAAAGCAACGGTGTTGGGGTTCTCTATGCCAGAGACACGGAGGAAATATTGGAGGTCTAGGTGCGACAGATAAGAAATCTTAAAGTGTTCCACGAACACCACTAAAACGGAAAATCAGCCATAGTGGAGGGGGAAAATAAGGAGAACACAAATAACCTTGCGATAAAAGGCGAGGAGCTCGATATCCGAGCAAAACAAAAGAAATAAGCAGTCACGCTTATCTAACTCCCGTTTGTGGAGCGAACAAACAGAAAGAAAAGATAAAAACTCAAAAGACCCCTTTAGGGTGAGAGCACTCGTAGATATGAGTATAAAACAAAGAAACGAAAACCCTAAGCTCTGAGATAAGAGCGAAAAAGATCACTTTGCTTTTTATATATTGTACTGCTAACAAGTCCCACGTTGAGAAGCAAAGCGGTCGATAGCAGCCCAACTTCCTATACCTTTTTACCGGCTCGAATGTTACGTGAAATTACATGGAAGCGACGAGAAAGGGAGAAAGCGGGGTATAAGTAGTGAGCGGAAATGCAGGACAGGTGAACTCACTAATCACCGAGACGAAAGCAAAACCCGTAGCGGAACACAGAAAAATCCGATAGATTACCGGTAAAAGAAAAAGGAATACAAAACGCGGAGATAAGGAAAGAAAGGCATGATCCATAACAAACGGACTAGATGTTGTTTGTTCTTCAGTTGTGTTCTACATCATTTTACCATTTCACTGGCAGTCAGCTGCCTCTGTCTTGTTACTCTGGAACCTTGATGCCATTAAAATGATGTATGTGGCAGTGTATAGATCTGGCAACCTCTGACCTCTTTCCCCAATAGAATTGTGGAGGTGGATCTTAGGTAATATGTAAGCTATGTGCTAGCTTGCCTGGTTTCAGGGAACAATGCTCGGGTCCTGACAGGATCTTTTCACTGTGCTGCATTGCCAGACTGCACTCTGACAACATGCTATCAATCCTGTGCACAAGCTGTTGCTTAATGTATGAGTACGTTGAACATTACATGGATGACTCCCAAAATGCTGTGCAAACCCGCTCCCCTCACCCATCCCAGACATGCTGAGAGGATAATTGTGTACAGGATATGGACTCAGATCAAAGTGCCTGCAAATAGTTCTGGGCATTGTCATGCAGCTGGGAGTTATAGGTTGTAGGCTCAGAATTCTGTCCCTGTATTGCATCCTTCATTTCATCTTTCATTGGATCTGTCAAACTTAGCAATACAGTTTTATTTTTTATTTTTTTTACAGCTGATTGATGACTGAAAAAAGTTCTGATTCTGATTCCTGGTCAGGTTGGTTCTCTTTAGATTGAGATGACAATGTACTAAAGGTGATATGAGATGGCAACGTACTAAGGGTGATACAGCATGATAGTGTAATAAGGGTGATATGAGATGGCAACGTACTAAGGGTGATACAGCATGATAGTGTACGAAGGGTGATATGAGATGACAATGTACTGAGTATAATACAGAATGTTAGTGTACTAAGGATGATATGAGATGACAATGTACTGAGGGTGATACAAGATGACAATCTACTGAGTATAATACAGAATGACAGTGTACTGAGGATGATACAAGATGACAATGTACTGAGTATAATACAGAATGGCAGTGTAGTGAGGATGATTCAGGATGACAATGGACTGAGTGTAATACAGAATGACAGTGTACTGAGGATGATACAAGATGACAATCTACTGAGTATAATACAGAATGACAGTGTACTGAGGATGATTCAGGATGACAATCTACTGAGTATAATACAGAATGACAGTGTACTGAGGATGATACAAGATGAAAATCTACTGAGTATAATACAGAATGACAGTGTACTGATGATGATACAAGATGACAATGTACTGAGTATGATACAGAATGACAGTGTACTGAGGATGATTCAGGATGACAATGTATTGAGTAGTATAATACAGAAGGACAGTGTACTGAGGATGATTCAGGATGACAATCTACTGAGTATAATACAGAATGACAGTGTACTGAGGATGATTCAGGATGACAATCTACTGAGTATAATACAGAATGACAGTGTACTGAGGATGATACAAGATGAAAATCTACTGAGTATAATACAGAATGACAATGTACTGATGATGATACAAGATGACAATGTACTGAGTATGATACAGAATGACAGTGTGCTGAGGATGATTCAGGATGACAATCTACTGAGTATAATACAGACTGACAGTGTACTGAGGATGATACAAGATGACAATGTACTGAGTATGATACAGAATGACAGTGTACTGAGGATGATTCAGGATGACAATCTACTGAGTATAATACAGAATGACAGTGTACTGAGAATGATACAAGATGACAATGTACTGAGTATGATACAGAATGACAGTGTATTGAGGATGATACAAGATGACAATGTACTGAGTAGTATAATACAGAATGACAGTGTACTGAGGATGATTCAGGATGACAATGTACTGAGTAGTATAATACAGAATGACAGTGTACTGAGGATGATTCAGGATGACAATGTACTGAGTAGTATAATACAGAATGACAGTGTACTGAGGAAGATTCAGGATGACAATGCACTGAGTATAATACAAAAAGGCCAGATGTTTCTGCTGAAACATTTTTGTCTTCTTAGTCCAGGGTATTTGAGAAGCAATGATTGAAGTTATTGACACATCCAGTAGGTTGTCAGCACACATCAGTTATTTTAATTCTCCTTGTTCAAAAAAAGCTCCCAGATCAGTGGGGAGTGATATTGGGATCTAATAGAGGGTGGAAGGAGGCTCTGATTTTTAAACACAGAAGTCAGGTTCTGAAATTATGGAAAATCTCTCTGTGCACAGTCAGCTGTTGATATCCAGGCCCATCATGTTCTTTTGGTAAGTCTGAATAGTAACAATCAATCATGATGTTTAGAGTTGTGCTCAGCTCTTCTGTCCTGTTCTGTCTTCATGAATGCTATGAGAGAATGGAGGGAATGGCGATTTAATACAAATTATCACTGAACTGTGTTGGTTCTGGGTGTCACAGTACATCACCAGAAGGTTGTTGGAGATTTTCAACTGTCCTCAAAGCTGGAGCAAACTGCTGTATTGGGTTTCATTGTGAACTGCAATCACTCACTATCTGTCTCAAGACAGATAATTTAATCAAAAATGCAGAACATAAATTGCAGGCCGCCCCCTTTCTGTTCCCTCCGTTTGCGATGTTCAAAACAGGAACCAAACCATTACTGTCTCTGGGCTACAACCTGCTCGATGTTCCCAAAATAGTTTTAGCTAATAACAACGGCAAGACGGTAGTCAGCGTGTTGTGAAAAAACAACATTGCTATTAGGATGGTGGTAGTTGGAACTCTCTTGATGCAGACGGAGACAGGGTATTTATCCTCCTGCATCTTTCAACCCCGCTGCTCCGTGACGGTCCTCGGCGTCTCCAGCTACGGCATCTTCTCAAGCTTTGTGACGTCCACGTCTTCTCTCAGCGCAGCTCCCAGGATCTCCACGTAAGACCTTGATGTCAGCATCTCCATCTGTAGGGGAGACACAGACAAACCCAGCAGCCCAAAGCCAAGCAAACACAAAGCAGGGGAGGCAGAGAAACAGAGGAACGTAACACCTGTCAGTGCTTTGCCTAAACCTCAGAAATCTTTCCATCAACATGGAGGACTGTACACTGAATGGCTCTGCACAGCAAAAACGATTCAGTGTGAAATTAACTCTGACAGAGCAGATTGCGCCCCTCCTGCATTTATATAAAACCCTGTTACAACTGTTTCACCACTGAAAATGTTGCAGGGTAGCCACAGTGTGCCGCCCCCACCCCCCCCCCCACCCCCCCCCCCCTAGGAAAGTTACCATGACAGTCTGTGAGGTAAAAATAAATAAAAAATGCATTAGGGCTAGCGCGCGAGGTGGAAAGAAGTCAGGGGGAAACATGACGTGCACTCGTGTTTAGGAGGTGAACGAGCCAGCTCAGGGGCCTCCACGTGGTGGACAGGTAATCTGACCAGACAGGATCATTACACGACAACCTAAGACCGTGTTCTGCCTCTTTACTCTCCGCTCCGTGAAGTGCAGCCCGGCGTGCCGTTTTGTGCATTTTTTTTTCAAGGCGCAGATCGATTGTTGTCAAGCTCGCAGTCACGGCCGGAATAATGCCTTCTGCGGTCAGCAGTAATGGAGGCGACAGCCGGTCAGAACCCCCTTGTGGAAATGGCACAGGGCTCTCGTCCTCCTGTGGGAGCGTGGGTAAAAGGATAAATGCCAACGGGTGGAAAGAGGGGATCTCACCGGTGCGGGCAGCGGAGTCAAGGATGTACTGGCTGTCACAGGTCAGATGAAAATCGCGGTCAGAGTCTCTGAACCGGTCATACTTAACGAACCTTGGTTACGGGTGTGAGCACCAATTTAACTCCGGCCTGGGGTTTTTGTTGCAGATCTGAAAAATTTGTCTGGCACAGGAAAATCCCTTTGTAGTATTGGGAATATGTGTAAAATGATTAACATAGTTGTCTTTTGATGTTGGGGATGTCTGAGTTACAACATTTTATATTGTTGCAGCTCAAACCTGTTATCTGATCAAGACTTCTTTATGCGGAGAGATATACATGTTTGTACTATGATGAGAAAATTGAGAGATCTTTTATGTATACCTGTATGAATAAGAAACAGTTCAAGTCATGCATTTAGGCTGTCTCATGGCAAAGCTGGGAATAGATGCATTTTCATCCCTGGCTTCATGCGAATATCAGTTAATTACTTAATTTGAAACCAATGAACATTAGTGAGCTACATCAGAAATCAAATCCTTGCTGTTTATGCTCTCATCATTTATGTGTGTATGTCCATGTAATTAAACCGCTGCAAAACCACTAATCCTTTGATTTGTGTGTGTGTGTATGGGGTGCCGTATAGGCCAAAATTCACAATTGCCTCGCACATACACATACGATGACTTTTACATTCACTAGTGAGGCTCTCACACGCACTGAAAAATGAATCTACATGCTTGCACATACACCATAAATCTTCTCATATACACACAAAGAACTCACACTAGTGAAGCTCTCTCTGACACATGAAATCTCTTGCACACACTATTCACATGCTCTCACACAAAACCCTCTTGCTTAAACTACTGGACCGCTCACATAAACACACAAAGTGTTCGCACATTCGCTATAAGTGTCATGGTCCGTGACTATTTTTTACTTTTTCGATATGGTTCTCGTCCTCTCTCTCCGGTTAGCAATCTATCGGATTTTTTCCACGTTCTGGTTCGGGGTTTTGCTTCTTCCCGCTTATTATTCGTTTCACCTGTCCTATTACCTGCTAGGTATTTAAGCCCCTAACTTCCGCTTCCTGGCGTTTCTTTGTCATTTCGTGCCTTCACGAAGTCACGGTTGGTTAGGTTATAGCTGCTCTAGATTTTCACTACTAGATTGGCTTTAGCTGTCCTTGAAGCTCTTTAGGGAATAGTTCCTTTCGCTATTTTTGTTTCTTTACTACTCTTCTACTATCTGCTATATTGAGAGTGAAAAGTTTATTTTTATTTCATTTATTTTTTCACCTCTTATCGGGCGTTATAGTCTATGTTCCGAAGGTGATTCTTTGTTTTCTCCCTTTCGAGCTTATGCTCATGTATTTCTGTTGGGGTGTCTCTGCTATTGCACCTTTCTACTCGTGTCTATGAGCCACACCTGTTTTAGTGGGTTGTTTATTATTTGGCTACGGCCAGGGAGTTTTTCATCCCTTGTTTTTCGTTTCTACTATTATCAGTCTTCCTAGACTCCTTTAGTGGTCCTCACGTCCGTCAGTGACTTGTTCTGTAAATCGTGTTTTGTTTTGTCGCGTTTGATTCATCGTTTCAAACCAAACCCTAACAATAAGTTCTCACACATTCATATAAACAACGCACACACACAGATATCAACTAAAAATATTTATCAACTAAATATTTATATTTATATGTGCGAATTTCAGTTGTATATGTGTGTGCTTTTCAGTAGTATGTGTAAGACATCTCAGTTGAAAAACGGAAGGTATCTCAGTTGAAAAGGAACGTGGCTGAAATCTCGATTAGCTTAGCAAAGCCAAGAACAGATATTAACTTTGAGCAAGGTACTGAACCCCATGGGCAAAGGACGGTACCTCAGTAGTGTCACCTCAGCGGGGCTGTCGCCCAACAGAAAACACCTGACGACCGTAGAGGAGCATGTGTTGCTAAAATTCTAGCGTCAGCTGCGTGGGTCGTTCTGTTCTGTGATCAGGATAGCAGCTAGCTAGCTAACCTTGCTGTGTAACGTAGCTAATGCTGTATGCTAACCTGTTTACTATGTACTAGCATACTGTATACTGTGTTCTGCATATGCGAACACTTTGTGTGTTTATGTGAGTGATCCAGTAGTCAATGCGAGGGTTGTGTGTGTGTGTGCGAGCATGTAAATAGTGTGTGATTTCATGTGTCAGTGAGAGCTTCACTAGTGAATATGTGAGTTCTTTGTGTGTATATGAGAAGATTTATGGTGCGTGTGTACTTAATGTAGACATTAAGTACAGGCTTTTTCAGTGTGCGTGGGAGCTTCACTAGTGAATGCTGGCCTATACGTCACCCCATATGCGTGAGTGTGTGTGTGCGCGTGCGTGTATGCGCATGTGTGCGTGCATGTGTGTGTGTTTGTTCAGACTGGATGCTCTTTGTACCCTTTGAGACCTAGAAATAATAAGCTCACACCTTTAGATCTTTAATGTGCCTCCGCTGGCCTCGTCCTCTAAATCACTTATCTGCTCTTCAGATAGGATATGAGTACTAAACACTTGAATATTCACATTCAAGCATCCATTAACAGCTCTGGAGCTAATGGATAATTGTACACAACAAGACCTCCATTTTAAACTATACTAAGAAGGGAAGTAGGACTTTAATGAAGTGTGTATTCAGTACAGTATGGATGACAGTTTTAATAATAAACATTTTATTCTGGGGGGGGAAATGAGCAGAACATATCATTCATATTACATAGTAACAACAGTGACACTTGTCGTGTATAACTGCACATTTTATGAGAATAGTGGTAGAGAATATTTCTGTCCTTGTTGACCCCTCCTGTGCCCAAACAAACACAACAACAAAAAAAAAACTTTTTGAAAGATAAGGTCAAATAAACAGCAATACACAAATTTCATAAATCACTCTATCAATTCACACATTTCAACTCAGCCCTCTGCAGGTAGATTTTTCCACTCCAGGGCGACCAAATATTCAGAGCAATCACATGGGATCCAATTAGTGTTGCATAGATGCCATGGTTTCATGCATATTTTATGGGAGAGGATGAATGGGAGCAATTCTCTTTCATAAGTCCATTTAGATGCTGGCCCTGCAAATGTTGAAGGCGCCTTAAGTGTGTGCCCATTACAAGGCTAGATGTGAGGAGCTGTGGTCTTTAGCTATTATGCTGTCAGCAGCCATTCTGTGGGTAATGTCTGAATTACAGTGGCACTGTTCTGGTATTTATTTCCCATTACTGGTCCATGGAAAATGTGAAAAACCCATGTCAGCAAAATGTTCATACCGTCTCATTATTACCGCTGTGGAAATGGGACGTGAAATAAACGTGGGCATTCTTTTTAAACCATTTTAAAGTTGCACTGGCTCTTCTTGCAGTTGAACTGTGAGTACATGGTTTTCTATTGGAAATAAATGTAGCTGTTAATACACTGGCTAACATAATCTGGTCAATGAAAACATTATTAAAATTTATAATACCATGTTTTTTTCTTATGTGTAAGACTTTCGTAAGAGATTAGATTTACGGGATATTTTTGAATTACCCTGCAGGACCTGTAATTTCACAGATAAATGTTTCCATTAAAGGTCAGTGCTATAATTCTGATCATGTTTGTAGGAGCAAGGGAATATAATGGAAAATTAACTATAAAGATAATGAGGAGGTAATGACCAAGGGAACAGACACCTACAATATTGCACTGCTGCTCCTCGTGCATTTGTGAAATTAATAAACCTGTCTTGGAATAAACAGAGCCTTCATAGTCAATATACAGTCAAGCCGGAAAGTCTGCACACCCCTTTCACCTTCTCTACATTTTATTACGTTACAGACATATTCTACAATAGATTGAGTTCATTTTTTGTCTCAAAATTCTACACAAAATAGCCCATAATGACAAAGTGAAAACAGGTTTTTAGACATTTGTACTAATTTATTAAAAATCTTAATGTAAAATATCATATGTACACAAGTGTGCACACCCTTTGATATGACACTCAAATGCTGAGGTGCATTTTGTTTCCACTGATACTGCTTGATGTTTTTAAAACTTAATTGGAGTCCACCTGTGATAAATCCAATTGATTGGACATGATTGGGGATTGCCAACACCTGCCTATATAAGGTCCCACAGTTGACAGTGCATGTCAGAGCAAACTCCAAGCCATGGGGTCAAAGGAATTATCTGCAGACCTCAGAAACAGGATTGTGTCAAGGCATAGATCTGGAGAAGGGTACGGAAAAATCTCTGCAGCTTTACAGGTCCCAAAGAGCACAGTGGCCACCATCATTCGTAAATGGAAAAAGTTTGGAACCACTAAGAATCTTCTTAGACCTGGCCGCCTGGCCAAACTGAGCAATCGGGGAAGACGGGCCTTGGCCAGGGAGGTGAGCAGGAACCCAGCTCCAGCGTATCCTTGTGGAGATGGGAGAACCTTTCAGAAGATCAACCATCCAGGCAGCACTCCACCAATCAGGCCTTTATGGTAGAGTGGCCAGACGGAAGCCCCTCCTTAGTAAAAGGCACATCACTAACGGGGCGACTAGTCCGGATAGAGGGAAAGATGAATGCAGCTAAGTATACCGAGATCCTTGAAGAAAACCTGCTCCAGAGTGCTCTGGACGTCAGACTGGGGCGAAGGTTTACCTTCCAACATGACAACGACCCGAAGCACACAGCCAAGAGAACAAAGGAGTGGCTTCGGAGAAAGTCTGTGCATGTCCTTGAGTGGCCCAGCCAGAGCCCAGACCTGAATCCAATTGAACATCTGTGGAAAGAGCTGAAAATGGCTGTGTACCAACGCTCCCCATCCAACCTGACGGAGCTTGCAAGGATATGCTAAGAGGAATGGGCAAAAATGTCCAGAAAAAAGTGTGCCAAGCTCGTAGCTTCTTTCCCAAGACGCCTTGAAGCTGTAATCGCTGCCAAAGGTGCAGCAACCAAGTATTAAACTAAGGGTGTGTACAGATATGTAACCCCTAAATAACCTATTTTTGTCAGTAAAATAAAATTGCATATTTTCTAAAAACCTGTTTTCACTTCGTCATTATTGGCTATTGTGTGTAGATGTTTGAGGCAAAAAATGAACCCAATCTATTGTAGTATAAGTCTAACGTAATAAAACGTGAAGAAGGTGAAAGGGGTGTGCAGACTTTCCGGCTTGACTGTATGCAGACGGGTGACAAATTAAAGGAAAAACCAACATAAAGTGTCTTAGTAAGGTGTTGGGCCACCACAAGCTGCCAGAACATAGATTCTACCTCGAGTCTCGCATACAAACCCTAATTCCAAAAAAGTTGGACAGTATGTAAAATGCACATAAAAGCAGAAAGCAGTGATTTGTAAATTTTATTTTACATATATTTAATTTAAAACAATACCAAGAAAATATATTTAATGTTTTGCCTTACTAACTTTATTGATTTTTGTAAATATACTGTGATGGTTTCCAGTAGCGGATAATCAAACATGAAGGTAGGGGAATCGGAACAAGTCATTCACGCAAGTGAGGGCCAACAAGGGAGAATTAACTAAAATTTTCCAGAAAGAAAAGACAGGAAAATAATTCCTTGTAGCTAAACAGCCGAATGAAAATCAACCCACGAAAATAGGGCGAACTCGAATACACAAGTGAAAACCAAACTAAGTCTCCCGAGCTGAATACTGAAGCTAAACCGGGAAATTTAGAAAAGAAAAGAACACCCTTGGCATGTAAGCGAAGACGGCCAGAGAAGGTAAAACAAAAATGAAACCAACAAAAGAAAAACTATCCGTGAGAACAGCAAAAGACAAAATAAATAGCAGGAGGAATAATACCTATACCTGAAAATACAATGTGGGAAATAAGTATTGGACACGTCAACAATTTTATTATCAAACATATTTCCAATGTAGCTATTCACATGAGATTTTGACATTAGCCTTTAACCATCACTCTGCTGCCAGAAATACAGTAGATATGGATGGATAACTTGAAGGGTTTCTTCTCCTGACTTATTTTTCCATAGAGTTCAATAGGAAAATCTGTCAGGAGAAACAACCCTTAAAGTGATCCTTCCATATCTACTGTATTTCTGGCAGCAGAGTGATGGTTAAAGGCTTGTTTAATACATCAGACCCTTGATGACTTAGAGCCACTTAGCCAACCATGTGTTCTATATTGTTCCAGTGTAATTTACAGCTAAATCTTGTCTCACCCCCCAATTCCCAAAGAGATCCATTCAAATGCAGAGCTGTTATAGTATCGCTTGTAAGAGTACCAGCAAATAAGATATCAAGTTGGGTCACAGACATCATAAAGTCATGGCATGCAAAGGATATGCAACCAAATATAAAAAATATGGCTTTTCTACCACATTTAATTTAGCGTGTTCAATACTTTTTTCCTGTGTCATTTCACTTTATTGCACATAACTTTTTTAAAGAATTGGAACGTTACAATTTCTTTAGCTGTGTAGTTTTATTGAGTTAATACCAATGTGGTCAAAATCTCATGTGAATAGCTACATTGGAAATATGTTTGATAATAAAATTGTTGACGTGTCCAATACTTATTTCCACCATTGTAGCTAAATAGCAAGTCCCTCGTGAACATAAACAGTGTTTAATATCACAAGGTCGCTAGTACCTGGCAAAACCTGGCTCAATGCAATGTCGAATGACAAGGAAGCACTGGGGAAGCGGAATTGAGGAACTTAATTACCCTGCAGGTTGAGGCACAGGTGAAATGAAAAACGAGAGGGGGAAAACAAGAACTAGGAACGGAACGCGGAAAAAATTCGAAAGATTCTCAAAATAGGAAAACCTGGACAAGAACCTCAACAGAAAAGAAAATAACCCACGAAACATGACAGGACCCCCCTTCTAAGGGACGACCCCAGACGATCTCTCAGACCGACTACTGCGGAAATCCTTAATTAGGTCCAAAATATCTCTGGCCGGAACCCAACACTGCTCCTCTGGACCATAACCCTCCCAGTCCACTAAAAACTGCCACCCCCTACCTACCCATCTCTCCAAGATCCGTGGAGGAGGAGGGGGTCTCTCAGCAGAAGACATCGGACTGATAATCAGCGGCTTCAATTGAAACACGTGAAACGTAGGATGAATCCACATAGAGCGTGGCAATTGAAGACGCACCTTTACTGGATTTATTCTACTGATAATTTTGAACGGTCCTATGTAACGAGGAGCAAGTTTAGGCAACTCAACCCTCAAAGGCAAATCCCGCGACGAGAGCCAGACTTGCTGACCTACTCGATAAGAGGGAGCTGTCCGATGATGTCTGTCGGCCGAAACTTTCTGGGATGCCGACGCTCGCAAAAGAGATGCGCAAACTCGTTTCCACACTGAACGACACCTCCGAACAAAAGAGCCAGCAGAGGGAACCTCCACATTATTCTCAAGTTCAGAGAAGAATGGAGGCAGATAACCTTGGGCCTCGAAGGGAGAGAGGCCATGGAGCCATTGCACAGAGTATTATGGGCATACTCACCCCAAGTGAGATAACGACTTCATGAAGTAGGATGAGTAGCTGCTAAGCAGCGAAGGGTGTTTCCCATAGTCTGGTTAGTTCGCTCCGTCTGCACGTTAGTTTGAGGGTGGAATCCGGATAATAGACTAACCGATGCACTTAACTGGGTGCAAAAAGAACACCAGAACCTGGCGATAAATTGGGGACCACGGTCAGATACCACATCCTGCGGTAATTTGTGTATGCGAAACACATGACTGTTCACCAACTGAGCGGTCTCCGGCGCCGATGGTAATTTAGCCAGAGCAAGAAAATGGGCCGCCTTGGATAACCTATCCACAATGACTAAAATAACTGTATTACCGTGCGAATCGGGCAATCCGGTTACAAAGTGTAATGCAATATGGCTCCAAGGTCGACTGGACATGAGTAACGGGCGTAACAAGCCTGAGGGTGGAAGTCGAGATCCCTTGCTGCTAGTGCAAACAGAACAAGCAGAAACAAACTTGCGCATGTCCTTCTCCATTCCAGGCTACCGAAATCATCTGAAGAAAAAATCTCTTGGTACGGTGGGTGCCAGGATGAGCCGCGAACTGTGAGGAATGACCCCACTGGAGTACTCGAGACCTCACTTCAGGAGGTACAAAAAGGCAATTGATGGGACCCCCATCTGGGCCCGGGTTACGTAACAAGGTCTGTTGAACCGCCACTTCAACGTCCCATAGCACAGGAGCAACTATCTGGGAAACCGGCACAATGTGCTCCAGAATAGTCAGTCCGCTCAAAGATACGTGACAACGCATCTGGTTTAACATTCTTCGTAGCAGGGCGATATGTTAAAAGAAAGTTAAACCGCGTAAAAAACTATGCCCAGTGGGCCTGTCTAGAATTACGTGTTTTAGCCTGTTGGACGTACTCCAAATTCTTGTGGTCGGTCCATACAGTAAAAGGGTGTTCCGCTCCCTCCAGCCAATGACACCACTCCTCCAAGGCCAATTTGACTGCTAATAGCTCCCGATCACCTACGTCATAATTCCTCTCGGCCGGAGTAAGTGCATTTTGCGGTCAATACGTGATTGCTGAGATAAAATAGCACCTGCACCCAACTTGGACGCATCAACTTCTACCACAAAAGGGAGGGAGGGATTGGGCGTAACAAGAATAAGTCCTTAAGTTCTTCAAAAGCAGACTCAGCCCTCGGATTCCACCAAAATTGAGTCGCCGACGTTTTTTTTGTCAGGGCAGTAATGGGTGTGGCGAGCGCACTAAAATTGCGAATAAAACGCCTATAAAAATTGGCAAACCCAAGAAAACGCTGGACCTGCTTAACTGAGTGGGGAGTGGGCCAATTTAGTACAGCAGAGACTTTCTTGGGATCCATACAGACTTTGCCTTCTGAAACTATGAATCCCAAGAAGGAAACAGTGCTAGCATGAAAAGAGCACTTCTCTGCTTTTACAAATAATTTGGCCTCCAACAGGGCTTTCAACACCTGTTTAACATGACCGATATGGGTCTGTAAATTGGCAGAAAAAATGTAAATGTCGTCCAAGTAAATGAACGCAAATTTTTCCAACATCTCCCTTAGTATGTCATTAACTAATGCCTGAAACGCAGAGGGGGCGCTAGTGAGCCCGAACGGTATGACCAGATATACGTAGTGGCCGTTATGGGTGTTCAAAGTGGTTTTCCATTCATCGCCTTCACGCATGCGCACCAGGTTATAGGTGTTGCGGAGGTCTAATTTGGAAAAAATAGTGACCCTGCAGGTAGAGGCACAGGTAAAATGAATAATGAGAGGGGGAAAACCAAAACTAGGAACGGAATGCGGGAAAAATCAGATAGATTCTCAAAATAGGAAAAACAGGACGATAACCGCAACGGAAAATAAAATAATAACCCACGAACCATGACATACGCTCATTCCGAATTTCATGCCTGCAACGACTACGTACAAAAGGTTCTATAAACAGTTCATACGATATGGATGAAAATACCCTCAAATTAAAGCTGACAGTCTGCACTTCAACCTCATTGTATCCTTTCAAACTCAAAGCTAGAGTACGGAACCAAAACAACAAAAATGTGTGACTGTCCAATGAATTATGGTGCTCACTGTATATATATATGTATATATTCTATATAAACACAATTATTGGCACCTCTGGTAAAGATGAGTAAAAAGGGTTATAAAAATGTAATCTTTTGGTGAATTAGCTTAATATCACACTGAAAAAAAAATAAAAAATCAAACCTTTAATTAAGAAATCAAGAAATAATTATTTTTAACAAAACCACGTGTGCCACAATTATTGGTACCCCTAGAAATTCTTATGAACAAAATGTAACTGAAGCATTTTTTCCATTTATATTTTACTGTGAGGGTTCGTGTTTGAACGCGTCAGGACGGGGGATCAAACAAGCCACCCACGAAAGTAAGGACCTCTAAAAGGAGAGAGGAATCCGCGAACGGACTAGCACGAAACCAAAAGGAAACGGTGGGAATAAAAAAACCTCCCGGCATCAAGCCAAATAAGAATGGCCCCAAAAGAGGGCGAGACTCGAAGACACAAGTATAAGTGCAGATATCTCCCCAGGCTCATAAAATAGAGCCAGAGGACGGGAGACAGAGAAACAGAAACAAACACCTCCGGCACATAATACAAACTGCTGAAATAAAGGGGTGAAGAGGAGAACAGAAAGATATAGAACCTCTCGTTCTTGCTACGAAGAGAGTATTCAAACAGAGGTAAGGAATAGAAAAAAACAGTGACTGTCTCAGCGGAAACAGCACGGAAAAAGACAGAGAAAAGAAAAGAGCAAAAGAGACAAACAAAATCCTATAATGGAGCTCTAACGCCACTAAAAGCAAGTCCCACGTGAGATTAAAGCAAAGCTTTAAAATAAAGTGGTCGCTTTCTTCCTATACCAGTACCTGGCTTATTACGCAAAATGACAACAAAGCACCACAGAGGGAAGAGAGAGGCTTAAATAACAGGGGCAATCCCCTGAGACAGGTGAGCAAATTGATAACCGGACCGAAGATATGACACGGAAGGGAACTGTCCCGGAGCCGCGAAAATCCTTAAGCGGAGAAAGGGGCGGCGACCAGAAAAACCGTGACATTTTACTTTTTAAAGTTGATCAGAGTGTTTAGGAACTTTCAAGCAGTAATCCCTGACTTCCTGTTTCACTGGGGTATAAATATGAGGTGACACAGATGCCATATTCCCTTATTCATATATCAACATGGGAAAGATACGAGAACACACAAATCAAATGAGGGAAAAGTACACTCAAAAAAATCATTTGTTGGGTGAACATAAAAAAATTATGGAAAGTATTTCCACCCAATTATAATACGCTAATTTAGCAAGAAATTGTTTTGTTGAGTGACATAAATGTAAACATGCTGGGTCGACGCAAGGTGTTGGCGTTACTATTACTCAATTACAAGGGGTAAATCCAACATAATAATCATTTGTTGGGTGAACATACACAAATTTTGGAAAGTATTTCCACCCAATTACAATACGCTAATTTAGCAAGAAATTGTTTTGTTGAGTGACATAAATGTAAACATGCTGGGTCGACGCAAGGTGTTGGCGTTACTATTACTCAATTACAAGGGGTAAATCCAACATAACTTTTAAAGGTTAGTTCAACTTAATAACAAAAGGTAAATTCAACCCAACTTTTAAAAGTTAGTTCAACTTAATTAAAAGGGGTAAATCCAACATAACTTTTAAAGGTTAGTTCAACATATTTACCCATGTTTGATTTAAGTGTGGGTGACCCACTTTAATGGGGTAGGTACAACTATATTTTAAAATGATACACCACAACTAATAAATTGTGCTGATCAGACAAAACTAATGTATGTTTGACAATCACAAATACTTTAGTTTACAGTCCTTTCAGTCATATGAAAATCAATAGTAATAATTCAATAAAAGTCAATTCTGACATCAATATTTACTTTAAACAATTTAAACATGCATCATCCTAGTTTACAACAGTTAATATCACGTTAGGGAAAAAAACACCCAAAAGCAAACAGGATTTCTTGAGATTGAACTTTATTGCCCATGAAGTTAAATGTTATACATGTTATAATGTCATTGTCGTGTGTTCATGTTATATGTTATAATGTTGTTGTGGTGTGTGTGTGTTCATGTTATATGTTATGTCATTGTGGTGTGTGTGTGTTCATGTTATACATTATAATGTTGTGTGTGTTCATGTTATGTTATAATGTTGTGTGTGTGTTCATGTTATATGTTATAATGTGTGTGTGTTCATGTTATGTTATGCCATTGTGGTGTGTGTTCATGTTATGTTATGTCATTGTGGTGTGTGTGTGTGTGCGTGTTATGTTATAATGTCATTGAGGAAAACGTAGAAAAACCTCTGGTTCTGCAAAAAATTTAAATACAATAAAAGTAAAAAAAATTCAAAATGCATTTGAAATAAAATAAATAATAAAATTCTTTAGACGTAAAAATGAAGTAGAATTGTTACCATTGAATATTAATGCATTGAAATCAATCAGCTGTTATTTCTGTTAGTCAGCTATCAACTCCAGCAATGCTGACACAATTTCAGTTTGTTTTACATTAAAGACCCAATGAACAGGCTGGATGTTGTTTGACTTGATCTAGAATCTCAGCTGTTTTAATGCATTTCATACTGCGTATTTTGATGCTTAATTTTGCTGGTTGAATTTGGCAGCTTGAAACTTTATCAATTAAATTCTAAACTTTGTATTTTTACAAATTAAATTATTTCAATTTATTTTTTTAAGCATGAAATTTTGAATATGAAAATATTGAAAAATAAAGGTGAAAATTCACTATTAAATGTTGTTATGTCATTGTCGTGTGTGTGTTCATGTTATATGTTAATATGTTATAATGTAATTGTGTGTGTGTTATTGTTGTGTGTGTGTTCGTTCATGTTATAGTTGTGTGTGTGTGTGTTCATGTTATACATTATAATGTTAGTTGTGTGTGTGTGTTTGTGTTCATGTTATGTTATAATATTATTATTCATATCAAATATATAAAGCTTTAAATTCAGATTAAAATAATTCAGATACACAATTTCAATGCATTAATATGCAATGCTAAAAATTCAGTCATTTAAAATTCAAAATCAGATGAAACAGATTTACCCATTTGTCATCTTTGCTTTTGTATGGAAAAAAAAATCTGAAATACACATGTCCTTGAAAGGCAACAATTTGAAGCATTGTTAACACAGAAATAGATTAACAAAGAACAAATGGTTTCTCCACATTTCTGTAACAATTGGGAGCATTGTAACATAAAAACAGATTGTCATTTTAAAACACTAATACTGATTCCTCCCTCCCCAACACGACTCAGGGGTCTTCAACAATGAAAGTATCCCAAACAGTTACCCTACAAAATATTAACGCGCAAGTAGGGTTTTCAGCACCTGCAGTTTCTTAGACAACCTCTGTCCATCAAGCCCCATGATGAGTTTCTGCAGAGCTTCGAAAGTGTATTTCCACTCTGGAGGGTAGCTGAGATTGAGTGCATAAACTAAAGCAAACAGCATTGCAACTGCTACTGGTACATTACCGAGCTCGTTGAGGACTTCTACCCCCTCCAAAATGATGCTCACATCCTCTGGACCATCGTCAAGCTCTGCACCTTCTCTGCGAATCACAAATACCCCGAAGACAGTCTCCATTTCAGCCCGACCGTTGTCAACATCAGAGTCCTGAAAAAAGTTTTTAAAAAAACAAACAAATATCATACAGATTAAACAATGGATCTTTTTTGCTTCAAGGGACACATGACTAATGCAAAACAGCTATTTAATTAACATAATGTGTGATCTATAATTGCATTTTCTTTTGTAAGATGTAAATTTAAGGACTGGAGATTAAAAGCTAAATTACATACCATGCGTTCTTTCACCACTTTCTCCGGCTCTTCATTCAGGTAGACCGACAGCGCCTTGAGGATGCACTCTCTTTTCACATCAATGTTGTTAGTCTGAGTATGTGGGCCGCACAAAGTATGCCAGGAAACAAAAACATGAGGAAAACCATTTAAACCAACAGGGAGACTAAATATCACGCACATAATGCAACATTAATATATATATATATATATATATATATATTCAAGAAAAACATAAGCGGATAGATCAGGTAAACGGTGACGTGACTGTTGACTACAGATTGGTCGATCAGATCACACTGTGGTCATTGGAGAGGTGCAAATGTTCGCTCCAAAGCTCAACAGGTGGTCAAGGAGTGAAAACACGGAAATGTGTCTCTACTTCATGCACGAGGGCAAGATTATTTTAATATTTGCACTAAATGCATTGTAAGAGCAGTATACAGAAATAAAACAGAGGACTCTCGGAGAGATAAAAGACAAACAACGCTGTATCAATACGGTGCAATTTGATACAGCAATCGATTTCCTCTGCCACCAGCCGTCTATAGTTTGAAACGAGTGAAAGAGAGCAAGAGAGAGATTGAGAATAGTGAACCACTAATCACAGCAGCTATGCAAGTGGTGGTGGAACATGGTCGATTTAATAACTTTACACACAGTCTTGTCACTTGAGTTGCACATTTCCCACGCTAGATATACGGAGGAGGGGTAGTGGAAACCCTCTCCAAATCCAGTAGAGTAGTGTAGAGTAGGCAGTGGAAAATCACTAAGTGGCAAACAGCCTGGATTGTTACAGGATTAAGTGATTTGAGTTCACTTTGTCAAATCTACCAAAAGTTAGAATTATAATCAAATCATTCCAGTGAAAAAGTTTCCCCCCTTTGCAACTTGTCTTACTTCCCTCTTCTCCCAATCACATTTCCTCTTAAAATGTCAACTTTACAGTGATGCATTTGGCAGTTTGTCCCCTTTGTTTTACCTGGGTCATGGGGATCAGGATGCTCTTGATCTTTCTTCCCTGAGCACCACCCTTCTTGCCAAAGACCTTGAGCAGTTTTGATGATTGAGCATCCAGCTCGGAGAAGAACTTCGGCAGCAAACCGACTGTCGTTATCCTTTTGAACTCAGCACTTAACTTGACACAAAAATGGGTACAGAGAAATATAACTATAACTATGCATTGAAACAACCACTTAGTTTAACAATTATAATTTTCCACCAAAATCTTGGAAAAATAGTTTGGAAACATTTCTTTGTGGTCAATTATATCTACACCAAAAATAAGCCCAAAATCCAATTTTTTTTGTCAAATCTCCAAGATATTCATCCTTGTTTTGAGTGCATAAAGAATACTGTAAATATTTTATATTGCAACATGTATTTTTCAACAACTGTTTTCTTGCTGACCCTTTTGTCTTTTTTTGCATTTTTTGTACCATCTTTATCACACTGGTGGAAATTGGCTATTAGATATAATCTACTGTGTTTAGATTATGAATTTTATACTTTAATATTCATAAACATGCACTGTCCCTCCAAAACAAAGAAATTATATTCAATTGATTGGTGGATTGAATGATGGCACTCTCACACAGGAATATGGAAAAAAACAATATTGGCTATTTTTACAGTATTCATTTTACACTGTCAAGACCTCAATAGAGTAGAGGATCCATACACAACAGCTTGGTACCTCCTCCTAATGTTGTCACATTCATCAACCAGCAGTTGTTGAACATCAACCTGCTTGATTGAGTTGGTCACTCTTAGCACATACTGCACACCCAAGCTGGTCCCACAAGTGTCCAATTTGTCAAGGTCTGGACTCACAGCAGGACATTCTATCCACTCCAGTCAATTAGGTGCCAGTCATACACCCCTGTGACTGCACACACCTCGCAGCACCAGCTCAAAACAAGAGTGAACACCAACAGAAGAACATCGGAGGGGATTTTGGGCACATTGTTTGGGTGCTACCTACACATTTAGCAGTTATATCTTGTTGTAAAGGTGACAAATCAGGCTTGAAATGACATATGATACAACACCAATTAGTATTATTACAAGGGAGAAATAACCGAAAAATGTTTCCAAACTATTTTTGAATTTAAAGGTGATATTTACAACTTTTTCATCAAAACTAATAATTTTTCAAAAATAATACATCCACAGAACGTCTAGAGGGGTGTAGAATAAAAGTATTAATTTTACTGAAAAAAAATATTATAGTATAGAAATAATTGTTTTATAAATTTTGGCTGCTCCAAAATATATAAATATTTACATCTGGTTACCTTGGTTACGCCAACAAGAAATGCTCTGGAATGCTCTCTGCACTAATAGCATGAGAAGTTGATATCACGTGAGGCGGAGCTCAGGGGTTGCCAGATCGGTAGGATATACCACGAAAGACTCCTCGCTTGACATCTCTCTGTCCAATCAGGTATTTGCATGGACGTTAGGGATGCACCGATACCGATACCATGCTCATGTACTCGTACTCGTACTCGAAAAAATGTACCGATACTCCAAAACCGATACCAACGTCCAAACGTCCGCACGCTAATGCTATCACCTTAGCAACACCTAATCCTGACCTGCGTGCTCACTAGGGATGTTAACAGTTAATCGACTATCGATTAATTGCTCATAAGAATTTAATCGATAAGATTTCAAATGAAACAATTAACTGAATAATCTGCGATCTTGTTTCAACGGCGGTTTAAGGTCTCCACGCGAGGGCGAAGTTAATGTAGCCTACCACCTGAAATGCGAACTTTTCCTATAAACCTCGTATGAACTTTTTGTATTTTTTCCTTGTAGTTATATAGTTTTATGGATTAGGTTTATGGTCGCTCCAGTGAGCGTTTTAAATATGGATTAGAAACTACGGAAATATATGACAATTTGTGTGTTCTCAAGTTCTGACCATTTCGTGGTAAGTAACCTATTGTAAAACATTGCGTTTTCAAATGGTAAAGTTGTCAAAAGGGTGACAAGGGCCATACTTTTTTTTTAAAGCAGATGATTCTTTTCTCCCAAATTGAATGTCGATGTTCAGTCATGTATGGGGGGAGCCCTTATACAAAGGGTTGAGCTAGGTGCACTGATGTAGCATAGTGCTATTAATCACCCAGTTCGTCAGTAGGCTACTTGATTAAAATAGCGGTTCAGATTAAAATAGCAATCATTCACGCAGTGCGTGATCTAGACTCAAATTACCTGACAACAAATAAAGAAAATGGCTTTAGCTAGACTTCTTACTGAATTTCAAGTGTAAAGAAGAAACAAACGTATAGCCACATATTGGTTATATTTGTGTAGCCTATAAAACATGGTTATAGCATATTAGGCCTTCTTAAAATAGCCTACATTTATTGTGCTATTTCGATACAAAAGAAAACACGAATGTGCTTCATTTAATCAATATCATTATTACAGATTTGAAATGGTTTAATAACGGGCAGACTTTTATTAACTCTTAGTTTGATAGTTACAGAATAGGCCTACATGGAAAATGTACAATATAGCCTACAGTAGCCTATGCGATTTTGATTAGAAATGCTTGAACCGTTTTGCTTTCGGTAACGTTACGTTGGGTGGACGTCAGATGCCAGTAGGTAGGCTACAGGTTCCGATCATGATTGCAGGCTATATTTTTTAAATGTGAAACTGTACCAAAAAACAGTTGACCGGGCTAAATTATTTTACTAATACCCCCGCCATTTGTTGCAAACTAATTGAGTAGCCCGTAGCCTATGCAGAGAGTAACTGATTCGGTTGACAATTATGTAGGCTACTGCGGTGCGGTAGTCAGCAGTTCATATAGGCTAGTCAATTCAGTAGGACTCTCTGAGGTTGATGGTTGAAAAGGACATTATGCCAATAAGCAGCATTAGACCTAGTCTTTAGATAGCACACAGGCTGTTCCATGTCAGTACAGTAGGTTAGCCTATAATGTATGTAGGCCTATTTCACAATTGTTTTTTTACAGTCAGCCCCCCCCCTGTTAAGTTGACCATGTATATTAGTGGTAAGGGTTAGGGGTCACTTATACTTTGACGTTCCAGTATAAATAGAATGATGCACAAAAGACTGTACAGTTTTATTTTGGTTATTATTTATGTTTATTTATTTATTTTTATTGGACCTCATTTGATTTAAATAATCAGTAAATTGATAGACTGTGCTCCATCAACAGGAGAAAATAAACACAGTATCTTCAAAATCAGCCGTCTCATTATTGTGGTATTATTATACAGTATTATTATAAAGTACTCATACTTAAAAAAACACACAAAAAATTGTATCGGTATCGGTATCGGCGAGTACTCAAAAGTGAGTACTCGTACTCGTACTCGGTCTGAAAAAAATGGTATCGGTGCATCCCTAATGGACGTATATTTATTATTTGGCCAAGTTACCTGGCAACCACTACAATTGAACGTTGGAACGAGAGCGAGTGAGTATGAGTACGACACCTACTGGCCGGGAGGAATTACACTTGTAAATATCACGTTTAAAAAAAGAACAATTTAATAATTTATTCATTTACCTCACGCACACTGAAGAGAGCAGGCCATCTGGTTTTGAAAAGTGCAATCATGGGTGCATCTCGAATAACTTCTTGCCTTCTATGAGCGAAGGTCTTGGTCATCATTGCTGCCACTGTGTCCTCATTGTTCCTTTTCTTTGCTTCTGAAATAAGGGTCTCTCTTATCTTTTCAAGTGTCTCTGCAGATTCACCTGATGGGTAGGAGGGGCAGTAATTTACCTCAGCTTTTCTGGGCTTCTTCACACCGTAAGCAGGACTGCTCTTGTCTGCAGGTTTATTTGTTATGGAATTTAGTTCAACCTCTGGGCATCCAAGCCGCTTGAGCTTCCTTCTGTAGTTGGCAAGTTTATACTTCAAACTAACTTTCCAGCCACTGTATCCAGTGGCAGAGCCTGGTTCTCTCAAACAGGGATGTGATGATACGAGGGCTTCTGCTACCTCTTCAAACTCACGATCAGTGGGGTACACTTTGTGCTGCACAATTGCTTCAGCTAAACCATCAAGAATAGCAGTTTTAAGTCTGAGGTCAGGGTCAAGCAAAGTTCCAGTTTCTTTGAATGCAGCATTGGCTTTTTCCAGCTGCAGCTCACAATCATATGGGAATCGGGGAACAACGAAAACAATAGGCCATCCAGATGATCTTGAGGCAGCAGAATCAGATGACGACAAAATGACTGACTTATCAGATGTGGAACCATGTTTCCTGAGTACATCTTCGATAATGTTTACAGAGAGGGGAAAAGTGCCTGCGCTAAACAAATAGTGCAGTTCCTCGAGAAACTCATCCATTTTTGTGGCTGGCACATGAGCAAAATGTTCAAGTTTGAATAAAGCTGAAGCTAAATTCTGCTGAATTGTGTCAGGCAGAGTCTTACTTAAATCCACATCTTCACTTGGAAAAGAACTGTTTATTTCCATTGCAGAGTCATCCGAGTTAAGTGCATCTTGCTCTGCATTGTCAGACAACTCTTGAGAAACTCCAGTTGAAGTCACTATGCCTGGTTTGAAATCATTTAGCGTATGGGGGTTGTGTTTCCTGTTTTTGTGAGAGTGATATGTTCCATGGATATTTGTTTTGTAATTACAATCCCTGAAAACACAGGCAACAGTTTCATGGCTCTTGAAATGAATGCTTAAATGTGAGAAAAAATCTCTCTCAGTAGAAAGACTACGACAAGTGCACAAAGGACAACTAAATGTTGTCAATTCCAGAGGCTTCTGAGAATCTGGTTTGGGATGAACTCTTGATATGTGGATGTGCAAAGCATTCAGCGTCTTGAAATTACATGGGCAATTTGAATACAGGCATGAGTAGTGTTGCCTATTGCGGTGCATTAGTCTTATATGTTTGAGAAGCTCATACCTACTCTGAAAACACACACTGCACTCCTTGCACCTCCACATAACTCAAGAGTAAGGCCTAGCCAAGCCTATCTGGATATATCACAGCTGTTTGCAAACTTCCCCTTTTCATGTCATCCTTACTTATCTACACTACCTTCACTTAGGCCTGTCACTGGCAGATGATCCCCTTTTCTGGGACACTTTTGCGAAGGGATGGCAGTTGAGGTGGATGACCCAACAAACTCGGTCTTGAATTCCTGTGATGACCAGAAAGAAAGAGAGCAATCAATGAGGGTGTACCATTTTCAAACTGTTAACAAGAACATGGAGAATACTGGATCTTTCATCTACTGTGTATACAATCACACATATTACAAAAATGCAAAAAAAAATAAAGCTGTGTGTATGTCGTCTGGCCATTTAACTAACTCTGCCACAAATCTTAAGTCTTGCAAACACTAGGACACCCAGCCTCACTTCGCTCAGTATGCAGGTTTCACCAAGTCAAATTAAGACTTTTTAAGACCACGATGGATGAAATTTAAGACCTTTTTAGGGTTTGACGCAGGGTTTAAAGCTTCAAATCTCTCCATCTAAATACTAGTAATTTTATTATTTTTATCATGACTATTCATGATTAATCACAGAGTAATATTTCTATTAATAAATTACAAAAATCTAATAGTTCGACAGCCCTACTAAATACACATACAAACACTGTACTAACTATGGTTAATCATTATTAATCACACATTTTTATCTGCTCCAAACATACCTTAAAGTAGAATTTTTCCAAATAAATAACACTAATTAATTTGAATGTGGACACATGCTCTTTTTTATTTCCTATTTTCATAGATTGAGTTAAATTATAGATTAAGCTACACAGACAGTGGATGGAAAATTATGACTACCATTCAAAATGTCTTTAAATAAACCCAATAATATCTCATTGGAAACAACAAAAAGATGTCAATAAAGTAAATCATATTCCTGACATTAAAATACAGAGTGAGGTTTAGACAAAATACTCTTCTGTTCTCTCCCTCTGTTCCCAATCTGCAACAGCAGAGGGACGTGCTGTTTCAGAGTTTGTAAGATTTTAGATTCATGGCAAAGAAAGTTAAATTGTTAGATGACAACATATTAGAGTGATTCTATACTTTAGGGTACATTTCAAATAATAAAGGGAAAAAAACACATTGCCGTTTCACTTGAAATTCTATTTGTTTCTATAGTATACCCATGGACTGTGCTAAATTCATTATTTAGCATGCTTAAGCTCTAACTTTTTTTAGATATTTAAATTAAAATATACATCTGCTTCATCATTTTGTCAACTGTGTTACCAACAAAAAGTTGGATGTATTAAATGAAAGGCATATGATACCGAATACAGAATGGTAATTATTCAAAATTGATATTTAAAACTTTGCTCAAATTTGATGAACACACCATGGACGTGAAATGTACATTAGCTTTTTTGTGACATATATTACCATAGTTGCTTAGCTAGCATGCACACAGCATTGTGACAGTGGACAGAGCCAGGGGGGTTCTTGGTGTCTGAAACATCCGGGGCTAAGTTTAGAACATCAGGGGCTAACAGTAACGTATCCAACAGTATCCGTATCCGTCGGTATCTGAGTAACGACGCATAGGCTACTGTGCACCCAGAACTGCTCTCTTTTTTTGGGCGTTTGTGTGTGTGTGTGTTTAACCCGCGGGACTCGGTAACCTCACGCCGTGTGCACATCTTTGTCCGTTGTTTTTTCGAACCGTTTTACTCAACGCAAATCCCTGCCTTTTTTTCCAAACTCTGCGTTGAGAACGGACCGTCACGGTAACCGGAAGTAGAATGTAGATGGCGATAGCTACATACATTTAGCATTCTATAGCTACGATAGCTAAAGAAAATAATCAATCTTTTCTTTATTTCAGCAAAATAAAATAAGTTATTTTTTTCTCAATAAACATTTATTGTTGGTTGATTCTGGTGGTGTTGGTATATTTTCGGGCACTTTCCCTCGCAAATTAAATGGGTAGCTATTTTCCCGGTTAAAGTAACATATATAATGTAGGCTACGGTCTCTGTCGTAATATTTCATTCATCATGAATCCGTCCGTCAGGGACGGAAAGTCGCTGCGTGTGCCGGAGGCGGGGATTTGCGTTGAGTAAAACGGTTCGAAAAAACAACGGACAAAGATGTGCACACGGCGTTACAAACGATGCTAATGCTGCTATGGTTAGCGAGCACACATACGAGCACACTACAAAAACATTCGGTGACGAAATTAATCGTTCGAAATCATAGAGCGGACAATAACACGTTATGTGACATTTCTGTGCAGTGGTTTATTTTTTAGTCGATGGGTAGTACAGAATTTAGCTTACCTTCTTCCACAGCGTGGCTGCTCTGCCCTCTCTCCTATCTTCCAGGCGCTCTCAGGTGCTGGAACTTCCGGAAGTAAAGATTTTAATGCACTCTCTGCTCGCGCACTACTGCCACCTTCTGCTCTGGAGTTCGCGATTTGCTATCTTACCCAAAAAGCATTAGGTTCTGTCAACATAAATGAATTTAGAAAATGTTAAGTTATTGCACATCATGCTAATATAACATTACTTAATGATGTTCAACCACAAAACATGACTATATATGGTAGAAGCTACATGTTACACATAGATTAATGTAGCAGACACCCAATTTGGCTTTTTTGAGTGTATGTTGACCTTAATAAGTAAGGGAATGGCTATAAAAAAATAGCTACTCACCTGAAAATGCCCATATCTATTATTAAGGCAATACTTAAAAAGTTCAAAGCAACTGGAACTGTTACAAACTTGCCTGGAAGAGGACCCAAGTTTATTACACAGCGAGGATGATGGTAAGAAAGGCAAAAAAATCCTCAAGGATCACTGTAGGAGAATTACAAAGGAAAGTAGCATCTTGGGGTCATCAAGTTTCCAAAACTACCATTAGACGTCACCTCCATGCCTACAAATTATTTGGAAGGCATGCCAGAAAAAAGCCTTTCCTGTCATTTCACCACAAACGTAAGCGCCTGGAGTTTGCTAAACGCTACTAGAACTTTGACTGGAACCGTGTTCTATGGTCAGTTGAAACTGAAAATGAAAATGTATCTTTTCAGCAACCAACACTCAAGGTGGGTTTGGTGTAAAAAGAAGGATGGTTATACCGAAAATAACCTGATCCCCACTGTTAAGTATGGTGGAGGTTCCGTGATGTTGTGGGGCTGTTTTTTTTTTGTTAGGGTACATGGCATCATGAACTCCATGAAATACCAGGAAATTTTAAATCTGAATCTGGCTGCCTCTGCCAGGAAACTAAAACTGGGTCATTGCTGGATCTTCCAGCAGGACAATGATCCAAAACATACGTCCAAACACAAAAATGGTTAAATGAACACAAAATCAAGCATCTGCCATGGTTATCTCAGTCACCTGACCCAAACCCCATTGAAAACCTGTGGGCTGAGCTGAAGAGGAGAGTGCACAAGAGAGGACCTAGGACTTTGGATGATTTGGAGAGATTATGTAAAGAAGAATGGTCTCAGATTCCTTGCTCTGTATTCTCCAACCTTATTAGATGTTACGGGAGAAGACTCTGTGCTGTTTTATTGGCAAAGGGAGGTTGTACAAAGTATTAAATGCAGGGGTGCCAATAATTGTGACACACGTGGTTTTGTTAAAAATTAATATTATAGAAAATATATATTATTTTTTGATGAGGGATTTTTTTTCCTTCAGAATAAATTTACTTCAATTAAAGGTTAGATTTTTCTAATTTTTTCATTGTGAGATTAAGCTAATTCTCCAAACGGTGAATTTTTTATAACCCTTTTTACTCATCTTTACCAATAATTGTGGAGGGCACTGTATGTATATATACAGTGTATAAAAAAATATTCACACCCTTGATGAAAATGAGCAAAGCAGGCTGTATAAAACAAACAATATAGGTAATGAGCTGTATTGTACTCTAACAAAATGGGAACATGATATTCTTGTATACAAGTACTATTTCTCAAAGAAAAATATTTTGTTTAACAGATATATATAATTTTTTTAAAAATTGTGTCACAATTCTTCACACCCCTGTTTTTTTCAGTACTTTGTGCAAACTCCCATCTTCCATTACAAGGACACATGTGACCGGTGTCATATGAACTGGTAAAGCAGTAAAATAAATAAATAAATTGATTGACTTTAAGTTGGAGGTGAACAAACGCATAGCTGTGTACAAAAGTACCACAGCTACAGGTGGTGGCCAAGGTTATTCAAGTCTGCATCGGATGTGTGCCCTGCCAAGCATAAGGTCTTTTTCACAGCCTGGACGTAAATAAAATGTTATAAATTTTTTACAATCTGATGTGTTAGCTATGTTTGCATAGTGCATTTCAGAGGCTATATTTTGTCACGTGAATTTAACACTGAATTAAAAAATTAATTCACATTCAAATTGATATTCAGAAGCTACATTTATTGGCATTTTGAATCTACCTATGTTATTGTCATTCATGTTTCTGGTATGATATGGCTGGATCTTTTTATTTTTTAAATGAAATAAATGCAATTTGTATCTTATTATTGAATTTATCAGCATGCTACTTTGGTCCTGACCTTGTGGTTTTCGAAAGAAAATTACTTCTAAATCTTAGACATTCAAGCATGAGATAGGCAACTGAATGAAACATGTGTGAATGTTTTATTTCAAGTGTTTTCAGCGTCCTTGACTCTGATGTGATTTTTGCACACATTTTTCTCTTTGTTCTTCTGAAATCTTTGAGCTCTGGTCTCAGTCTGATTTGAAATAGTCCACGGTTGCTCTGATGGGCGCATGTGTGTGTGTGTGTGTGTGTGTGTGTGTGTGTGTGTGTGCATGTGTCTGTGTGTATGTTTGTATATGTTCACCCCTTGAAACCTGGAGATAATAAGCTCAAACCTTCAGATCTTTCATGAACCTCCGCTGGCCTTGTCCTCTAAATCACTTTTAGTAAGCGCTTGTTGTGGCCATGTGTAGAGCCTGGGTTCATATGTCAGAAAGTAAAATCCTTAAATCAACTTTTATGATCTTTCACTTTTTATTGATTAGAAATTGGTCTGATTGTCAGTATGTGCTGAAGGCATCGGCTTTGGACCACTAATTTTGCAAGCCCGTCTTATAACCTGTCACTATTTAGTTTTGTATGAATTGAATGTGCTAAAATCGAAGGCTTAGTATTGAATCTCACGCGGAGAGAACTTTATTGATGCATTATTTTCTGGCACAGTAGCGAAGGACATTACCAATATAGGGGCGATGGATCATCATAAATCAAATAGGCAAACCTGACATAATGTGGCAATATCAACCCTACAAGGTAAAAAAAAATGGCTTAAAGCATTTATGTTTTATGCATTCCAGGTAGTTTTCTTTTTCATTTGTGTGTTCCCAGTTTTTTCATCTGGCTGACAACATCTCGGGGACTTGCCGTATTCCATGCCAGAATTTGTCCTTTTCATGACATCGACATGTAATTTAAGATAGGTGATCATGCATGACAATTTAATTAGCTTGCTTATTAATCCAGTTCACCCGTCATTGGAATTTGTTCTGACAGACCCCCAGTCGTTATTGACACATTATTTTGCCTGACTTTGAGGTGCATGCTGGAAACCGACTGATAATTTTTTTTACCAGAAGTTTAAGAGAAAAATGCTAATCCAGACCCTAACACATCCTACAATCACCTGGAGGTGTAGTAAGTAACATGTAGCGACAGACATGGTTTGGTTAATAATTTTCACATTATAATCATCTGTGTTATATTGCAGTTAAAGACATATCTGTTCCATTGTTCAATTCATACTTTTTTAATTAATGTTTGAAATTTAAAAAAATATTTTTATGAAAAAAATGCCTTGCCAAGAACAACCAAATGAATGTGCAGCATGCGAGTAACAGGAAGGGAGGTGGCACAGCAGATACTTCAAAGGGCTGTGTTCGCTTCAACACTAGAGTGCTCATTCCTCTGGGTTTGCTGTCATTCAAAACTGCACAGCCGATGGGGGAGGGGTAGAATGGGAGGGGAGTGGGGGAGTCGGGGGTGAAATCTGTCACCCAAGATGAGAGCCGAGCTGCCCATCTTGCATTCTCAACTGGTAGCTAATTATTTCCCCAAACCCTTTGGCTGCTCCAAGCCTGCCACAGAAAGATTCCTCTCCATTTTCCAACCCAAAGCTGTCACTGAAAAAGGGGGGCGGGGGGGGGAAAGGCTGTTGGCCAACTCTCATAAATTGATGCAATTTATTATTGATTTGCAAAGCTTTCTGAGTGTCAGCTGGAAATGTGGTAATCGAGAAAGGACAAAGGGTTTTTCTTACTCACAGTATAAGGAACTGCTTTGAACGGCTTCAGGCCTAAATTGAATTAGATTCCTGTGCAGATTAAGGATACATTATATGTATGTATCTGAGCACTGTTTTTATTGAGAACTGCGAAGAAGTCAAACTTTGGAGGTCACAGCAGCCATTTAGAATTCTGTGTAATATTTAGCAGTTTCTGATATTTGTCTGTGAGCAATTTAGCATCTTATAAAAGTAGAATATTCTTTCCTACTCATGATCAGTTCTGTGGTGTTATAATGTAGAGCAGGGGTAGGCAACCCTTACCTGGAGTGCCAGAGATGGGCCTGGTTTTTGTTTCATCCAAACCTATAACTAAATGACTGGATTTATTTGAATTAATCGTTTCATGAATGCAGGTGACCATGTGCTGGAGGCAGTCGGCATTTCAATCATCCACACCAAACTCTTGTGATCAAGCTCAGATGGAACAAAAACATAAATGACACTGGCACTCCAGGACCAGGGTTGCCTACCCCTAATGTAGCGTAAGTAGGATACGTTCTGTTGGTACAAAAACAAATACATCTGAGGTTCAGTGTGCTGGTGAAATGATCATCTGATTTCATTGTAATTAACAAGAAATTATGCAGATCTAATCGTTGTTTGTTTAAGGAAATTCCAAACAGGCTGGTTTGTCTGATGTATGTAAAGGAGTAACTTTCATCTTGAAAGTGCATTATATTAGAATATTTATAGTGAGCAAATCCTTTTGAAATAGTATTTACTAGTACATCTATTATAGGCGCCAAAGGATGCTCAACTTGAACAGCATACGCTTTGTATCTGCAAATTTAAATTCACTTCTCCCCTCATGAATGTTTCATTCCCCACGTAGTATTGCAGCTTTAATTACTTTCACTTCACACCAGTGCCACTGGTTGCCCTCCAAATGGGTATTAATCTCCCTGCGCATTTATAATCCCAGGGTCAATGGACTTTCACACAGAAAACGCAGAATCATGTACAGCTCACACTATTAGTGGAAACGAGTTCAAATGGTGATCGTTTCCTGTAATCTGGAGCAAGAGTTCTATGGGCACCTTTGACTGTGCAGATGATAGTATTACCTAATAATACAGAATACTGTTCATCAACCTAAGCACAGGTATCTTTTTTCCAAAAGCAGCCAATTGCCTTGTTTATATTGATAGGCGGGTTGTGTGTAATGTTTTAAGATAAATGACATACTTTTCATTCAGCTGTGCAGCGCAGTGTTTGCAAGGAGCTCCAGTCAGTTTAAATATTTCACCTTTTATTACCTTCTTCACTCCTCCGGAGTGTGCCTCTGAGTTGATCTACAGCTTGCAGTCCTACACAGATGGTAACGTTTTACTGCGCGGTACAAAAAGGCTGCTTGCTTGTATAGACGCACAAGGACAAAAGCACTAGACAACATTCACTCGCAGTGGGGGAACGGAGGGAAATAGTGATTTTAGGGCAGCGATTCAGTGAATGGGGTCAGTACATTTCAAAACTCCCAAGTGCGGGTGCAATTCTGTTGCAATTTTTCAAACTTTTTTCGACTGCAGACATTGATAACCACATTGTTGGAGGGGTCCAAGCCAAAACATTTTTTCAGAAATATATAGGAGATGGTCATTTTCACTGTTTCTGAATGCCCAGAATAATACAACAGTATGTTTTACAAGAAAATGTATTGCAATCATCCCAAAATAATGCAGTTTGAAAGAAAAGGGCTTGATTCCTACCAGATGTATCCAATTTTACAAAAAGCCATTTCACAATACTTAAATTCACTTAATACCAGGGGAATTAATGTCTGAATTTGTAGGATGATAAAAAAGGAAATAATACCATTATTTCCCCATCGAAGGCTGCTCTGCACAGATTAAAAAATAAAGAATCCTGTCTTAATGGTACTGTATGCTTCAAACAAAGAAAGGAGAAAAAACACACGCAGTGATTTATATATAAAAAGCACTGTATGCTTCAATAACACTACTCTAGCCTTGTGTAGTCCTGGCAGAAAGAGCTATCATACAGATGCACGCAAAATGAGATCTGCCATGCAATAGTGGCATTAAAATGTTTTATGGTGAGGTGCTTCCTTCAGCATTCCTGTAGTCCTTTTGGAGACCGGGTGGGAGGAGGCGATGCGGATCTACCAGGCCTCCTGTGTGTCAGTTGCCACTGTAATTCATCAGTAAGGAAACATGCTAAACACCTGGGGATTCTTAACCGCTGTATTGGAATTTATCCAGGGCTCAACAGTGCGACTGATTCGATCGCATATGCAACCTATATTTATACTGTGCAACTTGGAATTAAAATTTGGAGCACTGATGTGACTGCAAACAATTGTCAGTTTTAAAAAAAAAAAAATTTTTTTAGTAATGTGAACAACCTATTGCAATCAGACAAACTACCAAGTTTATTTTCCCTGTAACCATTCTAACCAACCAAACGTCAGCTTCACTTCACTTACCTCAATGCTGGTCATTGGCTAAAAATCAGTCACCGACAGCTGCCAAGCGAGTTTGCATTTCCTAATCCTACCATTAGTTAACTGAACCAGATTTTTCCCTCAAGGATAATGAAATGAAACAAGCAATCACATAAGTTTTCGCAAAAAGATTAAGTGAACATCGATAGGCTATTAGTGTTTGGGAAAACGTGAACCCCTTGACCAGCAAAGTTGATCGAGATGTCCAACCACCAGCAAAGAAAAGGAAGCTGTAAGAATGGATTTTTCATAACTTTTACTGTATCACTATACAATACATCATTGTTATGTCAACAAATAATAGGCTACCAATACCCATCGATGACAAAGGCGTCTGAAACCAAGGAAACTATTTGCGAATTTTTTCACAACCTTTGATTTAACTGTAATAATAAACTATATTCTGTAACTCATCAAGGACTTGGAATATGCTATTCAAAGTAGCGGTGGTGCGTAACCAAAACGCATAATGACCAACTTTATCTGAAAGAGGACCCGTAAACACTTTCACAACTCCTGGCTGATTTGTGAAGCCTATAATTATTCTTCTAAGAAACAGTATGTTTGATATGAGCCTGGAAGGACTTATTCAAAAACTTACTGCTAATTACCCTCATTATATAATGACCTGGAAGAGGATCCCATGTGCTAACATTTACAACTTTTTTAAGTGTAATTTTCAGCAGAAATACACTACTAGGCTACTGTTCATTGTTCAATCAAAAATGGCTGACGCTTCTTTAAATTTTGGTGGATGCTCGTACATTTTTGCTGGTGCTCCTAACTCATTGAGTTTGGGAGCACCAGCGCTACTAAGGTTCATTTTCAGTTATCAAATGGAAACCTTTAAAGTGAATCTGTTTTTGTCAGCTTTTTACAAAGAAAATTTACACAGCCATTTTATTAAAGAGACCATTCAATGCTGAAGGTATTCATTATGTTTGAATACATGAGGAACACACTGTGTATCCTATATTCACCTGTGTGGTGGCTGCATGTGTTTGACTGGCAAAGTTACCAATGTATTTGTAAAGTCGAATTAGGTAGCAGCGTGGTATATTGGCCAGTCTGAGTTATTCCCTGCCCGTGTGATGTGATGCATTGGTGAGGCTTTGCTTGCAGTCAGAAGGCAGGAGGTTCAAATTGCACAGCTCTCCAGTAATCACCCGGCTGTATGATTGGATAATATGCAAAAAAAAAAAGCTAACTATGCCAGCCCTGGATATGAACATCTGCTGTGCGGATAAATAAACTCAGTTGCGCATAAGGTCTAACCCCTGAAATAAGTATTTCACAGCATCTGCATATGGGTCTATGGGGGAACTGGTGTTTGTTGCGCAGGTGCTAAAAACAATACATCACGGCTACGCTACGAGTCCTGAAACAAGTACGGCTGCTTTTACGAGAGAAAATGAGCTGCAGCCAAAGCAGAGAGAGAAAATGCATCCTGGTGGGCTTCGCCATTGCCTCTGTCTCTTCTTGCATTCTTATGAGATACACCTTTGTGCTACTTTAGTTTTGGAATATTATTCCTTGTCACCTGGTACCCCTGCAGTATTTCTGTACAGCAAGATTCATTGTGAAAATGAAAATTTTTTCAACGAGCAAACGACTCCCAATCAGTTTAACTGAAAGGAAGAAGAAATGTCAACATTATAACTGCTCATTTGTGCCATATCCGCCTCCAAATCCGAAAAAAAAAAATGCTGTGGAGATCTGTTTCACCCTGTGTTAGGGTACTGCAACTCTCACCCCATGGAAGGTGGGCTATATTCCTCCAGTACATTAATGTGAGTCAGTGACTTTTTTTTACTATAGGCCACAAGGCCCTTACGACAGAAATAGCAACAGAAGACAGGCATGTCTCTGCATGACAACAACTGGTAGCTTTTTGGCACCTTGCACAAAACCCCAGGTAACGTAAATCTACTGTGCACCTCTGTATCCCGCTATGTAGACCCAAACATTCATTTAAAGGCAAAGTTAGGACCCCGACCTGTACTCATAGCAAGAGCTTGTATCATTTCGGGAGCCCAACCTTTCCTGATTTAAAGACTGTATTAATGACGCAAATGGATGCTGAAGATGAAATAGAGAGGAGGCCAGGAGGAGGCACAGGCACATGTCCTGCATGATAACGGCGGCAGTGTGGTATAATGGTTAAGGAACTGGGTTTGTAACCGAAAGGTTGCAGGTTCGATTCCCGGGTCGGACACTGCCGTTGTACCCTTGAGCAAGGTACTTCACCTGCATTGCTTCAGTATATATCCAGCTGTATTAATGGATACTATGTATAAATGCAAAAGAAATGCTGTGTAAGTCGCTCTGGATAAAAGCGTCTGCTAAATGCCTATAATGTAATGTAATGTAATATAATTGAATGTCCTTTGTGCTAAAATGGAATCTCTCATTATCTCTCAGCCAATCAAAGTCTACTAAATGGTTCTACATCATCAAGGGTCTGATGTATCAAACAAGCCTTAAACCATCACTCTGCTGCCAGAAATACAGTAGATATGGATGGATAACTTGAAGGGTTTTTTCTCCGGACTTATTTTTCCATAGAGTTCAATAGGAAAATTTGTCAGGAGAAACAACCCTTAAAGTGATCCATCCATATCTACTGCATATCTGGCAGCAGAGTGATGGTTTGAGGCTCATTTGATACCTCAGACCCTTGATGACTTACAGCCATTTTACCAACCATGTATTCCATACTTTTTGTAGAGGTTCTCAGTAATTGATCTGACCCCGGTCAGATAATCCAGGTTGACCATTTCACACCAAAGGCATATACGGGTTTTACCCAGGTCGTTGCTTCTGTGTGAAAGGGGTATGAGGGTTTTGTCTGAAGAATGTAATACCAAGCCAACTTTGGCAGCAAATGAAGACCATGCATTCAGCAGTAATTTAATGTAAGTGTCTTGCACTTTATGTGAGTCAGGTTTGTCAAATCTTACACTTCCCATCATTTAATTCTAAAATACCTTTACTGTTGTAGTTGGTGGATATTAGATAGAATAGTGCTTAGACATAATCTTAGGTTAGAAGTAAATATTCAACTAAGGTAAATAATTGGGTGATTTTTTTTGAAGATACCATAGTATCTTTATGTTATTGTTATACTATCTGACAGTTGCACAAAACCATCAAATTAAATGGCACGGCTGCTTTTCTATCATTTTGAAAGCATTAAGGTTAAGTGCTCAGGTGGTGCATGGCGTTTTTTTTCCGACTATAATCTTTTTCAGAGTCGTCATTGCTCCCAACGTGGCTCACCTTGTGGAGTGAAATAAAATTGGTGTGGAAATGTAAAAGTTGTTTGCCTAAGCAGTTGGGATATGAATTTAGATGCTTCTGCCATTAGCTGAGAGGTAGAAACCCACAGAGCCTAACAGATAATTGATTCCAAAAATGTAAATGGAATATTTGCCGCAGAAACTGCTCAAAATTTTTGAATTGTATCCATTCCTATGGTAAGACCTTCTTTGTCTGTGGTCTGGGTCAATTCAAAGAAGAGCCCAGGGACTGAGTTGTCTCCGTACATATGTAATAACACACACGCTCCAATGAACAGGGCTTTGTGATCCATCAGAGGATGAGGTAACTCACATCGGTGTGAGAGAGACTTGGCTAATTCCGGTCATTGTCCACAGAGATTTGACTACGAGCTTCTTTTGGCTGCACATTAGAACTCAGTATAAAAGGGACAGCAGCGACATTGTATTTTTTTAAAGATTTGCAAGCAAATTAACTTCCCGTAGATATTGTGTTTTATTTCACAGAAAAAAACACAGCAAATGTTATGCTGAAGTTGAACTGGCATGAGAGGGATAAAATGAAACCATTGTCTATTAAAATGTACATACATACATGTCCCATCTGTTTTCTGAGTTTGCTTTTGCATCACCCAATGCCACCTGCGTCCACTAAGGGAGCACTGAAGATAAGTGTTGCTACAGTACACCTTCTATTGAGTCAATGCCTGTTTTACGCACTATAAACCCCATAGCGTACTACAGGAGAGCTGGACCCGATTAGAAGACAGGGCCATCTGTCACAGAAGACAGCTCATAATCTTTTTGGTGCCTGGTGATTACCTGAGGTGGTATCTTTTTAGCCATAGCCTGAGAAACCAAGGCAGACTTAAGGTGCTCCTACACTGGCAGCACACCAGCGGTACAGAACAGGCAATGCGGAGAATGTTGTAGTGTAATAATATCCACGGCAGGAATAAAGAACGCGTCCATCTCAGTAGTTAATTTAAGCAGGTGTTATATTAGAGTGGAGGCTTTGATCCAATGGTTGTATTATGGGTCTTTGTGCAAGACAGATTTACTGATTCCATAATAATGTATGTGCATAGTAAGTAACCTACACTGTTTTATTGAGATTCACAAGGCAATCAGTGTGACTTATAACAACTGTGCCAGATTGTGGGAAACAAGGAGAGATGTGGGAAATAAAGTGCATTACAGCTGCTGATTAAGGAAATGACCTTAATTCAGAGAGCATGAACACATTACAAATGCAATGAAGACATAAATATTCATTCAGATAGGATGCTTTTCGAAGCATTTTTATATCTTTGCCGTGCTCTTATAACAGCATTCAACTTGGTGCGAGAACCAGGAACTGAGGAATGAATTGAGATGAAGATCAAGTTGCCCTTTCAAAATGCACACGGTCTAACAATCAATGGAGCTGATTGTGGAGCACACTTCACAATAGGGATCATCCCAGACAGTGTAAAATCGTACTGTTATTTCGGAGACGGTGGGTGCGATTGTAATTATTCAGTACAGGCCCGGTTCTGAAGAGGAGCGGAGGATGTGGTGTAGATGCGCGTTCTGCTGCTTCTCTCTCGTCTTTGTTCTGCGAGCCGCGTGTCTGCCGCGAGAGCTTTTGAGGAAGGGCTGGGGCCTCTGCCTACGCTCCCCTCCTTGTATCTGCTGACTGGGAGGAGAGGGGAGGTGTCTGTGTGTGCGTTTGATGTAGACGACGTGTGTGAGTGTTGTGTGTGTGAGTGTGTGTGTGTGTGTGTGCGCGCTCGCGTGTGTCTGTGTGCGTGAGTGCGCTTGCGTATGAAGTGTGTGTGGATCCCCTCCGGGGACAGGCCTGTTCATTATTCTTCCTAAGAGGACCGTTAAAATTTCATCAGTGCAGCGCATATTTCTCTTCCGAGTAGGTGGGGGTATTTGTGGTGGTGGTGGGGAGGGTGTGTGTGTGTGTGTGTGTGGGGTGGGGGGCGGAGCCATCACCGTTTCTGTGCCTATCGCTCTTGCCCGAGGTGGGTTCTGTGGCAGGGTGTACCGAAAGGGATTGCTGGAATAATGTGAGCAAGCCCCCACCACCGCTTCTCCCCGGGCATATCTTTCCCTGATGCTATCGGTATTGCTATCGTGGGGCGGTCCTCAGCGCCGAGTGCGAAGGACAGCTCTTCTTATATAAGGGGTTAATAAGGTGCAAGTGGATTTTCATGATAAACATCTCTAAACATCTCTCAGGGTTCACTGTGGAAGACACCTGCAGGAGTCCTGCTGTACAGTAGATGTGAGAACAAGCTGTGAGTGTGTGTCTGTGTGTGTGTGTGTGTGTGTGTGTGTGCGTGTATGGTGTGCTTGTAAATAATGCAGATCAATACTAGGTGAATCTTAGCATCTGCGATGTTGATAGTATGTGTGTGTCTGTGTGTGCGCGCATGTGCATATGTGTGTGAATGTAGCAGATCAATACGATGTGAATTTAATGCCATTCTTGATTTTTACGATTGTTTTCTCAGACTTATAATGGACTTCATTTGTCAAAAAAACTTTTCCTATTATGTTGCCTGAAGGCAGTTGTTCTGCTTTATTTATATAAAATTTCCATGAAAATAGAAAATGGTTTCCACTGATCTGAAACAATGTCTGGAACAATGGAAAAAAATGCATACAGTATATTCTTCAGGCAGCCTGTGCTTTGCTCTACTTCCAGCTGTTTGATGTATTTTCCTCATTTCACAAAACGTACCTGCACTTCTTAAATATCGGTTTGCACGGCTTGGAGGGCAAGCGATTGGTTCTGCTTTGTTTCTTATCTACAGTTCTGCAAGGCGCATTCGAGAGACAGTTCGCAGGCATTGCATCTGTAACTAATTGAACAAAGGCCTGAATGTAATCAGACATGTGTTGTGCATTGCTTCAGTACCTCACAGAGAAGTCTCGTTCTCTCAGGGCCAAATCTAGAACTTACTCAATGGCTGCCATTTAATGTACTCATCTGAGGTTTCATTGATGCATGGCATTTATTTAATATAAACACCATTTACTACAAAGCAATGCTCACAACTGCATGCATTTGTATTCTGATACAAAGGTTCACACGCTGATGCAAATATGTAGATTGAAACCATAATTCTACGAGTATTACAGCAATCACGTACTCTAGCTGTGTCAAAGTGCCACATATAACCTCAAGATTTATGAAGTAAATACCAGGTGAATATGGTGCATTGGAGTGAAATGCAGGGCAGTGAAATACTTTCCGGAGTCGCGTGTTTGAATCTGCGTGATGGATTGTAGCTGCAGATCCCGTGTGTGCAGTGCAAGTGGAGGGAGTGAGAGAGTGGGAGACGGAGGGGACGAGATGCAGTAAATCACAGGCAGCGTAGCGGAACTTCCTGGCCGACCTTCTGTGCTCTGAGCCAGGTCAGACCCGAGCAAACGAACGCAGAGACCCCAGGTGTCTCTGTCCCACACCGGGTTCAGCCTAACAGGCCGTTCAATCGTCTGCAGAGCTGACTTGGATGAATTTGCAGGGGCGGCAGTCATGATCCTCAGGCCTATAGGCTATCTGTGGGGGCTCACCCCAGCACGCAGTGTAGCACGGCGCATTTTTACGCCGTCGCCTAAACACCAGGTCACTGAGCTTTCTCCATAAACCTGTAGGTTTTTATTTGTGAGTCTATCCTCAAGCCACCCATTCATTGGAGACCTGCTTCTGTTAACATGTGTTACCTTAAACAGGGCACTTAATCAGGTAGGCCAGATGAATATTACTGACCTTTGAATTGATTAAATTGCTCGAATGGCTATTTTCCACTTTGTTGCTCGTGATAGCACATGCTGCTGCTACACTGACCTGCTGTCTAAGTAACCGAGTGCATTTAACAAGATGCCTAGCCTGAAAATGAGCTGTTGACCAGATGTGTGTGAAAGTACTACAGGTCCCAGAAGGAGCTTGGAAGAGAGCATGCTGACATGTAACTCTGTATCATATACCGTTAATGAGAAAGATATTTCCTAATAACAGGACAATAGTGAGTAGACTGAGTAGTTCTTTACCTGAAAATAGAGAGCATCAGACAGACCTACAGCGAAATTGCTACTACATTACCCAGTCTTTCTAACTGAGTAACATCCCCATGCTATGGAGGAACATCAGAGTCCTTTGAGTGTTTGTTGAAATTGGTTTTCACAGTTATTGAACTTTGGACTTTTTCCTACCACCTGGAGGAACAGCATTTAAATTAGACATAAATTGAAGTGAAATTGAAAAACCTTACATATGACTGCTGTAGTTTATAAAGCCTGTCTATATATTCGGCAATGAACACGCATAAATAAGGCATGCTGTCAGTGCAAGGAGAGGGCATAAATCACAGTGGCAATGTGATGACCCTCTTGTGACCTTTGACCCCTTAGTCAGGTCAGTTGAGAAAGAAGAGCAGAGATTTAGGGGCTGGTGGTTAAATGGCATAGCACCGTGACCCCCTTCTCTTTAACAGTTGAAGTTGATGCCATTAAAAATGTATTCCATATCACAATACATTGTTCAGCTTTTAGGCAATTTTTAAAAAGGCTTTTCAACTACCAGTTCATTCCCCATTTTAGTCTTTAACGTGATTCTGTTTTTAATCCCGCCGTGACATTACGAGATTACGCGCAGCAGATTGGGTACTGGTGAAGAATGGAGATCCCTCTGAATAGTGGCGATTTTCTAAAGCATGGGAGTTGTAATCTGAGTGTAATTGTGTCATTAAACTGTTGCAGCGGTGTTGAATGGAAGCGGATTTGAAATTTTACGCCTCCGCTGAGGGCTGGATGCCGGGAGGGAGGACGGAGAGGATTGTGGGACGGCGCGTGGTAATGAGTTGCCGGGGATGACACGGCTGTTTATCTTAGTGACAGAGCTGCGAGATGAGCGCAACGCAAACAAATGTGGAAATCCAGATTCATCCGTTGAGACCAGTTTGGGATGAGGAAGGGATAAGGTGTGGAGAGGGCGGGTTAGTAACTGGGCCGGACTCCAAACCTTGTAAGCTCATCTCTTTTTGCATCCAACAAAATGTCGCTTTTTAAAGATCCTTGTTTGACTGCGTGTGTAGACACTCAAAAATTGCCATTAGGTGCCCCGCGTGTCACGTCGCGGCACATGACGACCGTGCCGTCACAAGTATGGATATCCAGGGAAAAATATATTTCTAAAAGGTTAGAATACACAGGCAAACACCCCCACTTTTTATTAGGAGAAAGATGACTGTCTGTTGAGTTTGTTTGATTTAATGAGCATTCGTCTCGACTGCAAAGACCCTCCACTCCCATTCGGTGATTACCGCATTACAGTGCTTTCAGCGCTTACCTGCAGGCTGAGCTAGTTTCCCATCAGTTACCGTGACAACAGGGAAGCTGGGGTCATTTTTGGCTTTCCGTTTTCTTCACGCTGTACCAATCAGGCTCTCGTTAAGGGAGGATTTTCTGAAAAGGCTTTTAGAGCACTTTGCAAGAAAGTGCAAGACACACAATGGCTGAAAATGAACTTCAGAGTGCTGCTATTATCCGTTGTTGGCTTAGATTTTTTCCCTTTGATAGAGAGCGGTATATGCAATATTGTGATCGTTTCCCAAGTGTCATGACACAGCTAGCGATTTCTTGTAGTTCTCAGGGTGCTCATATTATTACTGGGCTGTTTGTCCCTTTTTTTTCTTCATATGGTACTCGTTGCTGCCTATTACCACTGTTTATGTTCAGCTCAGTTCATTTTATTTTGCGTGATTAAGGATTTTATTGAAAGTTTAAAGAATAATCTAACACTCCTCATGTTGTACATAGTCTTGAAAATTTTACTTAAAGAGGATGGTACATGAGGACAAAGAGTTATTATGGAAGCTAAAGGTTTTGGAGCAGGTTGCTAAATTAGTTCTGCTGGGATTAAGACCAGACCACCTTGCAGGTTGGTCAGTACAGCAGGTCAGGCCAATTACTGTGAAAGGCAGACCGGGTACAAGCCAGAAAGGAAGTGGGATGGCCAATATAGGTCTGCATTTCTCCTCGTAGGCACCACTGATGGTACTTATAGTTATATAGTTATATCTCGGATCTGAGCCTGCCAACACCCCCCCCCCCCCCCCGGTCTGTCTGTGTTTGTTTCTGTTATTGTTTCTGTTATATTTCCTGCTGCCTCTTTTCTGTCATGGCTCGGTGCAATCATCATCTTTCTGTTGTCTCGGCTATGATTCCTCACCATGGTAACCGTCTCCTCCCAATGTTTTAGAGCTACCCACGCTAAGCTGGTCTGCATAAATATTTTCAGACGCTGTGGGTTCAAGAATAGAGCACTGAATATCAGGGTAAGTTGTACTACAAAACAGTAGTTGGCATGACTGGAATTCAATTAATGAACAAGCACAATCCAACCCCATTTCAGAACTTGTGACCATGAAAACTCAATTTCAAATAGTGTTTTATTTATTAAAGATGTTAAAAACGCTAACAACTATGGTTGTTAAAAATTTCAAGAGAAAGTTCACCTACTTTTATATTTCAGTTTTAGTATATTTTTTCAATTGTGTGTGCAATGAAGGATATGTCAGATGCAGAAATTTCTAACAACTTGCCAAAATGACAATGGCTAGTGATGGTATATAGGGGTATCGACAGGTGTGTGGATTAAAGCAATAGAATACACTTGAAGTAAGTACCAGCTGCTTGTACAGCAATATTACAGTGTTCTACAGGTAGCAGTTACTGCTAACCTTTTAGCAATGCGGAAGTAACACATATGTATAGTATGCATGACATCTGCTGATATATTCTTATCACCATTAAACAACTCAGAATGCAGAATCCCACCACAGAACATGAAACTATTTGTTTATGGTATTAAATAGAGAAATGTTTCAAAGAAGTACTGATTAGTCTTAAGCTCCAGTGTCATGGTTTGTGGGTTTTTATTTTCTTTTCCTTTGCGGTTCTCGTCCTTATTTCCCGATTGAGAATCTATCTGATTTTTTCCACGTTCCGTTCCGGGGTTTGCTTTCCCCTATCATTGTTTTCACCTGTGCTTCTACCTGCGGAGTATTTAAGTTCCTCACTTCCGCTTCCCCGGTGCTTTTTTGTCATTCGACATTGCATTGAGCCAGGTATAGCCAGGTACTAGCGACCTTGTGATATTAAATGCTGTTTATGTTCACGGGGGACTTGCTATGAGCTTTTAGTTCAGGTATAGGTATTATTCCTCCTGTTAGCATTCTGTGTTATTTATTTTATTCTTTCCTATTCTCTCTGAAACAGTTTTTTTTGTTTGTTTCGTTTGTTTTACACTCTTCCGGCCGTCCGAACTTATGTGCCGAAGGTGTTCTTTTCTTTGCTACGTTTCCCGTTTTGGCTCCAGTATTGACCTCGGGAGATTTAATTTGTGTTTCACTCGTTATTCGAGTTCGCCCTATTTTAGTGGGTTGATTTTCGTTTGGCTGTTTAGCCACAAGGAATTCGTTTTCTGTCTTTTCTTTCTTTGCATTTATTTTGTTATTCCCTTTATTGGTCCTCACTGCGTGAGTGACTTGTTTCTGATCCCCCTACCTTCGCGTTTGATTATATGCCACTAAAATCCATTACATCCAGTCAATGGTTTGTCATTGGCAATAGTATGAAACCTTAATTTTACCAATATAACTCACCTCAGGCCACCATATCATATATGATGACATGTGATGTCACAGACTTAGTTTTAGGACTTCATGCTCTGCTTTTGTGCTTCTGGATTTTTACCCATAATCCTTCTGTTATAATTAATTACTTCACAGGCCACTGTAAAACCAATTTATTATTCATGTAAATATCATGTTTTGTCTCTGCATGAGAGGGTAAAACAGCTACCCTGTTCTCACTGGTGATTAAATGTTGATCATACATTAGAAAACGTTTGACACCAGTATAGTCTGTGTTAGGCACACGCACACCCCTGCGGAACAAAACTTGCAAGGCTTTTCAAACTTACGTAACTTGAGATGAACTATTTGTCGGTTCAGTTTTGCTAGATGCAATATGTGATCCATAATTGAGTTTAAAGTGAAATGAGATTAAATAGAATTTCATTAATGGAATTAAAGTGGGATTCATCGTCACACCTCATTAATAGAGAGCTTGAAATGATGTCCATTGATGTTACTTTCCATCAAGGCACGATGGCCCACTGCACAGACCCAGGTGTTGTTCTGAAAGGCGCCTCATTTGTTTTTTTGAAGATTGTGCTGAGTGTACAAAAAACGGTGTGCGTGGTGCCCAAAAGGCGGGATGGAAGTGCCAGTCACAAATGTTACGACGTGTCAAGAGCGCCCCTGCAATTATGTCCTTTACAATGGACTGGTCTCAGTCAGTGTGTATGCTGAAAGAGGCAGCCCTATCTTGTCAAAAGCACACTTTGCTGAAAGCTGTTTGTTTTATGTTCCAACGTGGAATGTCTCACACAGTCCAAGCGCACATAAATCCCTTTATAAAACAGTGATATTCACTGTCCTCCCATTTCAACCACACCCCCCCCACACACACACAGTGCTGCCTGACAATGTCACTTTTTTGTTTGTTTAGCAACTATCATCTCTGCTCTTTATTCTATCTTCTTAGACATTCTGTTTCTACTGTCAACCCCTTCCTTCAAATGCACCAAGAGTGCTCCGGTGCAGAAAGAAAGCCCCGGGAATGTGTTTGGTGCTGTACTCCTGACATTCTTAAAAATAGTCTTAAAATGGCTCTATATTGGACTTGGTTGGTGATTGACAGGTCCAGTTATACATCTCTGGGGCTGTTTCCAAGTACTTTTGTTTAGATTAATTTCATACTTCAAGTAACAATTTAGCTTTTTAAAGGTGTACTATGCAGGATATTTAGCCTTGCTCTGGTCCTGTGTGTGCAGTCTCCTCCTCCGTCCTCGACCCCGCTCACTCAAGGTACCCGACTTCACCTCCGTCATTGCAGTAGGTAGTTTGCTACAAACAGTCCACTGAAACCTGATCCCACCCAACAGGCTCTGTAGCCACACCCACCCCTCCCCACACAGAAAAGATTGTCTTGTCCAGAAACATCCCAAACACATTTTAGAATAATAAATACTAGCAGTGGCGCACGGATTTGGAAAATGTGCATAAAGACAGAGATTGTCAGTGCATCGTAGATATGTCCGAGCTTGGTTATTTAATAATACTTTCAAGGTAAAGATTCTGCATAGTGCACCTTCAAATATAACCAGTGCTTGCTAAGGTGAATGCAGCGTTCATCTGAGGAGACCAATTGCCATTCAAAGCAAGTGTGTTGCATGAAGGCTAGTGCATGGAGCCGAATGATAAGATGAGATGTTTACTCTCTGGCCTAGATAAGAATGTTTACCTTGGAAACGGCAAAGAATCCACAATTGGAGTACTGGAACCATGCAATATCAGTTGCCGTTATTAAGAGAAAGCATATCTGCATGGTGTTGAGCCATGGTTCCCCACGTGCCTGAGCATCTTCTTTTGTAATATTTGACAGAAGAAAATTAAATTGGCACTCATTTAATATTCATGAGATTCCAACTTCGTACATCTTCGCTTTGGGAGTGTGTCAAACAATATGCATTTTCATGCAAGGAGAGCATTTCCTCTAGTGAGTCCCTCAAGGTTTGTGAGTTCTCTATGCTATTCAAAGACAAAACAAAACAAACCACCAAAATATCTGGAGGGAGTACATTGCATGCTACTGGTAGTATTACATTAGATTAGCATTCATTGTTTGACCCCCCCCCCCCCTGCTTCCCATGTTCCGTACTCTGAAATGTCTTGCAGTTGGAAGCTGATGGATTTCTTTCGTTAAGCTCTGAAGTCATTAGCTGAGGCCTTAAAATATATGTATTTTGTACATACAGTATGTGGATTTTATTTAGCTGATTATTCTAGTTGAATGTCTTTGGGTGACGTTTTAGTGCCTTGAAACCTTTAATTACAGGTTTGTAGAGTGTCTCTTATTATAAAAGGTAGTATGTTGATCTATACATCTGTATATCCCTCCGATCGTCTTGCCTTCCCTTGTCTAAAGGGTCCCTGCTCTCAGTCACGTCTCTTCTCTACTCTGGCCCCCCTGTGGTAGAATACGCATAAGCTCCCCACTACAGTCAGAACAGTAGTCAATGTTTATCTGCCACAACAGACTGAAAATATGTGCTTATCCTGCATCTTTTCTCAAATAAAATATTATGTTATCATTGGTTTACCAGCCCTAACTGCACTACTCTACTAACTCTACATTATGCTCTACTAACACTTTACCCTCAAACCCATTTTCTACATTCTCAATCTACCACTTGCATACACTATAACAAAGAACTTCACGTTGCAGGTTTATGTATTAAATACTATTATTGGTGGTGACTGATGACATGACATCAGCTCTGTTCATTGCATAAACCATTATATAGGCATTTATAGGTTGGATAAGAGCATCTACAAAATTCCTAAATGTAATGTATCTCTAACTTTAACTTTATTTATATACACTACATTTAGTTGATGCCTGCAATTAGATGTCTTTGTCTGATCTCTGTAGGTAAAAGTATTGTTATGGGTATTTTATGAGGATACTTTTATCTGATGTTTTTAGAGCCATTAGCTCATCTCTTCACCTGTCTTTACCTTTTGTGGTTTTTTTGTCTGATGGTTTTAGCCAGTATCTTTACAGTTTTACAGCACAGAAAGCATCTGCCATTTGGGTGAAACTTATTTAACTATTACTGAAGAGCATACTGGATGGTTGACATTTGTGGACGGTTTTCATTCAGTGGATAATGTTGGTGTCTTGCAGGCTGGTAGCTACACTTCCATGATTGGCTAATGCAAAACTTGCTGACAGTTGCACACTGACAGGACGCAACAGTGGCTGCTTATCGATTCCAGTGATGGGTCAATGGAAGGCTGTGTAAATGCCAACTTAGAGGGAATTCTCGAGGCATTGACAGAGCAGCATTGTCAATGGACTTATCTGAAATCAGGGAGAAATACAGTCTGAGGCAGAACCATTATACTGACATGCACAATGCAGAAACACAGGCAGCATAGCATGGTATTCACGAGGCAGAATCTGAATTTTAGGAAATAAGAGCCATTCAGATTCTGGCTCGTGAATACCAGAATCTGAATGGCAGAATCTGAAAAAGAAGCTTTCTTGGCAGAATTTTGCCATGATTTACCCCGTGTTATTTATTTTGTTAAGCGACCACTTTCATCAGCTATACATGCAGCACTGTGACTCGACTCAATTCAAAATTTTAATTGTTGTGGTTACTATGGTTATTGTGTAAATCAAATTAATTTTTTTGTAGCAGCTACCTTATCTCCACCATGAGTTATTTTAGATTTAACCTGTCATCAACTTTGATTATGACAAGTTTATGAAAGGATTATGTTGTAAGGCCACAGAGGTTCACAGAGCAGCTACTGGTTATCAGTCGCTCTAGACCCTTCGGCTTTTCACAGAACGTGGCTTCAGATCCAGGGAAGACACAAGCTTTCTCACTGAAACCAGGAGAAAAAACCTAATTCAGAACAGCAAGAAAATTGTGTTGTTCAATTCCAAAAGAATACAAAATCAACATGCTTTGCTTTGATATGCAGATATACAGTATATACATCACACCCTTCGGGAATATAGATTTTCTAGAAAGTTAGATTTTCAGTGCTGTGAATTTTTGTATTGTTAATGATACAGAAATGCGTATAAAGGCTGAGCTGCCTCGGGCTGTTCCAGACTCTTAGATGTGTCTTTCTGTTGCAGATGTGAAGACCGAGATCCTGTGGATTTGATACAAATTTGACCATCTGGTAAAAGGTGAAGAAGATTTTCTGGGTGGAGATTTCCAGATGGCGTTCCTGTAGGGATGTCATTTCTTCAGCCCCACTGATGATGTGCAGATTTGGGTAATCCCGGACCAGTTCCCCCTCCCCCAACTTCCTTCACCTTCCCTTTGGTCTCTTTGGCCATTCCATGGAGTCCTCACAGTTTGAAGAAGGCGTGTCTCAGGGACACGGCATGGCTGGCTGCTTGTAGCCCCTTCTTCCTGCTTAGTCTGAGATTTGGCTTTTATTTTTTCTTTGTGGAGTGCTTCTTTCTTTGGAGGAGGGATGGATTTACCCTCTGAGGCAAGCAAACATGGGAGGAAGACGACTAGTCACAAGCTGGAAGACCAGAAGAAGGTAAGGCTGAAAGGATGAGTAAAAAAACGTTAACTGATAGGATCAGTAATGTCATGGGGTTTCTGTTTCAAGTGAAAGGCTGTCACTTGGCTATTACTTACCACAATTGTGGCCCTTTGCTTGACTGATTTTATGAGGTAGTGTTAGAATTATCTGTATTATGATATGTGTTTTTAGGCCTAGAGACATAGGTAGAGTGGTATTTACATCAAATTTTTATCTTAGTGTGTTCAGCATCTCCCTAGGACACAGACACAAGAGGATATGCATTTATTCAGTGGCTGGCTGAGCCACAAGGCTTTCATGTTAAATGCTTGTGGAAAGAATATCAAATATTAATCAGTGCACAAACTAAAACAAAACAGCAACACAGAAAAATAGAATTGTGCCTCGGTCAACAGCCTCACCTCCCTGTGTTTTACCAGTACTGTTGGGTATCTTTGTTTTGCCAGTACTGTTGGGTATTTTTGTTTTACCAGTACTGTTTGGTATCTTTGTTTCAACAGTACTGTTGGGTATCTTTGAAGTAAGACCCCTGGCCTGATCTTCAGATGACCTCATATCTTTTGACTTGGTTTAATGGTTTTTACTGTCGTAAATCAATGACATTAATTAATGGTCAGTCATCAAAATCATCCCTCCTGCACTCTTTCAGGTCCATCATTGTGATTTAGTACCTTCAGTTCCTTCACCTGAACATATCACTAAAACGAGTGGTTGGTAGTGTACAGTATATGATTGATATTTTTGTATTTCTAGGACACAATATAAGTTTGCTGTTGTTTTATTCTTGTTTTTTACGGGTGTGTGTGTTCCACTCTTATCTGTGCCTCATATCAGTGCCAGGGCTACTCACAAATTTGTATGAGGGAGAAAAGGCATGTGTTTGACTGAGAGACATGCCTGTGTGAGAAGTGTTTATTCAAGAAAAATGTGTGTGAGCTTATGTGGCGGTATCTGTACACACAAGAGAAGAGAGCGAGAGAGATAGAGAGATAGAGGGCAAAAGAGAGAGGTGTGTGTGAGCGTGAGAGAGATTGAGGAAAAAAAGGAAGAGAGTAAAAGAAAGGGACTAAGGAAAGCTGGTTAAGGAGATAGACAAGCAATCCATACAGGATGAGTTAAATGAGGTATGGATTGGAGAACACCATTATTTTCAAGTGGTTCATTTTACTTATTAGCAACCAATGCAAAAATGATACAAAAATGTAAATAAAAACGTGATAATACAAAAATGTTAAATGCATATCAGGGCAAAAAGGCAATAGTCCGGTTAAAATGCACGATCTCTCGGTGACACCTTATACAAGAAACCTGTTAACGTTAGTAGCTACATAACCTACGATATTAACACATAATAAATATGGGAGATTTTTTCTTATACTAGTTTTATTATTTTTTGGGGAAAAAAATAGAAACTTGGGCAGAAACTGCACTTTCTCTGACACCTAAAAAGAAAACTTCAACAGCGGACTTGAACTAAATAACAAAAGGCACAATGACCTGGATGAAGCTAGACAGCTAACGTACATCACCAACAGCGCACAGTTGAATAGTAAAGCATGCGGAAGTGAGGGGGGTAGCAATCTCGTTAAGTAAAATATTTCATGTTTTTTTTTTTGTGAGCATTTTTTTGATGCCTACATCCATTTATGCTGTTCATCCACGTCCACGTGGTTAAAATATTGCAGAAGCAGAACAAACGACGCAAATGGAACATAATGATGCAAATCCAGTATTGATTACGATGTCTTCCAAGACACTTAACACCACCAGTTGGAGAGGTAATGCTTGGCAAAGGTCACTTTCATGTTTAAGAGAGGTATAAGTGAAGCAAGTGGGAGAAAAGTGATATTAAATATTAATGTGAAAAGAGGAACAATCCTGCGCTGCATTGCTTACAATTTGTGGAATGCTGAGTCATGAAAAAATGTACGTTCATTGATATACATACAGAGACATACCATGATACCAGTGTTTAATTAGTGAAGGGTTCTGTTGGCGTCATAATGGTGTTGGGCACATTTTCTCTGTATGGTGTGGGTGCACCTATACCCTAATAAGGCATGGTTGATATCAGTCTTTACTTAATGATACTCAGTGATCACCTTCCAGTCTATTTCAAAGCATTTATTTCCTGCAGGACAGCATTTTCCACTGTCATGTACAAAGTGTGAGTTGATTGCCTTTCTTGCAGAAGTGCGTTGTTGTATTCCACCTGCAGAATTCCAGTTGCTAGCAGACTGTATGCCATATACAGTAAAAGTATAAACCTTATGGTGTCTTACTATCCAAAAAAACTGAGTAAAAACAACATATAAAAGAATAGAATAACATTTCATTTCTTGGCCCTTGTGACGTCAGGTTAGACGGACATATCTCAGGTCATTAAAACACTAAAACATGTCTCTGTGTTCTATTTTCACCAGGTACAGTTTGTTCACCTTTTCTGTGGACTTAGGACTGGTCATTCCATAAAAATTAAGCTCCTGTCTGTCAGTGAGGTCGTCCACTCTGCTCAGACCTCCTCTCCTTCCTCCGTTCGGATCGTTTTCAACCTTTCTGCTGCATTTTACAGAGTTGACCACTGCATTCTGTCTTCTTTGTCCACAGCAGGGATCTGTAGCACGGCCCTTGTTTCGATTGTGTCCTACGTCCTCCACTCCATAGCCTTTGCAGGTGTCCCTCAGAGCTCTGTCCTTGGTCCCCTCCTCTATGGTGATTCAGGCATGCAGATTCTTCCTTTACAACAGGGATCGCAACACCAGGCCTCACGGGCCGGTGTGTATGCAGGTTTTTGCTGCCACCAGTTACCAATTATTGCATTATTGCCCAATCATTTACATGATCTGATATTTTAGCTGAAAACGTACATACCGATAGGAACAGCAGGTGGTGAATGTTTTTATGCCTGTATGTATGTATTATAGTGCTTTATCGTGGTCTAATTTATGCAACCAAGGGAACTGCCTCTTCTTACCTTGAGAAGAACATCAGCCCAGCACACCAGCCAGAATATGCAAATCTGTATTTGCACTTGCTGTCTCTCTTGGGATGATAATTTCCCCTCGAGAGAATTACTGCATTTCATTTCCCTGATCTTTGCACTTGCGTTTGCAGTGCAAGTCATGCTGGATAAGAGCATCTGCTAAATGCCAGCACAGTGAAGAAATACACCACCGAGCTGGAAGTAGCACTCCCATTGTTAACAGGAACATAAATAAACACAACTCCTGGGAGTCCATAGCTCTGCTGGGAGTCAGCGGGGCACCTATAAATATTTAACAATCAACTCTATGCCATGAGGAAGTGTAACACGTTTCGAGGCAGGTCACAAGATGGTCACAGTGTCAGTGAGGGACGTTCGGCAGCGGCATTCTGTGTGGCTCCGTCATAGCATGGGCAGGCAAGGCTGGAGGGGCTTAAAACCAGCTTTTTTCAAGGTCACTCTAACTCATTAAGCACTGATTACCTGGAATATAGTGGACCTAGAAGTAATTAACCTGAATGATTGGTCCAATTAAGAGATTAAGGGTTGGATATAGAACAAAGAACAGGGAACTCCACGAATCGTCTCTTTCCATGATTGAACAGCAACCAAGTCAGAGGGTTTTTTTTTCTTCTAGTTGCGGTCATTATTTTCCTTCCTGGTTGGATTCTATCTGCATTGTCTTCTAGTGGACCACTTATTATTATAGTGGACACTCCATTTCAGCCACTGTTCTATAGATTTATCTTAAACATCTACTGCTCAACAACTTTTAAACACCAAATTACTAGTGAGTGATTTTCTAACTGGTGTGACATACTTTTATATTTATAAACCTCCATGTATAAGATCTTGCTAGAGGTGGAACAGTCCAAATTAGATTTATTCACATCAGAACATTATAAAAAAAATTCTGACATGAGTACTTACTGTGGAACTTTATTGCATACTGTATGACTGCTTGAAATGTAGGTGCACTTCTGGAGAGTGATGTTTTGGTATAATATGTATCTGGTCCATTCAAATTTTGACTTGTGAATTATCAGGGAATAATCTGGCAAAATATTTCATTTTCAGGTCTCAAATCTGTCATGAGCCATGCAGAACTAGTATTATTTGGCATTGATATTGATGAATAATTCATAGAACAAACAATGATTCCACTGCGGCAATTATATACTGCTGAGCAGCTCTTCAAGCTGTCTTAAGAATATTTAAAAATATTAAAATTAATTAAGAGCATCCAAAACTCTTAATTAAATGTAAAGCTTATTGACTATGTTCAAAATATATATGAATACCATACCACATTTCTGAACAGTTAGTAATACATTTTGCCTAAAGTATGACTTCTGTTTTTTGACAACTGGTTTAATCAAAAGGGCTGTATTCAGAGGAACCAAAAATACCCTCTCTAGAGCAAATAGCCTTTGCAATGGATCAAAACAGAGCTGGGTAAGGATGTTTGTGCCAAGGATGGCAATTTCAACCATGTTTGTTCAGATGGGTGGAAAGGGGGCTGGGTCAGTCATTTGCTTTTCCTTACCTCTTGTAGTTGTGACAGAAATGGCTCAATTGGCATTCATGTGAACCGTGAATGGGTTCATTCTACAAATGTAAATGTACTGCTAGGCTACAAAATGGCACATGATTGAGTCATCACACGTGTTCAAGACGTGTTCATTGTATCCTAGCAGATGAAGCGATGCACATCTTCAAGACAGCTTCAAAACTTTCAATAATTGGCTGTCAACAGCTCGTTGGGGAGATTACGTCCATCTTTACATCAAGTGGCCCTAATACCTGTGTCACTGTAGGCAGAGTATAACTGTGAGCATAGACGTTGTTACACAGGATTTATTGTGAGGTTTGTTTTCCCACCAAGATTTACAGCAGTCACACTATTACAATGCTACAATCACAAGTGCTATGTATCTAATTCCTTGTTGCATTCACTGTCCCACAATCATAATACTGACTTATAAACACATTTCAAGATACAAATATTGAACAAACCGCTTTTACTATGGTAACGTTAAGCACTATGTAGAATTGTGTGTGTTCAAGGGTTTCACTTCAGCTGACTTTCTGTATCCATTAGTGTAACTACATTAGTGCCACTTCAGGAGTTGCAGAGTAAATGTTATGACCTTCATTGGTAAATTTTGCCACCTTGCCACCAGCAGAAGTGGGACCAAATTTCAACTGCCACCAGCTTCATGCATGAGTGAAGGGTTGTTACATTTACTCATTCCCTGAAGCACAGACTGATATTTTCTCTTCTTTGAAGGATTGGATTAAAATGAGTGATGGGATATGTTCATTATTATCTGTTTAGTTCTGTACAAAAGGAAATTGATTAACAGTTAAGGGCATTTGCATAAAAACAGTTTGACAGCTTCTTACATTTTTCCCCAGCAGGATGGGGAATAGGGGAGTTTTGCACAAAAGATAATGAATGAAAAAGGTTTCTATGCTAGGTAGAGCTAGAAGAGAGTACATAGTGTAAGGATACAAACAGAACAGTAACAGAAACGTTTTAAATGTTTATTTAGTATAAGTAGTGTTAAATGTTTTAATTCAGTTAATCTGACTCGTTCTGATCAGTCAAAAGCCCCTTAATAAATGCTCATTTGGTGAACCAATTAGTGCAGAGAGATGCCAGACTCCCTCTTGTTGTACACACCTGCTCTCAATTAGTCTAACCTCCACATGAAGGGCCATGCAGCGAATACACAGAGCCTGTTCTTCAGCCAATCAGGAAAACAGTGGGTGGAGATATGGCACTCTCCACCAGTTCAGATCAGGCCAAACAGGTGGAGTGTCACAAAACAGAATAAAGGATAATTTGATATGCTTTTACTACTTGGCTCAATCATACTTAGCCTGCTTATTTTGGGATTTTATTTTATATAATACTGTTGCATGTTAAGAGAGGATTCAATATTTTCTGCCCCAAAGGCTGACCCTGGATCAGTCTATGTTGTCTTCACAGAATGACTTGGATCAGGTTCTGGGTTGTTTAAGCAGAACTTGCATCAGCTGATAAACACTGAAGTACCTGAAACTTGAACATCCATATAAACCTCTGAACATCTCTGAAATATGACTTTCATCCTACATTGCTTCTGCAAGCTGCACCACATTAGCCCTGCTTTTTGTAACTCCAGTGGACCCATTCTGCAGCAAGATTAAAATATGGTAGTATGCAGCATGGATAGAGCACCCGGGTGCACACTCTGACCAAAATTTTGAGTATAGGCTGATATATGCTCAGATGGGATAGATTACATCATTTTTGTGAGAAAATCTTCCAAGAACAATTTTCTCAGGGCCCTTTTACAAGTGACATTTTTGTGTTAACAATTTCACAAGTTTAAAAATGTATGAATTAATTTATATTACTGTCATGTTTTCTTACTGAACTCAATTTAGCTAACTAGTTATTTAGCTCAGCTTGCAAGTAAGTACAGTAGCTAATGGCATTAATGCATATAGCTATGCAAAAATATGAAAGCTGTATATTCATTATGAATTCTCTCATTAGTGTACTAAATCAACACACCTTATGACAATGACCATTAGGAAAATATTAGGTTACTCAGTTGTTTATGTGGCAAAAAGTTGTTTAAGATATGATATTACTTTTTTATGGGAATGATTTTCACTGTTATCTAACAATCAAGGCATTTTACATCTTGCTGCCTTCCACTGTTTTGCTTAAACCTAGCAATGTATTCACCAATATTCAACTGGTGTAGCTAGCATGCTAAATGGTGCTGTAAATAATGTTTAATATTGAATAATATTTTATATATAATATTTGTGATATAGCTATGTATAAATGGTCGGATAATGACCTCCATAATGAGTTTGGTTACTGCAACACATTGTCATTGTCTGTTTCTGGATAGGTCCGGCAAAGGTGAAGGGCCAAAGCTTGCCAGAAAACAACACCCAATACTGAATACTGTGCTTCTGTACTCTAGAGTGCAAGAAGTTGTAGTGTGTACTTACGTGCGAAGTAGTATGGAAGTATGCGGTCTGGGACAAGTTTTTCAGCTACAACCGTAGCCATTAACCAGTGTTATGTTTGACAAGATGGATGTGTCAGATGGATGCTTTATGCCTTTAGACTGGACACCCGTGGTTGTACTGTACCTGCCCATTCCTTAGCCTGCTGGATACATTGTATGTTTCGACTGGACATCCCTGCCTGTGTTCTTACTATGGCCTATGGAATTACGGCCAATTTTTATTTAATTACGGGAAATCACCTATTGTAATTGTTTTAATTTTTCAGTATTATAGTTTTTGCCATGGGAGTCTATGGCAGCTCATAGACCACCTTCTTGGACAGGCTAAGGCAGGGGTGGCCAATTCCAGGCCTCGCGGGCCGGTGTGTATGCAGGTTTTTGCTGCCGCCAGTTAACAATTATTTAATTAGCCCAATCGTTTACACGATCGGATATTTTAATCTACATATCTGCGATATGAAAAGCAGCTGATGAATGTTCTTGTGCCGGTATGCGTCAATGCGTGTATTGTAGCATTTTATCGTTCTGTAATTTACAAGTGAATCGGTGATTGTGTGTATGACTAATTAGCTGATTGAACCGTGATAACTGGCGGCAGCAAAAACCTGCATACACACCGGCCCGCGAGGCCTGGAATTGGCCACCCCTGGGCTAAGGTATCCAGAATCCCTCAGTTAATTCACCCCTCTAGCGCCACAAACAGGCAAAATTTGATGTTGGATTAATGGCTGTAACTTTTGAACCGCTAGGCCTAGAGTCATGCCCCCCCCGCATGCTTAACATTGGGCCTGGGGATCACACACCAAATTTTGTTAAAATTGGCCACTTGGGGACACTATACCAAAAAACTGGTTTCAACGGCAATCACTCCGAAGAGAAAGCAGATATTTCAACAAAATTTTGGGTGAACATTACAGTAATAGGGCTGAATTGGACAACCAACATAATTGGTCACATGGAGGCGCTGTAACGCTTGGCCCCTTCCTTGCTGCTTGCAGCAATATTTACTACTGTATTTGTAATTAGTACTGATGATGGTTGTTTGACTGAAAATGTTTTTCTTGCTATTTGTCCTGAGTTTTGTATATTTTTTAGTTCAGTCTTTGGTTGCTTTTCTATGGATTTATGTTGACTTAGAACCCTGAGATCAGTAAGTCCTGAGTGTAGTTCATAATATTGCAAATATTGGGGTAGAGAGACGGTTTGGAAGGGGGTGAAAGTGACATTTAAAATAAAAAAAAAATCTGTTACAATAAATGTACACTGAAATTCTTCCGCACAGTGAAATCTTTAATTTGAAATTGCACATAAGAGTACATTTATATGATATATGTGCAGTCAAATATGGAGAGAATGTTTCAGTTTCAAACTATAATATATATGGTGAAAGACTTGTATGTTATCAAAGTTATCTTCATTTGGGTGTGACATTATGGAAGTGTATTACGGCTCTATTATGTAGGATTCCCACTGACTCAATCTGTTGGATTCAGAATCTTGTGAATGGATAATTAATGTGGGAATTGCATGCCGAAAGAGTAATCAGATCTCCGATCTTCTCCGAGGGCACTCAAGCAGAGATGAGTTTTCATACGCTATTGTTCTGCACTCGGTAAAAATAGTGCTTGTGAAGAGGATTACCCTGACTGCACTCCACCAGCGCAGTGGCATATTTTTATTGCCAAACAACGGTTTCATGGAAGGACCGGCACACTTTGCGGTGACTGAGAGGGTCAACAAAAGTCACCGTGGGCAGACGGTGAGAAATACAGTAAGTGTTTTGTCTTTACAGACTTTCAAAGAACATGTCTGAGGTGAAGGTACAGTCATATAGCAGGGCACACATGTGCTCAGGTCAGTGGGGAGGAGTACTGTATACCGGTTACACCTGAGACCAGTAAAACAAAATGGTCACTGCTTCTGAGCTTGATGCGTTCAAAGAAAGAAGTACTGGCATAATATGAAAACTGATAAACACTATAAAAATGTATGTGTTCATATGGGCTATAGAGCCTCTGAAAACATAACATCACTGCACAAGCTACCATTGTAAAGCCAGAACATCTTCAAAAACTTCTCTAAATATATAAAATATTTTTTATCACTCAAAAAATCTCTGGGGCAATCAAAAAGTATTTTGTGTAATTACAATTATTTATAAAAGTACTATTTTCTATGTTGTTAGCAAGCTACTAGCAAAATGTCAGCAGGTCGGTTTGGTCACTACCAGGAGCGCTTGCTTCTGTGGAAATTTGGACCGATGAGTGGTTTCTGGCACAAGAACATACCAACTGGATCTACGTTTTTACATTTTTATTAAGGATCCCTATTAGCTGGTGCCATAGCAACCAGCTAGTCTTCCTGGGGTCCACCGGACCTACCGGATCTACGTTGCAAATTAAACACGAAAAAGCAAGGAAATAGCCATTTCATTTTTTCCAAAAAATACGTAAGAGGACTGTGTATTGACAGAATCCGCTTCGTTCGCATTCGTATACATGCTAGAAGTGTCATTTTGAGACCATTTTAGCTGCGCTATAGAAGTGAATGGAGAGCAACAAATACCCTATTCTGGATTATCACCCCAGGGGAGCACAGAGCAACTAATGAACATATTTCCCCACCATTTGGACTCAATCAACTACACAACCAAAAGTTGCTAAATTTTGCCTTAAAACCCCGGGAAAATGAGGGTTAAAATCCCTTTAAGGAGTGAAATCAGTTATGTTGAGTGAAATTTTATAGTGGGTTTCTTGTGTACAGACTGGATCAGGTAACAGAAAAATAACAAACCGGTCATGTGGATTCACTTGCTTTGGGCATGGTGCTGGCCTGTGAAAGCGGGTGAAAGCTAAAGCCTAGGGCCAGGATTGTTTGTGTTTAGTTTCACTTACTGTGTAAAATGTTATCACGCGAGATGTTATCTCGCCCACATTCTTTACAATTGGAGCATACATTTTTTACCTTTTGTGCTTTTTCCACTGTTAACTGGCCATACCAGGGCATTGTTGTCTTTATTATTATTATTACACTTTTATTTATCCAGGTAAAGCTTCTTTTTTACGATACCAACCTGGTCTTAATGCAGTGAAACTTGCACATATGAAGAGTATTGCTGGACTCCGACTGTTAATAAATGCAATCCTGTTTATTTTTTATGTTTAATAAAGTGGAAATGCAACATGTTGTTCAAGATTAATTTATTGGGCCATAAAAGCTTATATGAGTAGAATTAATTAATGCCCTGCTTATTGTGACAATTGTTTTTTGCCTGTTTTTTCATGCAAGGGCCTCAAGAAGATCTCTCGGGGATCATTCAGGAGTAGGTTGTCGGAGTTTTGTTGGGGCAAGTTGAATGAGTTGACAAATGGGGAGCGAGGGTGGTAGATTAAAGATAGGTTCTGCACCCAGAGGGCAGACTGCTAAGATGACATGAACACAAGTGTGGAGCCAGACCTACTTGTATTTAGGTCTCTCACAAGGACTGCCACATTGTGAATGTACTTGCCATTTGTGCTCATATTACCTATTAATCTCACAGCTGTGCATATGAAGGATTCTACCAAAGGTCAATTTTTCTCAGGCAGTGAGTGCTCTTGACTGTGCACCTCTGAACACTTTGGTTCATTGTTCCTGCACCCAAGGGAATCTAGGTCTTGAATTAATCTTACCACAATGTGCACATGAATGTGGACAGAGCACATTGTGATTAGTTTACATTACATTACATTACATTCATTTAGCAGACGCTTTTATCCAAAGTGACGTACAGTAAGTGCATACAGAAGGTCATCGAAGTAACTATAGAACAGATAAGAAAGCACATTCTTCCCATACAGTAGTAGCTATCCCTTGTAATGAACACAATGCAGTTCACAGTGAACTGGGTAAATCAGCTCTAATACAATTCTATTCTAAATATTATAAACTTGAATACCTTGAATACACAGTTCAACAAGAACACATACCATGAGGTCCTAGATAAGTATTAGTCCAGGTGGAGTCTGAAAAGGTGCGTTTTCAGGCCACGACGGAAAGTAGGCAGGGTTGGCATGGAACGTAGGGGAATGGGAAGTTCGTTCCACCACTGGGGAGCTAGGGTGGAAAAGCTCCGCAGTCGGGACGAGCGAGTGCCATTCTTCAGTTTCATTCTTGCTCTTAGATTCAAAGATATTTTTGTGAATGTGTGACACGACAGATGCTACATGATGTGGCAGCACTTACATGTGGCTTGTGAGACTGCCTTTCCATCAAAACGAGACCTACAAGGTGGTCCATAGCTCACAGTCTGTGCACTGCACTTAGTTGTGAAGTGGACTACAATCAAATGGCCCACAATCCCGATCATGGCTCTCAGTGACGTCTCAAAGTTCACTGGACATCCATTAGGAAAGCACAAGCAGAGGTGTGATTCCTGTTCGCTAAGGGGCAGAGAAGCTCTCTGATCTGTGTCCAAAGGAGATTTTGATGGAGAGGGAGAATTCTGGTAGGTTTATTTTTGTTGGAAAGTCAGTCAAGTCTCGCTTTTGAGAAGAGTGACATTGAATTCCAGAGTCTTTCAAGAGCTGTTTGCTTTAGTTTAGATAGGTAAGTGCAGGGAATGTCTGGACTGTACCGTGGAATGTAAGTAAGAGGAGAGAGTGTTGTTTGACCTGGATACGGTTTGTCCTGGCATAGCTGGGTAGATAAATGGGACATTTAGCACAGACACTGGTCTGTCTTGTTGAGCTAGCAGCTTTGGCATAACAGACCTTGAGGGTCTCATCTAAATTAGTCTCAATGCGATAGTTATTTTTTATTATTTCAAGCATGGCTTGCACTAAGTTCTGTCATCGCACCAATATACAACCAGAAGCTGTCTGAATAGGGGTGGTGGCAACATATTAGTACCAGCAATCCAGAGAGTTTTGGAGATACTTGTCAACCAGGTCATTGACTCTTGGTAAAAGGTGATTTAAGTTCCTGCCTTGTCAGTCATTAAAACTAAGACTTGCCTTGGAACAAAGAGCAGAAATTAATGGGTCTCCAGTGAACAACTGCATTAAAGAGATTACGGTTTCCTTTTAAACTTGTAGACACAAAATGCTTGGCACACTGAGGTGGTTTTATTATTTGTTGAATGCATACTGTATATACTTCCCTTGTATTTGCCTCTCAAACAGTGTAAGTTGTATGCAATACTTACTGTAAAGGGTCCACTGTTTAAAAAGCTTTCCTGGCATTGAATCAAGTGCAATTCCATTTAAGATTTCCCCTGCATCAACTGTTTATATGCATTTTGTGGCAGTAAGTCAACTGCATGTAGCTACTGGCTTTAAGCTCTGCAACATTCTTCGGAATCAGAATCTCTGAACCTGACATTTTAGAGGTACCCCTGTCAGTGATGCAGTTTGAGAAAAGGTTAATGCAAAGACTTTCAATCCTTGTCATTCATAATTTTAACATCAACAGTTTTAGAAGACTGTTTAGAAAACTTTTTCCATGGACTCAGAAACATGCATGTAGGCAATGATTAAACATATTTTGTCTGTGATGAAAATCTTGTCATTTCTTATTTTTGGTTCCCTCTGTGTGTCTCTTTGTGTTACCTGACAGCCTGTCTAGTAAAAAATGCCACAGGTGATGATTTCATGAACCTCTTCGGTCAAAGTTCAGTGAAAGAGCAAGTAGTATTGACAGAGCTACACCCATCGGGCCTCATTCATGAAACGCTCCTAAATATGCACGTACATTTATGTATGAAACAAGTTTATGGCGGATTCATCAAACCGTGTGGGAAAAGCAGATTTTTTTAAAAAAAACTTTTTTTATTTTTAAATTTGCATAAATCCATGCCCACAAATTGCTCATTACTGTCATATATGGAAGTTGCAACTTCCATTTACAACTGCAAATTCAAAATGGCCCAGAAAAGGCAGAAGAAAAAAATTATTCCGATAGTGAAATCAAAGTTTTGTTAACAGAGGTTCAGTCAAAGAAAAACATTTTATTTAGTAGTGTTAGTACCGGTGTCATTGGAACAGGTACAGTAAATGCCTGACAGGAGATAACATCTGCTGTCAATGCAGTATCACCCGTCCTGCAAACTGTTAAAGAAGTAAATAGAAACTGGTTCAACATTAAATTGGAGGCAAAAAAACAGATAGCTGAGCTCTAAAAAAGCACCACAGCTACAGGCAGTGGCCAAAGTTCTTCAAGCCTTTCTGCATTGGAACACATTGCCTCCATTATTGGAGAATCTTCTTTGGCAGGGATTATTGCTGAAGGAGACGGCGACATGCCTCTGTTAATCCTGGGGAAGAATTTTTTTTTTAAACCTTCATTTATAGCCCACACATCTTGATGTAGCTTCATCAACGGTTTGGCTACTTTTGTATAATCCCATTCATATATCAACAATAAGTGGAATAAAGGCCAATGACAATTGACTTCTTAAACAATTCAGTCTAATGTGATAGATGAATCGATGGATGGGGCGGAGATGGTTGATGGTTCTCACGGATGCGGTGCTGGAAAAGCAAGAGGAGATTGCTCAGGCAGTTCCAAGAATTTCTTCTACACTGAAAAAAAAAAAGTGTTTTTTTGCAGCCTGGTAATGAATATAATTTTTTATTTGCGTGAGGTGTGTTGAAATCAGGTTATCACAAACGTTATTTTTTAGTCCCTCTATTAATTGCTGTTGCGTTCTAATTGTGACCTCATTGTCAGGTTAATTTGGTCTTTTTTTCCGGCTGCATCCCTATTTCACGTGGTGGAGAGGTCTGGTAAAGGAATGGCGTTTTCCATCGCCAGGTTGTGCAGGACACAGCAGGCCACTATAATTTTGCACACCTTCTCAGGTTTGTAGAGAAGGGTGCCGCCTGTTTCGCTCAAGCACAGCCATCGCCCCTTCAGCACACCATTGGTGCGCTCGATTACAGACAGAGTGATGCTGGGCGCCTCATTTTAAGACACCTCCCGCGGTGTCTGTGGGTTGGGTAACGGAGTCATGAGTCATGGATTCATCCCTGTCCTCGTAGTGAAGGAAAGAGGTAGCTGTGAATGTACATAGGACTACTCTGAGCCTAAACACATGACAGCAAACAGCAATTTGACGAATATATTCTTACCAATAAGCAAGCTGTCTCTCACTGCACCGTTCTTCAAACGAGCGCCAACTGAACTGTTCCGCAGAATGAAGCTGTCGTGGGTCCCAGCCCAGGCCATCGGGCCATGACGCTGAGCAACACACATTTCGCATCACATGTCAGCTGCACATTAATAGAGTGATAGCTCTTTCTATTCATATATGCGAACGCATCATCGGAAGGAGCCTTGATGCATACGTTTGTGCAGTCTATGGCGCCGATAACATTGGGACGGTGGGTAATTTAAAAATAAAACCTTTTTTTTTTACCTCCACCTGCCTTTGCATCCTGTAGGGGAATTGAATGTACTCTGGCATTAGCTTGATTATACAGTACCATTCAGCACACCAGGTAGTATGAGGCTCAGGGATGGCTGAGATATCCCGGACCTGTCAGCTATCTCGCGCTGAAAAGTCCCCATGGCTAAAATGCCAAGTGCATAAAGGACCTGTACATGGACTGGCATGGCCTTCTCAGATTAGGCTTCCTTAATGCAGCACAAATGCAACAAAATTTGATTGTGGTAGGAACAAATCTGAGATATGAAAACTTTGACGAATCCCAAAATACGAACAGAATTGCTGCATGTAATTTCGAACATGCAATTTCGTTCTGCTCATGTTTCATGAATGAGGCCCATTGAGTGCCTATATGACTGTACAGGCATAGCGCTCTGTATTATTTGGAAGCTATTTAAGGCCTGTTTATAACTGTGTGAGCTGGTAATTAGCACAGATCTGGACTCTCTTACTCATATTCGCAGAATGCACTTCTTTATTGATTTCATTTAGGCCTAAATAGCATCAGAGAACGTCTAGCACGGCTTATTTTCTATTATTGAATACTACATTGTAAATGTCAGATTATATGTTTTATTTACATGGCTGTGTACATTTGGTTCTTCGCTGTAAAATTATAGTATAGTGGTTTGTAAAACACATTTTTAAATGTAGATTGAAGTTGACTTATGAAACTAAGTATTTGACAGTAGAGTGCCAGTAATAAAAGGAAATCTATCCACAAGGCATTCAGTAGTGTGTGAGGGGAGCAGTGAGTGTGATGACAAATAGGATTGAGCTGTAGGTAGAAAATAGCTCCAGTTTATTTTGTAGAGAGCAGAGGGGAGCCGAGCACTAAACCCTGGGGGACTGCTGTTCAGGAACTGAGGGATGATGATTTGGAAAAGCCCAAGAGGTAGAATACAAAGCAGCTCATGAGTTGCTGGTATTCCTATCCCAGATAGGGTCAACAGGAGGACCTGTTACTGAGGCTACGACTGCAGAGAAGCCCTGAAGAATTGGATGAGAAAGGGGAACTGCCCTTGTGCAGTACACTACTTCTGTTGCTGAGAGAAAAGCCTTGGAGTATACCAGCCTGGAGTATCCCAGAATGTGTGGAGTCTAAGAGGGTGTTCTGAAAATAATGTGTATACTTGTTTACAAAAGTCATGTTTGACTGATTTGAAGAGTGTTTTTAAGTACGGGCACATCAGCGCTGGGATTTTCTCAAAGTTTTGACTCATGTCTGTGTGTAGACAGCAGAAAAAGCAGGCAGAAGTATCTATCAAAGTAGTATCTAAAACAGATTGATAAAGGTTGATAAAGAAAAGCAAATCAGTTGGGATAGATAGATATTTTCTGATAGAGGGGAAATGTATAGGAGTGTAGGAGGTCTGTCTCTGAGATTGCATAAATTGTGACTCAACAATATTGGAGAAGGGGGAATGGAATAGGAATAGGTCAAATCGGTTGTTTAGTTTTGCTGGTAGGTTACGCAATCTGGAATTTGGAAAAAGCTACAGACTTCAGAAATTCTGTTCACAAAGAACTTTGGAAAGATATCTGCAGTGAGAGAGACAGGGAATAAGAAACAGGAAAATAATTTAGAAAGCAGTTTGTGAGGCTTAGCTGCAGGATTTTTTCTCAGCTGTTGTAGGAGTATTTGTGAGAAAGAAATGTGGGAGTCATGACAATTATAATTAAGTGACTCTGGACATCAAGTTCATATACTGTGCAGCTAAGAAAAACAAGTTGTACGAAGAGCAAGACTGGTAGCTTCACCATTTCTCTCTGGCTTTTTTGTCCCAAGCAGTGGTGTCATTTTTCTGTGTTGTTCTGATAGGCTGTCAAGTATGTGCGTGCAAGAGAGCACGTCTGAATAGTGTGAGTGAGTGAGTGCATGTGCGTGCTGTTAAGAGAGGGCTATTTAAGAACCACAGCTGAGAACCTGCGTTTGTACTCCAGCTCTGTGGGGACTTATGCTGAGGCTACTTATGTGAGTACCATGCGGCTCTTCTCTGATACCCCACGCTAGTTCCGCACAGGGGCCTGTTCTGGCTGTGAATTATGGGACTGTTTGGCTGATTAAGCTTTTGTATCAGTGGCCAAATTACAAAAACATCAGTATTCTGCGTGAGAACAGGAGCTGTACTGTGTCAGTTACACGACCTTGTAAAGATTTGAACTCTGAATTTGATCTGAAAGAGTGTACGAGGTAGAAAGCGAGTGAGAGAGCTGATACAAGAGAGAATGAGGGAATGAGATGTTCGGATAATTAAGACAGCGGCTTGCCACATGCAAAATATGACGATAACAGAAATGCTAAAATTACAATTTATATTAGATAGAACCTCAATGCATATTATAGCCATCATCTGGATTCTTTGCACTTTTAGGAAAGAGCTTACAGTTAAACATCTACAAATACAGGCAAATTAATTAAATGTTAATTTTGTAGGTGAGAAGGGATAAAATGATGTATATTTATTCAAAATACATTTACTGGTGTCCACAGTCCTTATATGTGGCATAATTTATAAGAGGGTAGAAGTTGTAAGCAAAATCTTTATGAATATTCATGATTTAATAGAATTGGGGAAGTTCAATTTGGTTGAGGTTTTGCTAGAATATCACTGAGTGTATGCCAGTTTCCACGTGGGATTAAATAAAGTTAGTCACCGCAAGGCCATTTAAGTCTGGACACTTAGTTTTCATCTATGTGCTGTAAGGAGAATGGTAGAAGAAAGAGGGAGAGAAAAAATTGGTAGACAGAAGGGAGACTTCACACCTGACTATCGGGGTTGCACGTCTAAATGCTGTGTACACAGGTTATATATCATCTGAGGCGCTTCCATCTTAAAGTGACAGTCACCGTTGATGTAAAGATTGTCAACTGATTGATGTAAAGATTGTATTCATCCCCGTATATCAATTTTTTTATGAGCAACCTGCTTGATTTTGTTTATTCAAACTGTACAACTGGAAAAATCTCAGTTTATTAGTTCAACAATTTTATCCAAGTTTACCCAACACCCTTGAGACTTAACACTTACTACATCACTAAGTGAAATGCTAATGTAGTTGCCTCCTTGTGGTTGTGATGCTGGTTCACTTTAAAAGGGGTGTGATTTGGAGCCCTGCCATATCACATAACTCTCAAGCCTACCTGCGCGCACTGTTTACTGTTGCAGTCATTGCTAATCTAGAGATCCATTAATAAAATCTGCACACTGTTTACCATGCATTTTAATGCTTTACCATTGCTGTTAAACTCCTGTGGTTAATTACGAATGTGTGTATCATTATTTAATTTAATGGCTGACACACTAAATTGGGGTGACATAATGACTTACCTTTTGCATGTTTCCAAATTAACAGCTGAATGCATTGTGGAGTAAGTCAGGCAATTTACCTCAAGGGTCTGCCAGCAGGATCCACCTAGATTTGAACTTGTCAGTGTGTTATGGGGGTGCATGTGTGTTAATACCAATGAAAATATATATATATTTTTATTATTCTTATAGATCAAATTGAAGAATAAGAATTTTCTTAGTGTACTGTGTAGCTAATGTTCTAGCTTTGCTAAGTGCTAAGTATTAGGTATTTCAGTAATAATTCTATGAGTAAGGGGGGGGGGGGGCAAATATGTGACTGGTGCTGGTAAAACGGTCCACAAGTAGCACTGGGTAATTTTTATGTTTTTTATAGTTTATGAAAGTACAGATCCTGAGCTTTCAAATAACGTCTCATACACTGCAATATGCACATATTTGAAGAAGATACAGTGCCGGCCACTATTATTGGCACCCCTGTTAAGGATGAGTAAGAAAGATTGTAAAAAATTCACCATTTGGTGATTTAGCTTAATCTCACTGAAAAAAATAGAAAAATCCAACCTTTCATTGAAATAAATGTATTATGAGAAAAAAACATCCCTAAAAATAATAATTTTGAACCAAACCACATGTGCCACAATTATTGGCACCCCTGCATTTATATATAGAATAAAGTAATAATTTTTTATATTTGGTCGCATATTTTTTGCATGCCATGACTGCCTGATGTTTGTGACCCAACAACATAAAAAGACTCTTGATATCTTATTCTTAATACTCTTACAAGCGATAATATAACATCTCTGCATTTGAATAGATCTCTATGGGAATTGGGGGGTGGGACTAGATTTAGCTGTAAATTACACTGGAACAGTATGGAACACAAATTTTTTTTTCTCTCCATAAATCACTACTATTTTTCATCCTTTACGTCTGTGTGTGGGTTTTAAGATGATTTGACCAATAGAAAGTATTCAAAATAGCTTGTGATTAAAACCCGTAACTCCACTGGCTCTTCAACTTGTTGGCAAAAACCTTCTATGTCCATTTTGCCTCCTTCGGACGAAGTGCGGGAGCTACTTTTAATCTGAGAAAAACTTTGTTGCAAGTTTGTTGATCAGATCTCATCTACTACTACTACTAACATTACACCTGATCTTTTAATGGATGGTCGAGTGCCACTATGAATTCTTAAATACATGCTTAAAGAGGCTACATGTTTTTTAAAAAACATTGTGTCTGTCCAGTCTATGTAATTAAATGACTAACAAGTGCACACAATGCTAGATTGTGACAAAACACATCACATTGTATTTTTGACTGCATGATTGCCAGTAACATAATGTTTGATTGTTGTTTGACTAGAGCTAATACCTAATCATCTTTGATGTTTTTGCTTTGAGTAAGAAAACCATTTAGCAAGTGAATTAAATTGAATAGCCTTTATCATACAAAATAACTAATCTTGGTGGGCCTAGCCTACTGGATACCCATTGATCTGATCATTAATCCTAGGTAAAGATGTTTGATTCTGTGTGTGTACTTAAGGTCAGCTGATAGTATAGGTTTAACTATTCCTACAACTTTAACGGTTGTTTCTCCTGACACATTTTCTTATTGAACTCTGTGGAAACATGAGAAGAGAGAACAGGAGAAGAAACCCTTCAAGTTATCCATCCATATCTACTGTATTTCTGGCAGCAGAGTGATGGTTTCAGGCTTGTTTGATACGTCAGACCCTTGGGGACTTAGAGCCATTTAGCCAATCATGTCATGGGTATCCAGTAGGCTAGGCCCACCAAGATTAGTTATTTTGTATGATAAAGGCTATTCAATTTAATTCACTTGCTAAATGGTTTTCTTACTCAAAGCAAAAACATCAAAGATGATTAGGTATTAGCTCTAGTCAAACAACAATCAAACATTATGTTACTGGCAATCATGCAGTCAAAAATACAATGTGATGTGTTTTGTCACAATCTAGCATTGTGTGCACTTGTTAGTCATTTAATTACATAGACTGGACAGACACAATGTTTTTAAAAAAACATGTAGCCTCTTTAAGCATGTATTTAAGAATTCATAGTGGCACTCGACCATCCATTAAAAGATCAGGTGTAATGTTAGTAGTAGTAGTAGATGAGATCTGATCAACAAACTTGCAACAAAGTTTTTCTCAGATTAAAAGTAGCTCCCGCACTTCGTCCGAAGGAGGCAAAATGGACATAGAAGGTTTTTGCCAACAAGTTGAAGAGCCAGTGGAGTTACGGGTTTTAATCACAAGCTATTTTGAATACTTTCTATTGGTCAAATCGTCTTAAAACCCACACACAGACGTAAAGGATGAAAAATAGTAGTGATTTATGGAAGAAGAAAAAAATTGAAAAAAATAGAGATACGTGGTTTTCACCCGACAGCTCTGACGCTGCTGGCCGGTGGTATATTGAAGTATTTTTATCACTAGTTTGTATTGAAATTGTTGGTTATAGCTTGCTTAAAGTATGGATTACAGGTGAACCGTTTATAGCCTGCCCGAGCCGACTGAAATTTGTGGAGAGGACAAGTTCCAAAATAGGAAGGTGTTAATGAACAGCCTGCCCCCGGCAAACATGATTTTAACAAGCATATTTGTGTTATACGGAAGCCGACGGGTATAGAACACAACAACATTTCGGAAAACGTACCAACAAGATATAAAACACAACGACATTTCGGAAAACACCAACAAGTTATAAAACACAACGACATTTCAGAGAACAACTGCAAGTCAGAAAACACAACGAAAAAACCCGAAACACATTTACAAATCACTTTACGGAAAGGGTAGGTACTAGGCCTACATGAAGGGAGATTGTAGCCCCCTTCTGATTGGATATGCAGTTTGTCAAATGAGAGTTTGACAGCACGGGTGACCAACTAACAACAGTTTCCGTTATCTAACCTGACATTCCTATGGAGTTTATTTAGTTCTATAAATAGCACTCGTGGACTTCTGAAATGAACGCACAGAACAGTATTTTTCGCTGTTTTGAGCTTGTTAAAATGGCATTAAAAGCAGAGTTTTTAACATTATTTTCTTTCCAAAAAAAGCGGCTAATTCGTTTTTTTCCCCAAACCTGTGTGGTTCTTCCATCACTTTTCCTGCAACTTATTAACACAATGCAGGTTTGGCTCGTTTTCATTTGCTTTGTCTTTGAATTCTTCATCGACTAATGATTAGTCTTAGTTGCCATGTGTCCACAATACCAATTACGAGCCCATTGATTCACCACAGCCTTTATTTTGATCAGTTAAACAATGTAGTTACCTCAAATAACCAATCAAATCAATAGCTAGTAAAATCAATAGGCTTGTAATTGGTGATAGCGTGGACACATATGCCAATAAAACTAACCATTCAAAGATAAAGCAAATGACGACAATCTAAACCTGCATTGTGTTAATGAGTTTAAGGGCGAAATGATGAAAGACCAGTTTTTAACCCTTGTGAACATGGGAGTTTTATTCTTCATTGCATGCATATTTCTGACGTAATGTAGCTTAAGAGGGTAAATGATCCCTCTTAAGATGAAAAGCACAATAAGTAAGAAAAATTAACAGCTTGTTAAAATTCTGAGATTGCAGAAAACAAACAGGGGTACCCCAGGACCAAGTTTGGGAACCACTCTAGCACAATTATAGGCTACCATAGGCGAGCTAATTACTGAAACCTAATTTACAATAGCTCCATTTCATTAGCGCAGCTTAGTTTAGCTCTATGCATCAAGACCAATTCTGCTCATAATAGGTTTTCAATTAATAACAGATTATGGACTGCATCGTAAGTCAGGTGTAACAGGTTGGTTGTAGAGAACAGGTGCTACTAGGTGATAAAGATTGAATGGAATATGAAGAGAAGGGGGGAGGAATGTACATTAGGCAAGTTCCTTAGTTCACAAGTTCTCCTGAATTTCAGCGACTAACCTTGAAGAAATAACACCGTCAATGTAGCCTTTACTGACAATTTAAACCAAAGTGATTTGCTGGCCTATCAGCTGCATAGTCTTGGCCAGTATTCTACTCATGGGATCGTCAGTTCAATTAAATCAGTGCTTACTATATTCGGCATAGGGATATTGTTTTTTGTTTTCCATCCTATTTTGCGCTCTACTGTGAATTGCAGAAGTGCGACTCGCAGACCGTTTTACCAGCTCTCGTCACATATGTACTTTTTAAATCCCTCCTTCGCCACTTTATGATTGCTGCCTGGAGCAACATGAAAGGACGATGTTCATGGCTGAATTCTCATATGAGGTGATATGATAATGAGAGTTCAGAGAGTAATGGCTCACCAGAGAGATGACTGTGAGTGGAATCCTCCCAGAGCTGCCTGTTGATTTATTTCAGGAGTCCTTTGCCACTCGTTGGCTTCCTCTCAGCAGACAGGTCACAGCAACTCCTGGACAACAGGAGTGTAGAGTAGATACTAAAGAGGACGACTGCTGAAAAGCCTATTGAGCATTTTGAAATCTGAAGCCCCTGCCATGTCACACTTAAAGCGCTCAAGGATTCAGCAATGGACTTTATAGGGATAACATCCCCTGTTGATGTTCGCCAACTGGACTACAAAAAAATAAAGTCTACTTCAGCCTTATTCTAGCCTAGACTTTTAATTAAAAAGTCTGTTTAAATGCATATCCCCAAATTATTTTACGAGCTGTCAGACATGTAAGAGGCTGACAATTAGCCAAATATACCTGACTAGTCAGTATATTTGTCATGGTTTTGGCAGCCTCCTTTTATTTCTGTGGTCATTCTTTCTATTAGTGGCGCTAGGGTCGTCTATCAGATTTTCCGTCTTCCGTTCTGTGTTTCTTTTTCTCCTGGCACTCAGTCCTGGCACCTGTTCTTATTACCTGCCGGCTATTTAAGCCCCGTTTTTCTGTTTCCCGGCGCTTCAGTATTATTTTGCATTCATACTAAGCCAGTATGGTATAGAAACTGCTACTTAAGGAGACCTCTTTGCATCATCGCCGTGCTTTGGTGTAACACGGGACCTTCGGGATTAAATTTTTTTATTATTTTGCATTCTCAGTTTTTCGTTTGGGTTGTCTTTGCCAGTTTTGCAACGACAGTGTTTTTGTCTTACCGCTTTTCTTTCTACCTCTCTGTGACTGCTCTCTTTATTGAGAGCAAGAGGCATTTTTTTGTTTCTTTAGCTTTGTCTGCACTCGAGTTTACGAGTTTCGCCCATTTATTTGCGGGTAGCTTTATTTTCGCCGCGTTTCCAGTCGCTTCCCTATTGGATCTCTTATTTCGGGAGTGGGAGCCTGTTTATATTTTTCCCTTTATATTTCTTCTTTGTACAGAAGTGTCTTCCATTCTATTGGTCCCCGTTTCATGTTAAAACAGGGACACTTTGCCAAAATTTTTATTTAAAAATCTATTTGAATATGGCAACATGATTTGTAGCCTACCTCCCACTGCAGTAGCCTATAATGGATTTGATGACAAAGACTCATTCCCTATCAACCACTTAATAGTTTAAGAGCTATTCCCATTCCTTAGTAAAAGTTGGTCTCAGCAGCTTTGTGAATTGGTTTTAAGAGGAAACTCTATAGGAACGTTTTGCGCCACCTAGGATAACTAAGATAAAATGTTTTGTGAATACGGCCCCAGAGTTGCATCTCTCTTTCACAAATTTAGCACTTTTTGTTTAGCTAACCTAAGAGCAAGGGCATGGAATTCAAAACGCTTTTTATTTTATGTTTTTAAATAAACATGTTCTGCACTTCATATTGCATAGCCTATGCACATAATTATTGTGGCTGTAAGGGAGCCGCTAGTAGGCTACCACCTCATAATTGTATGAATAGGCTTATATTTATTGAAATTAAAATGTTATTGTGGCGAAGTGAGCCGTACCGCTCGCGTGAATAAATCAGAGTCCAGCCCATGCTTGGGTAAGGAGAACGGGGTTTTTATTTTCAGCTTTTCTTCACAACACCAACACAGTAAGACCTCCAGATCTTCGTCATTTTCTCCCCCTCAACTCCCAGAAGGCTCCTTTTTATAGGTTCTCAGGCTCACTGTTGAACAATCAAGGCAATTGGTTAATTGATACAAACAATACCACAATCAATCGTCACCAATTGCCTGATTGCCAACAGCTGTGCCGGTTCCATAAACCACCTGAGTTCACTCTCTCTCTTGCCGGCCTCGCCTAAAACCCCGCCCCCCTACCACAGTTATAATTGCGAAATACATTTAAAAAATGCAACGCAAATTATTTTAAATCGGTAAACATTCAAACAAACTTAATGACTGGTAAAAATAGACGGTGACATCACGTTGACGGATTATGATTTATTATACCGCAACCAGTGGTGCAAATAAGTGTAATAATAACCTAACAAACAACTTTTTTTTATTGTAACAGAAGAATGCACCACTAAACAGATAACCCATCTTTACCCATAACATTATCCATAAGGAAATCCTCGGAAAGGAAGAGAAAAAGAAAGGATTTCTAAAGGTGGTCAGGGGAGCCATTGTGCCATTTGAAGAGGTGAGTCTACATTTAAATTGAGGAGTGAAAGCTGCAGTGTGCAACAGCAAACACCTATTAAAGGCAATAACTGTTTCAAAGCATGAGGAATGCTCAAATGCTTTACAAATCAGAGCCAAGGACTCAAAACGGAACACAGGAGAATGGCTTAATCGGCACTGGGGGAAAGGGGACATTTAGTGCTCCTCACAAGAGAGTGATGTGCATGTAATAAAAAAAGAATCGGGTAGCCATTTATGAACAGATACGTATAACCACCAACTGGCAGGAATATCTAATCTTTTAGATTAGATCTAATTTGTAACAGATACGCTTTGCCAACTTTTTGCACATTATTATCACTAATAAATGTCTCTTGGGGCCCCATTTTCACAGTTTTAACGGCATTGTAAAGCCCTATCGGTAATGGAGACGCTAGCAAATTTAGGCGTGTTCAAATGTAGTTGGCAAATTTAGTGCCACCGGCAGTAGCGGTAACAGTGGCAGTGCTGTAAAAGGGGTTGGGTGGATAAATTACCTGCAAGGGTGGTGAGGGCCGCATCCATTATGGCCAAATTAAATTTATGTTGCCTTTTAAATTCACCGTGCGAATATTGTGAAATACCACCACTTACGAAAGACTTCAAGAGAAACTTTACCAAAGCCCTCACACTGTCTTAAACCCTGTAATGTGTTCTCTGTCCTGTACTGTGTCCTTCATAGCATAAAGACTATGCTACATACAGCACAACATGCCACAAGAATGCACTGATTCACACAATTGATCCATTCATCTGAAATGCATTTTTTTACATTCCAAATGTTTGCTCAATCACTGACCTATTCTTGCTGAATCTGCAGTTGAAGGCGGTTTGTTTTTGTTGTGAGCACAATGTGTGGTGTCAGGAGCCACGATTTCAATGTATAACCATTGTCCTCTAGCAGCTGCTTGTGCAGGGGGGGGGCACACCCCTGTAAGACTGAAGGAATGATGGAGTCAGCCGAGATAAAACCGCCACGGGTCGAACGTGGATAATTGGCAACACAAAAGCACCTGGGTTTTAATGCAGCGGACCCCCCTTTCAGTTCGCATCGATGATTCGTAGTTGATGACTAACGTGTGCGTGTGCGCAGTCAATGACACTCAAGTTTCAACACAGGTATGTACTGTCTGTAATGTAAGACACCGAAAGAATGAAAACGATGAATGAAAATAAAACGTAACATTTAGCACACATTTGGTGCATCAAGCATGTGTTGAGCATTTGGCCATAAAGTCTCATCCACGTCACAGCGAATGTCCTCATTGTTCATGCACAGCAGGTGAAACCTTTAGGCGTGGCGAATCCAGACGTTGGTCCGGTGTGATGTCGTCGCATGCCGCGTGCATGGCCCAAAGGAGGGTGGCATGCTCATGGGGATGGCGATCGCACATCTTCCACCTCCATGCTGGAAAAAAAACCATCCTCAATTGAGTTGAGGAAAGGAGAGTATGGGGGCAGGTATAGGGTCACAAATCGGGGATGATTTGTCTGCATGGTGAAAACTAACACTGCTCTTCCACGTGCTGTCTATCATGTTGAAATAAATTGTGTACACACCCCCTTTTATGTATATGGTGACCAGTTGTGGCTACCACAATGTGAAAACATTTAGCAATAACAAGTGGTCATTATGTATGGTCATAATGTATCATACATGTCATTTAGATGTTTATATTTAACAAATATAAATTTTTAGTTCTGTTGTACCCAAAATCTAGATATAGTAGAAAAAACTTTTTAAAATCTATAGGTTTTAGCAAACGGTTAAGCGATGAACCATGAAGAGCAGTTTGACTAAGTGATTGTCAAATGTAATAAAGAAAATGAGTAGAGAATCATATGAAAAGTATTCTGAACATTGCATCGTGAAAGGCAGTCACTTTATAAGAAAGGTATATCTAGATAAAATGCTGATTAGGTTATGTGAAAAGGTTACTGTGTGATTTTGTGTGTTGTACTTAGTCAATTGAACATGTGCTTAAAGTTTTGAAAAAAAACCTGCCTTTTTGATGATCTGTTTTGAGTTTTTTTACCATGTACTTGTGAAAATAGTACCAAGTCAATTAAAAAAAAAACTAACACTTTAAAAGCATTATTAAACACATTTTTTTGCGGAAGCCTATTTTTACCCCCAAACAGTGAAAAGATAGCTAATACAGTCATGTCAGCTTGAAGATAACTAAAAATAACAGAAATTACTAAAAAAAAGCAGCCATCTCTGCAATGGTTCTTGGACTTTTTAAATTTCACAATGAAGGTCGACTCTGAACATGCTTTTCAGTCTGAGCAGACATGCGTTTATAAAGTGGCGAGAGCAGAGCCTGAGCCCGTCTAGTTATTAAATTGCAATACTGACAGGCTAGCTATTACAGTTTGTTGCAATAGTTGTGAATGTTGTTCAAGTAATTTATCACAGCTGCACACATGAGATAAAGGGCTGGTTTCCCAGACATGGATTAAACCTAGTCTTAGACTACAAATTGTTTTCAATGGAGATCTTCATTGAATTTGTGTTTTTTTTGTTGTCTAGGACTAGGCTTAATCCATGTATGGGAAACTGGCCCATAATGTATAATTTAATGCATTGAGTGTTTTGGGTGACTTCTATCTTTATTTTCAATTTTCTGTGATTTAAACAAATTTTCCATTACTGTTCTCTATTTTTTGTGAGTATATATGTTCATACTTTGCTGTGCACACAGCTGTCAATCATCCGCACATGTGTATTATAGTAAAACATTCATAACTTTAATTATTGCATCTGTAACAAGTGTATATAGCTCATTTATATGGTTTGATGCACTTCCTACACTAATTAGGAGTTTACAAGGTTTGACACCCCATGGCATATGTTCACAGTTAGCATCTGATAGAATATTTGCGCCATCAGATCCCGATTTCTCTGAAACCTTCTGATGGTAGCAGCACATCTGCAAAGTATCCTCTCCAAAAGCAGTGTGTTCACTGCACAGAATCGCTCTGTTGTTTCTAGTTCTGTTTGGTTTGAACACCAAATCAAGCAAGAAGAATAGCAAACGTGATGAACCGCAAATGATTCTCCGTGAGTATCCCTTATTTGTATCCAATGGAATTGGAGCGTGGGTCATCATATGGATATAACATGAATATAGACTGTGGACAGTGATGCACTAATTAGGGGTGCGAAAGAAACCAACCATCACATGAGTATGCTTGAAAAAGTTTGCAAATGATCTCTGGTTAAGACCAAAGAAAGTGTACTAGGTGTCAGAAACACCCTCAGGTTCAAATACAGCTGTAGGTTTTGGCCCTGTCGTGACAGTGCCACACTGATTACGTGATCTGCCTTATTGGCAAAAACTGGGAAACTGGGTTATTGGCATTTCTGGAGGCGTTTACTCAGTGTCTGTACAGCCGTGTACATCACAGCACATTGATTCTGCCTAAGGGCTCAAACAAACACCTGTTTATGCCTCAGCATTATCTGTTCTGTTGATTGAACACGTGTAGTTTTGTGTGAAAGCTGTGTGCTTCAGAAGGATGCAACGTGATACACAACACCGATCTGTAATTATATAGTGTTCAAACCAAGAGGCACAAAAGCCATGTATTTCTTTTGAGAATAAGTCTAACCTTGTGAGGAATTTTCTAATTGCTGGACTGGAGCATGGGACAAGCGTTTCCTCTTTGAAGCAGATGATGAAAACATCCTGTGCCGAAATCAGCAGTTCTTGCTTGGTCCCTTCCTTGCTGTCAACTTAGAAAGGATGCTATGAAAGACCAGTTGATTTTCACAATATTCAAGACTACTGACAAGGACACAATGATGAGTGACAAACAGATCCACTTAAGAAGTACAGTACAGTGGCTTAAAGGATAATTCCTTTTTTTTCCCAGACTTCGATCCATTTTTCCGAAGTATTTCCACCATGCTGATCGGGTAATGATAATAATTATCTCACATCTTTCCTTTTCGAGCTTTGATCAACCTGAGAACTGCTCCTCTCTGCTTTACAATGAAGTCCAATGGGGCATATTTAGATGCAGGTTCAATTTACCTCAAACAAGTTTATTTGGAAGTGAAAACGAGTATGAAAGTTGCAATTTACTGAAATTAAACTGTTCATAGGTTTCTATGACAATGACAGTGTGCGAAAGGCTCATTTTGGTAGGTTTTCAGTGGATCTAAGTGGGACCAGCAGCTTGCTAGGCAGCAACTATGAATCACAGTCTAGAATAGCTAAATTACTTTGTCAAAGTAACGTTTTTTCCATCAGCAGTGAAGTGCGCGATTTCTTTGTGGCTAACGTTAGCCATCTTTCCCCCACCTGCTGACTGAGCATGAGGGACCACTGCAGAAATAGGCCCTAAAGATGGCGCTGTGTTTACACTGTCATTGTGATAGAAACCAATGAATATTCTGTTGCATGCTCTTTGAACTTGTATAATTGACCAACTGAACTTACCTATTCTGCACGTATGAAAATGTATTGTTTCCAGTGGTGTGTGGCTCACCTTTACAAGCTAACATGAAAGATCCAAATAAAATACCTGTTGCAATGGCTGATTATTCATCAACTATTACAAGGGTGTTGAGTTTCTTCACATTGATGCCCACTCATATTTATTTGAACTGGAATACACGAAAAGCTAAATCAAACTGAAGAGGATAGAAGGAGAACGGAGGCTGAGACAGGAAGGCAATATGCAGAGTATTAAGGGTCATACACTGCCTAGCCAAAAAATAAGTCACACACACTATAATATTTAGTTGGACCGCCTTTAGCTTTGATTATGGTGCGCATTCGTCGTGGCATTGTTTCAACAACCTTATGCAACGTCACAACATTTATTTCCGTCCAGAGTTGCATTCATTTTTGGCCAAGGTCTTGTATTGACAACGGGAGAGTAGAACCACTCTTTTCGCCCTGGAATATGCCCATTGATGGGATAACCTGGTCATTCAGTACATTCAGGTACTCAGCTGACTTCATTTTATTGCTGCATAACGTTGCTGAGCCTAGACATGACCAATTGAAGCAAGTAGTTGCTCTTGCTTGACGGGGAATAGTACGGAAGCCAACGGGTATAAAACACCACGACATTTCGGAAAACACACCAACAATTTATAAAACACAACAACATTTTGGAAAACACCAACAAGTTATAAAACACAATGACATTTCGGAAAACACATCAACAAGTTATAAAACACAACGACATTTCGGAAAACAACTTCAAGTAAGAAAACACAATGAAATTTTAGAGAACAACTGCAAGTCATAAAACACAACGACAAAACCCAAAACACATTTACAAATCATATTACGGAAAGCGTAGCTACTAGGCCTACATGACGGGAGATTGTAGCCTGCTTCTGATTGGACACGCAGTATGTCAAATGAGAGTCTGACAGCATGAGTGAACAACCAACAACAGTTTCCGTTAGCTAACGTGACATTCAAGACAAGCCTATGGAGTTTATTTAGTTCCATAAATAGCTCACGTGGAATTCTGAAATGAGTGCACAGAACAGTATTTTTCGCTGTTTTGAGCTTGTTAAAGCGGCATAAAAAATTGGCGTTTTTATGAACTAAAAAACTGCAAAAAACACGTTGTTTTCTTTCCAAAAAAAACGGCTAATACATTTTTTCCTGAACCTGTGTAGTTACGTTCTTCCATCACTTTCTCATAAACTTATTAACACAATGCAGGTTTGGCTCATTGTCATTTGCTTTGTCTTTGAATTCTTTATTGACTAATGCTTAGTTTTAGCGGCCATGTGTCCACAGTACCAATTAGGAGCCTATTAACCGCAGATCTTACATGTTGCTGAACGACCGTGCCTATTAAATTATGTATTTCTGCGTTATGTGTTTAGGTAATGTAAAAGCTAACTTTCTGATATTAAGATTGCTGAGTGCTTTCTCGCTGTCACACAGTAGGCTATGAGGAGTAGCAGCAGCACCAATGTTATATCTATTTCCTGACTACTATCTGCAACAAATGTGATTGAATGTTTGTCATCTCGATTAAGCGATTGAGTGTCTTCTTATTGGATAAGCCTAGAAGGCAATGCATGAATTATGATTTTAAAATATCTAACTTTTCTTCCAGCAGAATTGGGCTATAGCCTAGCTACCATAGGCAAATTACCTCCTTTACAATTGCTCCATTTCAGTGGTGCAGTGCTTCGCTCTATGCACCAGGGTCAATTCTACTCACAATATATTGTTTTATTGCATTTTAAATGTGTTCTGGGTGTGGGTGTTTTGTTCCACTACTTTCAATTAACCAGTCCCTCCGCCTTGCTGAATAAAACTAATGCTATTTTGTTACAACATATGTCCACTAGGTGGCATTCAGACACCTTTCAGTGGTAGTGTGTTTCCTATGCTATGTAAGTTCTTATTTTTGAATAAACCAGTTCATAGCACATATACAGATGCATTTTTGTTCTTATTTAAAATGTAAAGTACCTTTAATCAGCATAATCATAAAATGCTCATTTGCCTAAGTTTCAAATGCCTAAAAACACAAGAATCATTCAAATGCATCAAGGCAAAACAGAAACATTATCCCTATGCCGAATATAGTAAGCACTGATTTAATTGAACTGACGATCCCATGAGTAGAATACTGGCCAAGACTACACAGCTGATAGGCCAGCAAATCACTTTGGTTTAAATTGTCAGTAAAGCCTACATTAACGGTGTTATTTCTTCAATGTTAGTTGCTGAAATTCAGAGGAACTTGTGAACTAGGAAACTTGCCTAATGTCCATTCCTCCCCCCTCCTGTTTGTATTCCATGCAATCTGTATCACCTAGTAGCACCTGTCCTCTACAACCAACCTGTTACACCTGACTTACGATGCAGTCCATAATCTATTATTAATTGAAAATGTATTATGAGCAGAATCGGTCTTGATGCATAGAGCTAAACTAAGCTGCGCTAATGAAATGGAGAAATTGTAAATGAGGTTTCAGTAATTAGCTTGCCTATGGTAGCCTATAATTGTGCTAGAGTGGTTCCCAAACTCGGTCCTGGGGTACCCCTGTTTGTTTTCTGCAATCCCAGAATTTTAACAAGCTGTTAATTTTTCTTAATTATGTGCTTTTCGTCTTAAAAGGGATCATTTACCCTCTTAAGCTACATTACATCAGAAATATGCATGCAATGAAGAATAAAACTCCCATGTTCACGTTGTGCTTATTGTGCTATAGGCCTATTGCAAACAATTACAAAAAAAAAGTAAATTAAAAACTGTTCTTTCATCATTTTCCCCGTAAACTCATTAACACAATGCAGGTTTAGATCTTAATTGGTATTGTGGACACATGGCAACTAAGAATCATTAGTCGATGAAGAATTCAAAAACAAAACAAATGACAACGAGCCAAACCTGCATTGTGTTAATAAGTTTAAGGGAAAGTGATGGAAGAACTTAACCACATGGGTTCGGGAAAAAAACGAATTTGCCGCTTTTTTTGGAAAGAAAATGCAGTGTTTTTCACTGTTTTGAGTTCATAAAAACTCTGCTTTTTATTCCATTTTAACAAGCACAAAACAACGAAAAATACTGTTCTGTGCACTCATTTCATAATTTCACGCACAATATTTATGAAACCAAATAAACTCCATAGGCTTGTCTTGAATGTCACGTTAGATAACGGAAACTGTTGTTGGTTGTCAGACTCTCATTTGACATACTGCGTGTCCAATCAGAAAGAGGCTACAATCTTCTGTCATGTAGGCCTAGTACCTACCCTTTCCATAACTGATTTGTAAAAGTGTTTTGGGTTTTGTCATTGTGTTTTCTGACTTGCAGTTGTTCTCTGAAATGTCGTTGTGTTTTATAACTTGTTGGTGTGTTTTCCGAAATGTTGTTGTGTTTTATAAATTGTTGGTGTGTTTTCCAAAATGTCATTGTGTTTTATTAATTGTTGGTGTGTTTTCCGAAATGTCGTTGTGTTTTATAGATTGTTGGTGTGTTTTCAGAAATGTCATTGTGTTTTATACCCATCGGCTTCCGTAGTATAGACATGCAGTGAACGTATTAATACATCGCATTGATAAAATTATCATAGCTTCTATTGATGACTGGGATATACCCATCACACAATCAAAAAAATTATCACGGGACAGTGGTTGCATGCAATATTACTAAGTAAACAAATACATCGTTGGATTTACTTAAACATTTTTTTATAAATATATATATTTTTACGATTTAGCCTACCTAATAAAGTAATGTACGGTAACATAATAGCCTATATGTGACGTCTTCAACTTTGGAAGGATGTTGCCAGGAAGGAGAGATATTTTAACCTGGAGCACTGGTAGATCTACACTGTGGGGAGTTACTTTGCGCTTCCTATTAATTTTTGAGCAGCTGTGCTCACACAAGTAGGCTACAAAATCGTCTCTCTGTCAAAGAGATTATGATCCAAACACTGTCTATCAATGAATCCATCTAATATTGTACCAGACAGTCAATAGCCTACTTTTACATATATATTTTTAAATGACAGCTCTTTGATAATTGTAAGTAGACTAGGCAAAGGAAAATAAAACCAATATTTTTTTCAAAGAACATGCACTCATTCTAATATCCATTTTTGCGAAAGATACTGTATTTTTCATAATCATCTATTGGCGGCGCTAGACATAGACCACCTTTTTTTCCCGAACCAAGTTGTGAAAACGCGTATCTATCAAATATCCAGCCCGCGCGTGTAATGACGTGTAGGGTGAATAGTAATCTGGGACTTTTTTAGCAATTTTGACTTCTGCGACTTATTCTGATATCTATCTAAAACATTAGATCAACACATTAAACCTTTCTGAAATCCCTAAGATGTTTTCTAACCACACAAGAAGAAATAATGTAGATATCATTGCCATAGAGACATGCCACACCTATCAGTGTTCTTGGTGCCAAAAAAAATATTCTGCCTGAATTTGATAATCTGGGACAAGTCACTTTGTAATCTGGGACAGGCGTTTACTGGCATGGATATTTTCATATTTTAGCTGACTAATGACTCACATTTGTACATGATGAACAACAACAAAATACTGTGTGTGTGTGAGAGAGAGAAGGATCAGGTATGGCAGTGATGAAGAGAAAAAGAGAGAGTATGTGTGTGTGTGTGTGTGTGTGTGTGTACATAACAGAACATTGTCTACTGGCATTAGACTCATAAACCTTGAATAACTATGTATGCAACTTCAGGAAGTCCCTAAATGCATATTTCCCCCATTTGAAGAACTTAAATGACTGTTCCAGATTACCCAAAGCATGCTGTCCCACATTCTCAATCATATTTGGGACAACTAAAAAAAACACTTTAATGCATATTTTGTTGCTTGAATAGATCACAAACATAATTTGATAACAGTTAGGAACATTGTCTTATTTATGACAGATTTATATCCTTAACATTAATCTTGTCAGAATCCTATGTCACTGATCTTGTCATGCAATTCCAAGGGGCGCTTCCTGATTGACAAATGCCCTGCCCCTTTCTGTGACATCACCCCCATGAAGTCATGTAATTTCAATCACATGACATCCATGCTAAACCTATAGTAAAAGTCCTGTTGACTAGATTTTGTCAGAACAGAAAATAGACATACTGGAGTTTAGCTGTCCCACATTACCCAATGTCCCAGATTACCCGAATTCACCCTATATACTGGAGAGACGCTTAAAACAGCGGATAAGTCAAATGTCTGAATCACAAATAGCTTAAGCTACGTGGAATTTCGGGAGTAAGTCCCATTTGCACATGCCTATCTCAACTCTGAATCTGGCCCTTAATGTTGCTGGGTTTTTAAAACGACTCCTGTCCCAACAAATGACAGGTACTACTCATCAAGGGAAGACATTTTGCTGAAATTCTTTGTCCCTCTCAGGACCGTCTGAACAATCCAAGTGACAAATTAACCGACACCTGCCTGCTTTTTTTGTCCTTCACGGAGAGAGCAGACGGATTGATTTGACGCGGCCGATGAGAGCAAGACGCGAACGAAGACGGCGAAAATGCCAGATAACACATCTCCACCGTGTTACCTATGTGACTCCCTGTTTGACCTGTGGCTGAGAGAGACTTCTAATCCAGTCATGCTCCCTCATAATTAGCACACCCTTCAGAGCGCTGACAGAGTTCATTAGACCCCCTGTCACCCACCGTGTGCCGCAATGATTCACCGATGACAACCTCTTACATTTCCCAGAACACCTCCCTCCTCGCACGTTTCACCATTTGGCCTCTTTTAACTGAGCATTAAATTATATGATGTACTGATTTTGGGCTCTTCTGTCACTTTATGTTAATACTTACCTTATTGTAATCATCGTCTATAAATAAATTAGGGCCTTGTTGGAAACACAATTTTTATATGCTGATTATGTGAGAGCCAGCTGACCCCTGGAAATAGAATGCAGTGTGCTGCATGTGTAAATGTTTGCATTTATTTTCTGCTCATTAGTGTAATAATTAGTCAAATTATAAATTTTATTCGTACACAAGTCTTATTACTGTGGCTACCTCTTTGTCTCTGTAAGAGCAATAAAGACATTATGAACATTATGCACAATGACCAACATGCACAGTCTATGAATCCAGTAGAAACTAGGAGAAGGAAGACCAGGGAGACTCTCTACTTTTTAGCTTCATCACACAGACCTTGCCATAACTCATGGTGACAATCTAGTTGGTCATTAACAGTAAAAACTGTGAAATCTTAGATTTAAACTATCACCTTTATGTTTATTAAACAGTCACAATCAGTCAGTCACAAAGCATATAAAGGTCATTATTGAGTGTCTTGTGATACTAACTACACTGCCTGGCCAAAAATAAAGTCGCACACACTAATATTTTGTTGGACCGCCTTTAGCTTTGATTACGGCGCGCATTCGTTGTTTTGACAACCTTATGCAACGTCACAACATTTATTTCTGTCCAGAGTTGCATTTAATTTAGGCCGAGATCTTGTATTGACGACAGGAGAGTCGAACCACTCCGTAAAGTCTTCTCCAGCACATTCCAAAGACTTTCAAGGTCAGGAATTGGTGGCCAATTAATTTGTGAACATGATTCCTCATGCTCCCTGAACCACTCTTTCAGAATTTGAGCCCGATGAATCTTGGCATTGTCGTCCTGGAATATGCCCATTGATGGGATAACCTGGTAATTCAGTACATTCAGGTACTCAGCTGACTTCATTTTATTGCTGCAATGTTGCTAGATCTGACCAATTGAATGTAATGTAATGTAACCCCAGATCATAACACTGCCTCCAGAGGCTTATAGAGTGGGCACTATGCGTGACAGGTGCAACGGTAACTTTTTTTTGGCCAGGCAGTGTAGCTAGACAGCTGCTGGTTTGTTGTGTTTGTAATTTTTTCAAATGTAGTCAAAACTTTCGCAAAGGTGTAGAGCTTCAGTTCCTTGCTTTTGCCTCTGACAAGGTGTGTGAATTGCTGCGGAATCGTACACAGCTCGGCTATGTACAAATTTACATTGGAAATATCTTTTAAATTAATCATAGATTTATTCAGTCATCATAATTCCATATTGAATTATTATTATGAGGTAATGTGGTGAAATGAGATGGATTGAAGGCTGTGTAAGGCAATTTTTGAATGCCGTTTGATTATAACTTGAGCATGCAATTTTGGACAAATGCTCTCACTGGAACCTAACTAAACTAAACTTCCTTACATAACATTTCTTTACTTAGTTGGGTTTCAAAAGGCATTACATTTAATCTGTTTTTTCCTTTTCATTGTATGAAACGCCTGCATAAAGTGTATTTTTTTATATTTGGAGAGGCCCAAGTGAGAATCATAATTAGTCCAATTAATCTCTTTGGCTGATCAGAAGGCATTTTATATCTTCAAAGCAATTTTCTGAAATCACACCTGTTTGATTGTCCACTGTGGGTAAAAAAAAAACATGAACCATCGAAATTGCACAAGAATAACAGAAAATCACACAAAAACCTATTTTATTGATCCAAGATCATTTCAGATCTAAAAACATCATTTTTATTTCACCTTTACTTCAGACATGCAAGGTATTTGAGATCAGCCTGTAACTGAACACTGTCAAAGTCAATGGAAGCAATTTCAACCCAGACAACTTTATGAGGCTCAGCTGCTGAAAGTATCGCTGAGCAATCTGCTTGCACAATAAATCTAAGGACTGAGAATCCAAGTAGAACTCCCATCTCACCCACCTCTCATTCTTTGGGGAGCAGGGGATTTAGCTCTTGGAATAAGCTCAATTAACAGAGTTATTTGATGGGGGGAAAAGCCTGGTTGGACTTTAGAGAACACACAGTGGAGAGAAACTCCTGCCACATTTTACTGACGGGCCTGAGTGTTAGCTGTAATTTTCTGATTCTGCTGAGAACGCGTTCACAGCTGCAGTGATGTTTAGGCAATCTGTCCTGAGGGGAGTTACCAAGATGATATTTAACATGTGTTTTGTAATATCTCTCTTCAGACTTTCACATTGACCCCTGACACGGTGTGTGTGTGTGCACATAATCTTAGGAGTGCAGTCTGAAGTGAAAAGTTGCAGTTGTCACAATTAAAAATACAATTAGCATGGAAAAAAGGGGACATTGAGGTGGGAAAGCACCGACAATGGTCTTTTGGCAGATGCATGTATAGCATCACTCTTCATTATTCTGTCTGAAAGCATATACCTTTAAGAGTGGGGTCAGCTGACTGAATGGTATCATTGGCAGTTAGGCTGCTATGTGATGGTTGATGGCTATAAATAATCTAGTGATCCGTAATGACATTTAAAAAAATTTTTTTTTATTTCAATACAGTATAAAGCAAGTAATATCATGGTCATGGATCATTTTTGTATGCTTTTTAAGGCCTTATGTAGGCATGTTTAAATCACAGAGGGCCATGCATCAGGTGTGCTTCCCTAAACGGTAAGGCATAGCAGATAATTGTTTGATGGATGGACACAGGGACTGGACCTACAATTTCTTTTTTGCATCAGCTAAATGGATAGACAAGCTGGCTTTGTACAATTTGTGCTACTATTTACAATAAAATCTCTAAATTTAATTTTTATAAATGATTAGATACCAGTTTATTTAATAAAATAGTTTTTTTTTTTTAGATACACCTGTAAATCATTTCCATCTTTACACTGACAATGGCCCAAGGCCCTGTGTGTTACATAAGAAAAATCTATTTCAGTGAAAATTGTATTTTGCATCTGTCGATAAACCTCGGTCTTCTCTGTTGCTGTGGAAACTTCCGCTCATTTTTGTGGGCTGCCAAATGCCTATATATGAGCATATGTCAGGTTGTTGCTGAAAAGGCCAGGTGGACAGCATGCCCTCGGTCACACAGAATGAGCAGCTTATTTTGATCAAATGCAAAAACACAGGGACCGTTCCAACACACCTGTCACTCTTTAGTTATAAAAAATCATGTGAAACATACTGTACAGTGAAAGGAAGATGTATTGTGTAATCTTCACCGGGAAGCACATTGCACAAAAATAAGGACGATAATGACATCTTTTGACAGTGATGAAGATGCTCTGATGCTCATCTGCATCCGTAGCAAGTGTAGGAAAGCGTTTTTGTTATGGAACTAGAGGGACAGGCAAAGAAAAATACTGATGAAGCGCAGAAGTAGAATTATATTTCCAGATGGTAATATACAGTGCAGTCCAGAAGCATTTGGACAGTGACACAATTCTTGTTGTTTTGGCTCTGTACTCCAGCACATTGGATTTGACATGAAACCATGCACAGGATGTTAAAGTTAAGACTTTCATTTAAGGGTACTTGCATCCATATCTAGTGATCCATGTAGGAATTCTTATACATTGTCCCCACATTTTAGGGAACCAAAAGTAATTGGACAAATTAAACCCTTTGCGCTGATGCCTAGTGACCATGCTGCCTGCGGCAAGATTTTGCTCAACTGAGACATTCGTTGCTCCTGCAGCCAAACTATTAGTGGAAATCACAAACTCTGTGTTTTTACTTTATTGGTAGACGATTCATGACAACTCTGCTGAATACAGAGTTTCTAAGTGTCACTATTTTCACGTAGCAAGTCCATTCAACCCCCAATTCTCACCTATTTAGGGGGTGCTCTGTTTAAGGCTTTATAACTCCAGGTGTGAGCATCACAGAAACTTGGTAAATGTCTTCAATGAAACAATTATGTTTATCTTCATAATTTAAATCAAAATAAAGTGTCACAAATGCAAAGAGACTTTGGAAAAATACAAGCGCACAGTAAATTGGAGTGACAAGTATACACCAATCAGCCACAACATTAAAACCACTGACAGGTGAAGTGTGTGATGATCTCACTCCCGTCCGGTTGTCAACCATGTTTTCCATCCGTTTCACCCTGATTCCCTGTGTGTCGTGCATTCTGCACGCTTCGATCTGTTAACCACATTCGCACGCAGATGCTAATTGACGACAATTAGAAGGGGTATTTAGTTACCCGGTGTTCTCTGTCCTGCACCAGTTTGTTAATGCTCATTGTCTGAAACCTCTGGTCGTATCGTCTACAAACTTAAGTTATAGTAACTATTATCTAGTTCAGTGTAGGAGTTTACTCATCCTGCTTTCTGGTCAAATGTCTAAGTCTACTCGCTTCAGGAACGGAACTACCAGCTGTTCAGTACCTGTCTCAACATGCTAACCTTGTCTGCTTCAATCTTCCTACCTACAGCCATTGCTATCCCTGCTTGTGTCGCGGCTACTGCTGAGGTGCTGTCTACACCAACTACCTTGCTGTCGCTTCTGTGGTCTGCCTGGATTCCGCTCCATTGTTCCGCTACTAGACGGCTTACCCCGTAACCAAACTGTCTGTGTTTCTCCCTATGCTTCAGGAGTTTGGTCGAAGCATAATTTATTGGATGCCTAGCGCTCCCACTCAGTCTGTCTGTCTGCCTGTCAAAGTCCAGTTCCGGCTTGGAACCATTGCTGTCCGGGTCTAAAGTCCAGCTCCGGTTTGGAACCAGTCTACCTGTGTCTAAAGTCCAGTTCCGGTTTGGAACCAGTACTACCTGTGTCTAAAGTCCAGTTCCGGTTTGGAACAATAACTACCTGTCTTCTTCCCTACTTCAGGAAGTCTCCCTGGTCAAGCAATAAATATCTGATTATTGAACTTTACTTGTCTGAGTCGTGCGTTTGAGTCCAGTCCATATCCGGGGTCGTAACAAAGTGAATAACATTGATTATCTTATTGTTATTTTGGTTCTGTACTCTAGCACTTTGAAAGGATACAATGACAATGAGGTTGAAGTGCAGACTGTCAGCTTTAATTTGAGGGTTTTTTCATCCATATCAGATGAACCGTTTAGAAATTATAGAACTCTTCAACCTCATTGTCATTGTATCCTTTCAAACGCAAAGTACTAGAGTACAGAACCAAAATAACAACAAAATAATCAATGTTATTCACTTCACCTGTCAGTGGTTTTAATTTTGTGGTTGATCGGTGTATATGCCATAGCCTATATTATGTATGATAACATGAAAATAAAATAGTATTCCCCCATCTGCATAATGTTGTTCTATCTTCAATGAAAATCGGTAGCCTACGTCACACATCAAATGAACGATTGCACTCCAGGATGTGAAATGCACTCAAAATGCAAAAATAACAATAGGCCTATCAATTATATTGGACAAGACAGTGCTCAAGTGGAAAAACGTACATATGTAGCCAGCAAGACCAACCACATTTTAGAAGCAGTACTACTTACATATCCGGAAGTGGAAATTCCAGTCGGGAAATGCGTTTTCCGTAGAGCTTGCATAATACCGTTAAATGAAAACTGCCGTTACGCTGGGCTGTAATTAATTGTTCCAACCACCAAATAAGACATTGCATATACCATTGCTAAGATTATAATATACTCTATTGGATAAAAGAGGCGACAATTAAACCAGAATTAACTGTAATGCATGAGACAGGCTTGCAGGGCATGGGAGATGTTATAAGTTGTCTATTTCTCAAACGGATTGTAGCAGAAAATAGTGACACTTAGAAACTCCTTATTTGGCAGAGTTGTCACGAATCGTCTACCAATAAAGTTAAAACACAGAATTTGTGATTTCCTCTAATAGTTTGGCTGCAGGAGCAACAAATGTCTCAGTTGAGCAAAATCTTGCCGGCGGTGGCATGGTCACTCATTTATATATAATATAAAATAAGTAAAATAAGTGCACTATAAGCAACCCCCCACCCAATCTATACATACCCATGCGTGACATTGTGGACAATAGCGCCTATGTGTGAGTTTATAAATATATTTATTCATCATATAAAATTTGAATTCCTTCATAGCAACAAGATAAACCCAACAATATCCTGATAATATGCCAAAAAAGCCATAAAAAGCCCTGCACACTCAAATGCAAAATAAGCGTGAAATTATTGTCTCATTATACCACATCATTTTACTAGCAATATATTTCACTAAATATGAAATAAATATACAATCCTACTGTTGGTTTTACACATAGAGATATTCCTTTCAAAATTCAGTGGTAATTTATTGTCTTGGACAATCTGTTTGAAAAATACACACCAGTTCAGCACGTTATCACATTATGTGGAACGTGTGCCCACAGTAACTCCATATACCCTTGTGAGGGAGGGGATGTGGTCGGAGAGCCAGACGCAACTGTAAGGGGATCCATAAGTTACCCACAAAGAGGATTACCACTAATAGGGGAAACGGGAGAGAAAACCCTGTCTAAACAGGAGAAAAACAAAAAGGGGGAATAAGCCCCGGCGTATCCGTCAAACAAAAGGCAACCCGGAAAAGCGGGCAATAAAGCTCGGAGACTCGAGCAGAGAAAGACGAAAGGAGAAAAGAAAAAAGGAACCTCTAGCTCAATACGGACCAATGAGCTCTAACAAAGACGTAAAAGGAAAACAAGGGGTAACCAAGGTTTACTGCCTCCACAAGGACAGAAAGGAACAACTGAAGAAAGGAACAGTAAAGTGAAAAAAATAATAGGAAAAAATAAAGCTTTTAATAACTCTAAACCTAAAACGCTAAGGAAGTTTCTCCGGTTCTTCCGAGCAAAAAGAGAAGCAGTCTTCAAATTATTATTATTCTTTTTTTAACAATCTGTTTATTGAGGTTTTTCAATTAAAACAAATATACAATACAATAACATTTGGTAAATATAAGTGACAAAGTAGTAGTGCAAGTTTAAGTGAACCAAAACAAAAACAAGACAGGACTAGGACAGGACAAATACAGCAAACTAAAAAATAGACTCCCGGACTAAGACTAAAGACATGAGATCAGTCAATAAATAAATCGAGAAAATAAAATAAAATAATAATAATAATAAAAAATATATATATATATAAAATAAAATAAGTAAACGAAAAATAAATAAAAATAAACAGTGTGTGTAATATAAGCATAAATCACTGTTGGTCAGTCAGTTGTCTGGCAGATATCTGGCATGTCCAGCTCCCGTACATATTCAACGAATGGGTCCCAAATCTTATAAAATTTCCTCAGGGAGCCCCTCATTATGCATCTGATCCTCTCCAGTTTAGCAAAATGTAACACTTCTTTTATCCACAAGGTATGCGAGGGAGGAATTGAAGATTTCCACCTGAGCAGTATCAGGCGTCTGGCTAGTAAAGTAACAAAGGCTATATAGGTTGTCTCCAGGGAAGAGAGTGGCAGTGTGGGTGGAGCAACACCAAACAATGCCGTCATAGCATTAGGATCAATTGGCTTTCCAGTGACTTCCGACAGTGATCTAAAGATTTTGATCCAATAAGAATGTAAAGCCGGACAAGACCAGAACATGTGTGCATGGCTTGCTGGCGCTTGGCGACACCTGTCACAAGTTGGGTCTACATCATTATAGATCCTAGAGAGCCTGACCTTTGTGAAGTGTGTGCGATGCACAATTTTGCACTGGATCAGTCCATGTTTCGCACAGATAGAAGATTTGTGTACTTTAGCAAGGACCTCCTCCCAAAGTTCTTCAGGGATCTCCTCACCAAGATCTACTTCCCAGAGAGCTTTAATGGAGCTTAAGGTGACTCGACGAAGGGAACAAATCTGAGCATAGATATGAGACATTAATCCCTTCAGAGCGGGTACTGGTTTAAGGAATGTGTCTAATGTCGAATCAGTGGGGAGGTTAGGAAACTGAGGAAATCTATTACTGACAAAACTGCGGATCTGTAGATACCTAAAGAAATGCTGCCTAGGTAGAGCATACTTCTCAGATAACTGTTGGAAAGACGCAAATGTGTTATCAATATACAGGTCCTTGAATGAGTTGATGCCTTGGTTGGACCAGATAGTAAATGCACCGTCTACTAAGGATGGAGGAAAAACAGGATTTGCAGTTATAGGGGCTAACGTTGAGTATGTTTGGAGACCAAAGCAGCATTTGAACTGACTCCAAATTCTCAAGGAGGATTTGACAATTACATTTTTTGTATAAACAGAGGGGGGGCTCTTAATGGGAAAGTGAGCCAATGCTGAGAGAGATGCTGGCCTACAGGAAGCAGCCTCCATTTCAAGCCAAACAGGCCGCGAGTGATGCGAATCAGAGTGCTGCCAGGATTGTATTATTCACAGATTGGCAGCCCAATAGTAAAACTTCAAGTTCGGAAGAGCCATTCCACCCAGCGCCTTTGGTCTCTGTAAAAGTTGTTTGCGTATCCTAGGAGTTTTCTTGTTCAAAATAAAGTCTGAAATAATAGTGTCAATTTTACGGAAAAATGTTTGGGGGAGGAAAATGGGTATACATTGAAATAAGTATAAGAATTTGGGGAGGGTATTCATCTTGACAGAATTAATTCGGGCAGCTAGAGACAGATTCAGCACTGACCAGCGGTCAAAGTCCTCCTGTACACGGGTCAGAAGAGGGGCGAAATTAGCTTTATAAAGGTCTTTAAACCTATCAGTTACCTGAATCCCTAAGTAAGTGAAGTTGTGTGGCGCAGTTTTAAATGGCAGACTATGTAGGGGGTAGTCACGTGCTGCTTTATTTAAAAGGAATAGTTAGCTTTTACTTAAATTTAGTTTGTAACCAGATATAGCACCAAATTAATTAAGAATAGAGAGAGCTGCAGGGATAGACACAGAAAAATTGGAAACATAAAGAAGAAGGTCGTCTGCATAAAGAGAAGCTCTTTGTTCCATTCCATTTCTGAAAATACCTATGATACGGGGATCACAGCGAAGTGCGATGGAGAGGGGCTCAATGGCTAGAGCAAATAAATGAGGGCTCAAGGGGCAACCTTGCTTGGTGGAGCCATGGAGGGGTAAATATTCAGATTGGGTATTGTTTGTCCTCACTGAGGCTAGGGGGGAGGAATACAACAACTTCACCCATGAGGTAAATTTCTTACCAAAGCCAAATTTCTCCAACGTATAAAAAAGATATTTCCACTCCATGCGGTCAAAGGCCTTTTCTGCATCCAAGGATATCACAGCTTCAGGCACAGAGTTTGTGGAAGGTTGGTAGATTGTGTTAAATAATCGCCTTAAGTTAAAGAAAGAATGTCTATTTTTGATGAATCCGGTTTGGTCAGGGGAGATAATGGTGGGTAGTACGGTTTCCAAACGTAGGGCGAGCATTTTAGACAACAGTTTAAAATCGACACATAACAAACTGATTAGTCTGTAAGAGGAGCATGCAAGGGGATCCTTATTCTTTTTTTAAATGAGAGAGATAGAAGCCTGATTGAGTGTTGGGGGCAAACTAAGGGAGTGAAATGAATCATTGAACATATCTATCAAAACAGGGGCTAGTTTATGTTGAAATTTCTTGTAGAACTCTATTGGGTAGCCGTCGGGCCCCGGGCATTTACCACCCTGCATAGATGTAATAGCAGTGGAAAGTTCAGTGACAGTTATTGGTTTCTCCAGCTCTTCAATCATATCAGGGTGTACTAGAGGGACCTCGAGCGTGGCGAAAAAATTGTCAAAATCCTTTGCATCCGAATCAGTTTCAGATGTGTATAACGAGGCGTAATAGTTTCTAAACTCATCATAAATTTTTTTGGGGTCGATTGTGGTGTCCGAGGCTGTTTGGATTTTGGGAATTTGGTGAGAGGAAACGGTCTGTCGTAATTGATGGGCCAGTAGTTTGCCAGCTTTGTCACCTTGTTCATAATAATTACTTCTGGACTTAAGGAGTAGTTCAGCGGCCTGGTCTGCAGTCAATGTATTGAATTCCGATTTTAGAGAGAGAGGCGTTCTTTATACGCATCTGGGGTTGGTGAAGTGGAAAAGAGGTCATCCAGCTGAGCAATACGCCTCGTTAGTTCAGTTAATCTCTCCCTTTTCTGTTTCTTTTCGTAACTTACATAGGAAATTATTTGCCCTCTAATATAAGCTTTCAATGTTTCCCACAACACAGATGCAGAAATGTCAGGGGTCTTGTTAATAGTTAGAAACACATCGATGTGGTTGGAAATCATCTCTACAAAGTTTTCATCTGAAAGCAAACGCGTGTTTAAACGCCATGGGGTTTGCGCGTGTACATAGCCCTTAAATCGGATACTCATAGCGACAGGGGCGTGGTCTGAAATAGCTATAGCCTCATATGAACAGGAACTAACTGACGGTAAAAATCTGTCATCTACCATAAAGTAATCTATCCGAGTGAACGTGTGATGCGCCTGGGAGAAAAAGGAGTACGCCTTACCGGTGGGGTTAAAGAAGCGCCTGGGATCTGTGATTGCAAACTCACTCATGAAGTTTCTAATTGTCTTAGCAGACCTTGAAGGCGTAGCAGTCTTCTTGGAGGTGCGGTCAAGCTGTGGACTAAACCAACAATTAAAGTCCCCCCCTAAAATAAGGAAGTGCGAGGACATATCAGGAAGGTTAGAAAAGAGCTGCCAAAAAAAATTCACATTGTCCCAGTTAGGGGCGTACACATTTACTAGTAGGACAGGGGTATCATATAACCTGCCGGTGACTATTAGATATCTGCCATTCGGATCAGAGACCACTTCAGAGCAAGTAAAGGGAACCGATTTATGTAACAAAATAGCAACCCCTCTAGATTTGCTGTGGAATGATGAATAGTAGGCATGACCAATCCATCCACTCCTAACTCTGGAAAGAGCGGATGGTTTAAAGTGTGTTTCTTGAAGGTACATCACCTGAGCCCCCAAATGTTGAAGATGGCGTAAGACCCTGGTGCGCTTCACTGGAGAATTAAGACCTTTGCAATTCCAGCTAACAAACTTGAGCGCGCTCCCATCAGGGTGTTGAATTAACCTGGGCTGGACCATTCAAAGCTAAAGAGGGAGAGTAAAGGACCAGCAGTACAACCAACAGAGCAAGTAAAAAAAAACACAACAACATTAAGAACAGATAAGGACACATGACGAGCAGGAACAAAGCAATAATAAAATACAAATAAAATACTGCTGAGGTAGTAAAAAAAATATTGCACGTTGATATTTTGTATTGCACAAGTACAGTGATGAATATAATAAAAACAAAAAACACAAAAAAAACATATAAGGCGAGCACATTAAACACACAGACCCCAGACCCCCGACCCACCCCCGCACAGCTATCTCCCCAATTGAGATGCCGCATGCAAAACCCTTCTTAAACACAATTTAGCCTAAACGCTCCAAGATAGCTCTAGCAAAGACTCAGTAGTGCTACCGGAGATAGTGTGATATATATTAACAAATGAACATTGTACAATCCACTGCGTATAGATTACCCATAAATGAAACAACAGCCAGTGTACAGAGGTATCAATAGTGGCAGGCCCAATGCATATAGAAAAGAAAAGAGAAAAAAAAAACTTGATCACGTGGACCGCCAAGGCACCTGGGAAATGTAGTCCACATCAATGTAAACAGTCTCTAGCAAAAAAATAAAATAAATAAAAAATAAAAATGAGACCACCAAATAACCGTATTTACGCATTCCCGCACTCTATTTACAGTTCTTATTGACAAAGTCAGTGGCCTTAGTAGAATTCTCAAACCTGTGCGACGTTTTATTCGGCATGGTAATTTGGAGAGTGGCCGGGAAGAGGAGACGAAACTTCACGTTTGGGTGGGTGCTCATGTTGAGAGACAACAGAAAATACCACACCTAGAATCAACTCTAACTCTAGTTCTAGCTTTCTTGTGCATGAACTAACGATGCAACCTCACACAGCTGGCCAAGAAACAGCTGAGCAGCCAAGTGTCCCATTACTTTTGGTCCCGCAAAATGGATAAACAGACTCTGTATAAACAGAGCTGCAATTGCTACAGGGTTCACCTGATATAGATATGGACTATGTAATTAAAGCTGATAGTTTGTACTTTAATATCATATCCATATCCAATTTGCTGGAGTACAGAGCTAAAACAACAAACATTGTAGGGCCTGTCACTTTCCAAATACTTACAGACTGCACTGTATTTAGTCCTAGGGTTAGGATTGAAGTTAGGCTGGATTCACCGCGTGTGATGAGTTTTGGACAGCTTTTGGAATATTACTAGCAAAAATGGATCCTTTACGCACTTGAACTACAACTTTGTCATTTTAGTCCCTTTCAAATTCACATATGCTAATCCCAGATATACTCAGTTAGCTTTTATCAGTGTGTCAGCCAACATTGTAATAATGTAAACACGTAATATTCAATGTTCTTGCGCAGTGAATGCATTTACTTGGTCTGAGGTGTTTGAGGATTAAATTAAATTCATTTGTTTTTGTTCTCTTTTACAAATTCCTGGAAAAAAAACACTTTACATTTAGGCCATATGGTGAATTTAATAGCGTACTATTTTATTTTCCCCTGAAAACATATTAGAACATAATTAAATCCCAAATTCTGCTACTTATGAAATCATGTCCTTATTGTAACTAATCCAATATTCATCTCTCTGTTGCAGGGATATAAAGTGACTCATTTTAAATGTCTCTGTGAGCATAAAGAAACATTCACAAAAACAGTCAGGAAATGTGTGTTAATGACGTTCATTTTTAAAGCTTTTTCTAGAGCTTCTTTTTAGGATCAATTAGTGGCGTGACTAATCATGGATTATATGTGCAAGCGTGTCTCTCGTCTCCTTGTCTTGCCTTGGGGAAGGGCGTTGTGTGGCAACTCATCTGTGCTGTGACTGTGGCAGCCATTGCCATGTGGCTCCCTGCTAAGCATTTGAAGCAAAGACAGATGCTTACGCATTTTCAGACATCAGGCTCTTGGGAATAAAAGAAAAACACAAACTGCTTCTTTTCAAAGACTTTACAAAGTCTGTGTCATTAAGATTGACCTAGTTGGAGCAGTGTTGAGGTGAGTGGGATCATAACAGGCTAGTTGTACTTTGAAATATTGATTCTTTTAAATCAGTGCAAAGATAGCATAGCTTGGTTCTGATTGGAGACATTCACGATCGTGCAAAGAGACAAGCCAGGCGGATCTTGACCAACACTCATTGCTTCTTTAAGACAGCAAGTTCACAATACAAAGCGGAATAATGTAGACTGACTCTAAGCCTGGGGTAACAGCTCTTATTATTCTATTCCAGGCTCCCATATGTGCATTACAGTATGCTTCTAGCTAGCTACTCTTTGGCTAGCTATAGCGAACCAATGACAAACATAAACAACCTACAGAGCCACACTTCCTGGTAGCCCAGCGGTGGCTAGCTAACTGTGCTAGCTGCCGCTACAATGTGTTATGACTGCCCCTGTTCATCACTACTATCTCCTGTAGCAGTTTTCTGATTTAGAAATTAATTTATGTTCAGTATGAGTTGAAAAGTAACCATTAAATGTGCAGCTTGGAATGCTTGCGTCCCCGAAATTTTCAATTCACAATTTAATTGATATGTGATGGTTCTTTCCATCTCCATCAGTTTCTAAAACTAGATTTTGCCAAGATGGTGATGTGCAGACTATGATGAGACAACTTTAGCCACTACAAGACTTCTTAAAAACCAAACTCCTGAAGCCAAATGTAGCCTTCTTTGGTCAGTCACTCAATTAGCTCCCTATTAGTTAGATAGTGGAATGAGCTGGAATTACTCATACGGTAGCCAGGCCTCGTGTGTGCTTGCAAGCCACCACAAAGTGCTGTTTTAACTCTTCTCTTGACATTTGGAGCGAAACGTTGCTGTGTGTTTGGCGAGCAGAAGACATGCTGCATAATAACTTTTATTTGAATGAAAGTTGACTGAAAGAAAAATATCGTTTCATAATGAGATTTTTCCCTTTGCAGACACACTGAAATGCAAATCATAATGCATTATTCTTTCTCTTCCTCCAAATCATTTTGCCAAATAAGAGGAAAGCCTGTGCAAGTATTAGTATTTATAAGACATTTTATGCATTATTGTATTATTTAACGAGGGCTCAGCATGAGGTAAAATTAGCATTGCATTGGGTAGAATTTTCAATATCAGTAAAAAAATGTATTCTGTTATAGTGATACTATTTGGTATTGTATTGTGAGCAAAATTCTGGTATTGTGACAAGACTATTTGTCAAAGAGACCGTAATTTGTTATAAAAGAGTATACATTAAAATAACACTGGTTATTTTCAGCCACTTCAATCAAAATACAAGCATTTTTGACAAAGGGAAAAAGATGTTCTCAAAGCTTGAGATACAGACCTGTCACATTGTTGCTATGGTTTCTGAGTGGTTTGTCAGAAGGTGTGACACTTGAGATTTTCAGACCATCGTACCTGTTCAGGTGGGAATAACACCTGTCAGTGCCGCCGATTAGCAGAATATGCAGGTACCTGGAGAATCTGTGAAAGTGTGCTCTGGGGAGCAGTTGTGACATGGAAAGTATAACAGGGGAAGACAGAAAAGAAAACTTAAGAAGGACCTCTGAAAGATTATTAATTTTCCTTCCTCGTCATCTTTCTTAGATAGAAAAGTTCCCACACTGTTGTAGTCACTTTTGTTCATTCAGGTATCTCACACTGCTCTTGGATGGCATCTGTCCACTGTCCTGATTATTTCAAAACCCAAAATATCTCATTTTAATTTTTGTGGCAAATTATAATCAGTAGATGCTGCAGAATTCTAGGTTCCTTCTTAGTTACACAATCACAAACCTTACTAATGTTGAATAATCATCAACAATGGTGAATGTCACATCTGTGCACTCATTTGCAGCTCGAAATGGGTCAACACATCTTCAGACGTGGCTCACACATTCTCACCAACCGGCATTTAAAACCTTGAGTGCCACTCTGTGTTTCACTCCGAGGGCTTCCGGACTTAATGCTGCAAGTAAGAATGCACACTGGAGGACTGAATCAGACAGTTGGCTAATCTGAAACTGTACTTCATTCCATTTGACATGAATTAAATTGGCATGAGGTGGCTGCTCTGATGGATTTGTGCTTTGCCAGCCCTAAGGATATGCCCTTTGTATACTGTGCGTCTGTGTGTGTAGGAGTATTTAATAATAATCACGGGGGAATACGGGGGGGCATTGTTGTACCACGCATTTATGATTTTAGAAAATGTAAGTTACACAATCAATGCCAAGTTTTGTGAGATGTGTGTGTTATACACAAATTGTTATGAAGTGTGTATAATTAAAGACTAGAGGTATTTTCTGGAGTTAGGTTAAGGATTAAGATATGTGACCGCATTGGCTCATACTTAAAAATATATATTTATGTCTCTATCCAAAGCTATGAATGCTTCCCACACAGTTCACTCATTTTTAAAACTTTGATATTGTTTTACTTACCCCTGAAATAGTAGGTAAGGCTTGTGATTCTGTCCTGGTCTCACCGTTGTAGCTAAAATTTATCAGGTGGGCGATTAAATCCCATGGATTCTAATTGTTAGCCTTACATACTATTTTGGGGGTAAGTATAACAGTATATATTGTGATGGCAGGTATGCCATCTACAAGGTCATGTGTTGGTATGGCATACCCCATACCCAGAGCCGTTGCTGGTTTCAGGATATGTGTAAAATATGGGGAAGTTGATTGCAAAGACCTGGAAAAGCCCCCTCCCCCCGGTTACATTTTTTGTCTCCACCCCCTGAAGACAGTATAGGCAATTTTCTAACTCTTAACCATCCTGAATTTGCCCTGAGAGAAGGAACAGGCAGCCTCTGCCCTGCCCCGCCCCATTCTATCGGTTCTGCTCCTTGTGCAAAAGTGTGGGAGACGTGGCTCTGTTACAGTGGACCGATGTACGTTAGGGTGAAGTGCGAACACCTGCCGGCTTTTCACAGATTTAATTGGGGGAGGCAGCTCATGCAGAGCTGACGGATGCTGTCAGAGGGTTCACGATGGATTCAGTGTATTAATGAGGGGGTGTAATAGCCAAGGTCAGGGGAAACCAATGTACACTGTGAAAGCCAGTGTTTCGACTGGTAACAGGACACTCCCCACGTTTGTTTCACCATGGGGTCATCCATCAGCATGCACAGTCCATTGTTATTACTTGGTTGTATGGTACACTGATCTATTTTGATTTGCATAGCTTGCTTTTTACCTGTTGATTGATTTCTAGAGCTGAGGAAATTCTGGTTCAATACCATTGTCAGTTGTTTTTTGTTTTTATGAGAGCAGACAGGTTTTGTGCATTATTTAGACAGGGATAAAGTAGAGAGGATAACAGATAGAGAAGGGATGATGGATCAGAAGGTACCATGGAGGGGACCAAACCCCCACCCGCACAGGGGAATTTGCATACGGCCCGAGAGTCAGCTGCCCTGAGGAATGCGTCATGTCTCACCAGGCACAATTAATTTAAACCTGTAACCCCAAGCTTGTAATCCTACACTTAACCTAACCCCAAATTTCAACCTGTCTGAACAATGCCCCCCCCCTCCCCCCAAAAAACCATGTTGATGTAAACTTATCGATGTGAAAATATCAATAAAATAATGTTAACAAAAACTTAGCCACTACATGACAAAGGGTCATATCTTAGCACTATTGCTAAAGCATACAATGTGGCAAAGTTAATACTAGTTTTATATAATGAGAGTTGGCATTGTTCCTTTGTGTCTTCTGAAACATTGAGGGAGATTGAGGGAGATTTCACCATGCTATACACAACATAAGTGCCTTGCCCTTCATCCAATATTCTAAGCTTTCTTAGGGCTTGAATGGATTATTTTCCTCAGTGAACAGAACATAAAGCCATTTTTGAGTGACCCACGTTAAGTATTTTTTTAATATGGCAGGTAAAACTGCCATGCTCACTGAAACACAAACCGCTGAAAAATAAACCAAACCTGTAAAAAAAAATCACTTCCACCGTCATTTACTTACACAAATTACAAGACTTCAATTTGTATAAAGAACACTGATGGTATAAACAACAAAACAAATTAAATAAGGGATTAAAGCCATATGTCACCCAGGTCGTGTTTGGATTGCACTGTTGTGTTGTGGAATGGGGAACTTGGGCTCATGACCAGAACATTTCAGGTCTCAAGCCCAAGTGGGGAACCGCTGCTATACCCTTGAGCAAGAGAAGTCATTTAAGTTGTAATGAAATAGATTTGGTCTGGTAATTACCCAGCAGTGCAAATGGCTGAATGGATTATATTTAAAATATAAGCAAATAAACACTTGAAATGGGTGTCTGTTAAGCACACAGGTAATTTAATGTGTTTTCCCTCTCTGCCAGTGGATCTTACAAAACAAATTAGATTTTTCTGCAAGTTGACCTTTGTGGTAAATGGGCTATAAACTTTTAAAAAACATTTTTCCCATTAAATGTGCAATAGTTTTAAACTTTTAAACAGTGTTTTACGCTGAAGTGTTAATATGTGCTTTGAATGCTCTCTGCTTCTCTGTGATAGGCAAGGGACCAGGACTTATGGTTTCTTCTGAAAGATCAAGCTGGATAATGTCATGGTCAGGTAGCTAATGACTGTGGTACCATTTATTCATTGACCGTGCTGCACTGGCTGCAGTGTGTTTAAATCAAGCGTGCCCACTTGACTCCCAAGCAGCACAGATTTTTTTAAAAGGTCGTCCAGTATTCCTTCATGCTCTTTTCACTCCTGTCTGTGGGCCATTTACGTTCCCTAACCGTCAATCTTGTTGATCCTGACCTTTTGAGTGATTTTATTTCCTTTACATAACAGGCAGGACTGCCTATACTCCGCTTTGAATGAGCGTTATTGGAGTCAGTTTGTTGTGCCCTGCCCCTCACGGCAAGATAATATTGTTTCTCTAGGGAGCTCAAAGGTTGACTATGCATTTCCAAAGAAAGGGGGTTGTAACCGCTGGGGTTTGAGTTCTGGAACCAGGGATATTGGAACATCCCGAAAAATAAATCTTTACTATGCAATCGCTTTAATTACACTGTATGTTTTATAATTGTTTTTTTTTCTTCATGTTTTGGCAACTTGCCAACTTGTGAGACGTATGCAAGCAGCTGTGGTTAGATATTTAAGTGTGTTTGTGGCTCTACAAGTGGACTCGATTGGAACTTGTTAGCTGTGCGTAATAATGCTAAGTTTTACAGCAACATCCAGGGAAACAAAGATGACCCAGAGGAGAAACATCTGGATATGTCAGGATTATATACACACACAGGCACACAATTTCCTTGTATTGTGGATTGCACAGCCTTTTTTAATGCTTCACAGATTGCTTTTGAATTTTTGCAGTTAGCCTGGGCCATTATTTTTTTTCATTTTTTTTCATTTTTCACTCATCATTCTAGCTTGTTGTATTTTGTATTTAACTAAAAAAGATAAAAAAAAAAAAAAAAAAAGTGCTCTAAAAAAGTAGTGTCTTTTGGCTTTTCTATATGGGTCTTATGCTTATTTCTGGTCAGGGTCGTGGGTGGGCTGGAGCCTATCCCAGCGTGCATTGGGAGAGAGGCAGGAATGCCCCAGGGCACACACACCATTCACTCACACACTCATACCTATTTATACTTTCCAATTAACCTAACCTGCTTGTCTTTGGACTGTGGGAGGAAACCCACACAGACACGTGGAGAACACACAAACTCCATACAGAAAGGCCCTCGGCTAGGAGATCACCTCACCTTCTTCCTTGTGACTGCACACCACCCACCCACCCTTCCATTTTTTTTTTTTTTTTTTTTTTTTTTTTTTTTTTTTTTTTTTTTTTTTTTTTGAATTACCACCCCCCAGCCACCATTGAGGAAGATAGATCTCCATCAGGGGTTTTGTTTTTTTTGTGTGTCTCCCTCCCTCTCTCCCTAATTTAGAATGCCCAATTGCATACATCAGTGCTCATTGCTGGAACCTCCCCCATTGATTCAGGAGAGCGCAGATCAGCGCATGCTCTCTTCAGAGGAATGCAATGCCAAGCCCCAACTCTTATCACAGATCACAAGTTGGGCTATTACCGAGATTAGTAAGAGGAAGACACTTAATGTGCAGCTTAACAGACCGACTTGCAGGTACCTGATCTGGGGTCACTAGAAAGTGATGAGATTCGGATCCTCGACGACTGATTCCTCCCTACCCTGGCGGTAGCAATGCTACCATCAATTATGTGTCGCCTGCAGAGCTACCAGACATAGTCTGTGCTGGCATGGTTGGGATTCGATCCTAGACCGGTTGAGCCACCCAGCAGCCCCCAGACTTGCATTTGTTTGGTAATTCTCCATTTGCATGTTACCAGCAAGTGTGACTGACTGTCTGGGGAATGCTCATGTCCTCTGGCCCTCAGCATGATGGCTGCCTGCAAGGCTTACTACACTCGCTACCACCTCCATGTCTTGTTTGGCAGCTCTCAGGCCTGGGGAGATTTTCCACCTCATATTGACTGTCGAGAAGCAGAAAGAGATGCCAGTGACCAATGGTGGGCAGTGCACCCACCATCTTCCCTCCTTTCAGTATAGGCCTCCATACACTGTAACTCATCTCACGCTCAGGACGAGCAGGAAGCTGCTAACAATGACGCCCTATCTCTCTGACTTCTGGCCTCCTGGCGAAGCAATGCACTCTCTGTTGGAGGATTTCCCTGTCCTCATGGCGATGGCATCAGTTATGGCAAAGCTGCCATTACCCACCCCACCCCCACTTAGCAGCTTGCCACGGTGGAATTCATTTTGCATAATTTAATTCCAATTGAATACCAACCTGGGGCCACGTGTATAAAACTCTGAGTAAAAGAATGCGTAAAAGAAGTCGGAAATCTACTTTTAAAAAAGTTTTGCATTTTTAACATTGCGTACGTTTGGTGTCCATCGTGTGCAGAGGTACACAAATTCTCACAACACATCTGAATTTCTGCCTGGAAACTTACGTGGCTTTCTGAGGGCATTTTTCTGCTCAGCACCGTTTATACATGTGGCCCTTGGATTGACAAACTGCTTTTCTATTTTTTACGTTGTACGCATATTTTTCTCATAGTTGTATGGCGCGCGGTTCAAAAAGGACTATTTGTGTGATGGAGGAGAATTGCCAGGGTTGGTTTTGGAGGCAGAAGAAAAGAACCGTCAGGAGTAAAAGGAAAAGACGGGGCCTCTGAGGGGGAATGCTACATTAATCGCTGGAGCAGCCGTGTATCAGAAAGTGTGTTTGGAGCAAAGGCTGCTTGCCTTGAGCTCCAGGGAGGCAGTTGCAAGAAGCACACATGCTGCCTAGAGCCATATCAGCAGGAGGGCACCGCAACGGGTTAGCCCCAGGAAGGGTACTTTGGTCCTGAGGGACGTAGACCCTGGGCCAGTACTCCTTTCATGTGAGCAGAAATTATGTTTCTTGGTGCATGACAGCAGGCTATCTGCTACGCTCCAAAAGATGTTCATGTGGGTATATGCTGTGGCTAAGAGGGTGCCCCGGTGTCTTTCTGGAGTACAAGCTTTGTACATCTATAAGAACCTGTGCCCTGCATCGTAGATTCTCGTGGCATTGCCCATGCCATCGTACAGGGCGGAGGGCATCTTAGCTGCCCTGTGGATTCCCACCGCACCATTGTCTCCTGATGCTGCAGAGGTGTCCATGATGTGACAAGCAGGCCCAATGAGTGCATAGCGTAAGCACACTCTCCCAGAGGGATACGAGAGTGCAGTACACCTGCACTGTCTGTTTGGGAACAATGCCTTTTCAGATAGTCCAGAGAGGCAAGGTGGACCCACCACATCCACTGTTAACTGGATCTGTGAGGGGGAGCTTTGTATAGCCACACTGCTGCACCAGCCACATTTATGAATTCAACAAAATCCCCGCAAGGGGCAGGAGCTGAAATAGGGTGGATCCAGGATGCACAGACCTGCACCACTGTCTCCAGCACATGAGGAATAGGACAGATTTGTGGGATGTGAAAAATGATGAGAAATTCCATAGCTTAGCATTGTTTTTTAAAAAGTTTTCTGGGGCTCAAATCCCTGGCACTTAGTTGCCCTTTCCGTAATGGCACACAGTCCAGTCGCACAAGGCTTCACCACATGGGTAACCCCCTGGTGTAATGGTAGTGATCACTGCCATACTCCGATGAGTGGGAAAGTGTAAGTGGAGAGGTTGCACCTGGCACTGAGTAAGACTCAAGATCATTAGAAGCAGCCAGAGATGTAGCATCATCTAACTCAGTTAGAGACCTGAGTACACTCAGAGGCTGGTCAGAGGTCAGCACTGACGGCTTACCGAGAATATAGCCAAATTTGCAGACGAGCCAGAAAGTTCAGAACGAGGAACCCTCCGTGAATGTTTTTTCCTGCGTATCTTATGAGGCAGAGCACCACGGACATCTTCCTCAGTCCATGAAGCCTGGGTCACAAATCGCTTACGGGATGAAGTGGAGGCTGACACCGAAGGCGGGAAACTGTCTGAGGATGAGGCAGCTGAGAGGGATGGGGAGCAACTGGCACCAGTGTTGTTCCTAAGTCATTTCTCCAGTGAGCGTTGTTGGGATGTAGCACAAGTATCAGAGGAATGCTCTTGTCTGTGAGCCCAGCCTCTGCATGTGGGGGCCTGAGGCACAATACACAGAGAAGGTGTTTATTCTTTGGAGGCAGCTTGGCTTGGCAGCGTTAGCATAGGTGCCAAGGTGCACAGCTAGGCACACGGTATATGATACAGTTCAGCTCAACATAATATCCTGCAACAAGCTCAGTACAATGAGTGAGATCACACCTAAGCCTGGCAGATGCTTGGTGCACGGTGATGTTGTTATTATGTATACATTTACATGAATTATTAAATTAAACACAACTTATGTGAAGTAATCTCACATAAATATGTTAAGATGAAGCCAGTGTACAGCCTCAGTGCAAGGTCATAAATATTATTGGTAATTAAATGTTTATTTTCCTTTTACGTACAGCCATATGCACAGTACACTGGAACAAACTCAGTTCAATGGCTGAGATAACACTCAAGTAAGCAAGATGTTTGACGCATGGTATATATCTTTTTTGTTTTTTTGTTAAACAGGACCAGGGTGTCCATAAATTTGGAGGGTACTGTAATTGTGATCCAGTATCTACCATTTTAAGGGGCTGTTCACCTTTCACCTGTGGTGTATGTCTGCAGTATATGAGCCCTAAAAGGAACAGAACAGGTTGTGATAGAGTGAACCATGCAGTGTAAAACAGATAGAAATGAAAGATGGCACTTGTAAAGGGTTTACAAGGAAACCTGTGTTTATTTAATTTGTGATTTAAAAAAGCAATAAAAGTATGTACCAGATTAACATTTAACTTTAAAGTAACTCAATTTTGAAACCTCTGTTCCACAGATTTGTGTGCAGTTGTTTACAAGAATACGGTGATTCCTCAGCAGGTTTACACAAACACCAAGAATACTGCATACTGTCAAATGCTGTCAAATGGCCTGTGAAAAATGATTGGGTTTCTCACCAGCGGACTAGCTTTGCAGACGCATGGTGCGCCTACTCAGCTTGACGGACGAGATCTGATCGCACATTTTCCTCCAGGACTGAATTTCTGAGCTGTCAGTCAAAACCCACTTTAGTACTAGGTCACACTTGGGACCCAGCGAGGCTTTTTTTCCCACTCACTTTCTATGTTTCTTATTCATTCCTTTTGACAGGACGCATGCATAAACAAACAAACAAACAAACAAACAAACAAACACACACACACACACACACACACACACACACACACACACACACACAGGTGATCATCATGTAAAGAAAATATTGACATATTTATAATTATACTATTAAGCAGGGCTGAAAAAGGCTTTGGTAATTATTATTTCATTGCAAGTATTCTCATTACAAAGGGGGTTGGGGAGGCTGGTGCCTATCCCAGCATGCATTAGGCGAGAGGCAGGAATGCCCCAGGGCACACACACCATTCACTCACACACTCCTATACACAATACCTATGAGCAATTTAGACTCTCCAATTAGCGTAAACTGCAAGTCTTTGGACTGTGGGAGGAAACCAGAGTACCCAGAGGAAACCCACACGGACATGGGGAGAACATGCAGACTCCACACAGAAAAGCCCTTGGCCGGGATTCAAACTCGGTACCTTCTTGCTGTGAGGCGACAGTGCACCACCATGCCACCCGTCCCATTGATTCAGCCTTTTTTATTTTCAGTGTAAAGCTTTACCAGAGAATTTACCAGTGTCTTAAGCTTATTTAAATGTTTCGTGCTCTTTCCAGAGGTCTGCTTGCAGTGTAAGAAGGGAGGCAAATTGCTTGAAATTTTGACCTTTATCTCTGGCACCACACTTAATGTTTTCTCATTTCATTGGTTGTGTCAGATGCAGGCCCTGATCCATCACTGAATCACAGACACAATTGACTTTCCATTGCTGCAGTAGACAGCTTTAACCACAGTGTAACAGCCTTTTAGCATACACACTTGAGTTTTACGAAGCATTGCTTTAGCTGAATTACAGAACGATTCTGCTAAAGAGTTAGTGCACTCCAGATCACTTTTTTAAAATATATATATATTTTTACTGTTACCGTGTTTGTATGCCTACTTTATAATTAAATATATTGCTCTCTGCCGTTATTTCCAAATCTTGAAATAATATTTAAAAAATGGTAGAAAAGCATCTTGGTGCTGCCCTCTAACATTTGAAAATGTCTTTCTGCATGCCAACTCTGGCCCGCCCCAACTATGATGTCAGAGAACCTCTTTGGAGGTACTACTACGTCATATGGAAAATTGTTGCCACTCACAACAGAAAAGGCAGACAGACAGCTGATTGGTTAGATGCACTGCGGTTTTTTGGTTTTGTTTCAACGCTTTCAAACTGGAACAACGTGGCGGCCTCTTTATAAACCTTCTCTTACTTGCCTAAACAGTCCTTAGGTCAGAAATCGGCCATGCAGTTGCTGAATCTTGATTCATATTTGATCTGCAACCCCGAGTTTGACAATTTGAACTGAGTTTTGTGAGCCAGGCGTTGCTCATAGACTGTAGAAAAATATGGACAAAGTGACTGTGATGTCACCCATCGACTTTCCATGGGCTTGTAAAAAAAGCCTTTGAAGCTGCGGAACTGCTGCCATGTTCTACAAAAATTGGAGCCAGAGAGACTGCACAGTATAGTCTTATGTACGGGTGCAACAGAAGCACCCCTCTGGGAATCCAGTACTGCAAACTTATGGTGTAACTTTTTAACAGTTTATACTTCTTTTTTGTATATGTTGAAATACAAACATTGCTGATGTGTGATTGTAAGACCATAACTCTGTGTTCACCCAGAAATCCATCCATACCCACCCCGTTTTCTCACAGAGACTGCACATTCTAAAACCAGTGGATCTGGTGGACCATATGGAGCCAAATTGCAGAAATAAAGCTCTACATAAAGTAATTATTCTGCTCACGTGAAAAATGCCAGGGTGAACCAATTAGAATTCAAGTCACGCAGTAATTGGTGCCATGTCTGCATTATCATTCTGTGAACTGCTGGGGATTTTGGGAGTTATTGTTTTTTGGAAAATTAAGATTTATTTTCTCTCAAGCCAGCAGAGCATAGCTGTGAATGAATTGGCCTTTATGTGCATGTATGTATATTAAACAGTTGAATTACTGAATTGAAATTCATGATTTGCACAGGTTACAAGAAAAACATTTATTTGAAGAAATTCTATTTTATACGCAGAGTTGTTTGGCTCTGCCATTGTACCCTTGACATTTTTTTTGACTAACTTGCATATACAATGGGGGAAATAAGTATTGGACACGTCAACAATTTTATTATCAAACATATTTCCAATGTAGCTATTCACATGAGATTTTGACCAGACATTGGTATTAACTCAATAAAACTACACAGCTAAAGAAATGTTAACGTTCCAATTCTTTAAAAAGGTTATGTGCAATAAAGTGAAATGACACAGGAAAAAAGTATTGAACACGCTAAATTAAATGTGGTAGAAAAGCCATATTTTTTATATTTGGTTGCATATCCTTTGCATGCCATGACTTTATGATGTCTGTGACCCAACAACATCAAAAGGCTCTTGATATCTTATTTGCTGGTACTCTTACAAGCGATACTATAACAGCTCTGCATTTGAATGGATCTCTATGGGAATTGGGGGGTGAGACAAGATTTAGCTGTAAATTACATTGGAACAGTATAGAACACATGGTTGGCTAAGTGGCTCTAAGTCATCAAGGGTCTGATGTATTAAACAAGCCTTTAACCATCACTCTGCTGCCAGAAATACAGTAGATATGGATGGATAACTTGAAGGAATTCTTCTCCTGACTTATTTTTCCTTAGAGTTCAATAGGAAAATCTGTCACTTTATTGCACATAACTTTTTTAAAGAATTGGAACGTTACAATTTCTTTAGCTGTGTAGTTTTATTGAGTTAATACCAATGTCTGGTCAAAATCTCATGTGAATAGCTACATTGGAAATATGTTTGATAATAAAATTGTTGACGTGTCCAATACTTATTTCCCCCATTGTATGTACATAGTGTACAGTATAAAATGGAAGCTGTGTGAATCGATCTGGAGAGGGAACCAAGCCACACATAAATCAGGCCACCCCATCACATCCATAACCCCATAATGCATGTATATAGAGACCAATTGATATTCCCCAGTGTTTCCTTATGAAGAAACAATTTACTATTACTTATTCAATCTGAAAAGCAGATAATTTTTTTATAAAATGTAAAAAAATCTAGTAATTGTACACGTGCATTACATTGTACTAAATCTTCCTGAATAAGATTATAAAATAAAAAATAGTTGACGCTTGAATTAGTTAACTGCAGCGACACTGTGGTAATGTCTGAGTCACTGTCTGCTTCATTCCACTTTTGGTTGTCGCTTCATTTGTTGTCATTTACTAACCCCAGTGTATTTATTCACAGTTCATTTCAAGCCCTGCTTCCGTAGTGTAAACCTTTTCTCTGTGTGTAACCACCGAATGAATCAACATTTATTTTTACACTCATATTTATACATTTTGTACACATTTTTACGCTCTGCTGCAACACTTGTTTTTGCACAGCATGAATACATATTTTACAATGGTGCAGAAATGGCGGGGTACCGTAATGTTACACCGCCATCAGTGTATTTTTACGTCAGTGTTGTGGGTTGCTGAGGGCTAAAACATCCTTTCAAACATTTTCAAATGCTCAAACGTTTTCAGATATTCTCTGAAAACCATTCCCAGCTATTTTTATGGGCCCCTTATTTCTGTTATGCTCTCCACCATGCCTGCCATTTCTGCCTGCCTGCCACAGGGACCACAATGGAAATAAGTCTTATGACATAGTTGCGCTATCAGTGATAATGTAATGGATAGCAATGTAATCGATTGATAGAGTAATCATTATAACATATGCCTTCAGGGATATGAATGATTCTCAAATAAAATGCTACCCCCACTGTTGCAATGAGGGGTTTCTCTTGTACGTAGGATACATAATTAGTATGGCCTTACAGCCTAGATGGATGGAATTGATTTTTCTTGCTATCGTTTTTAAAAATTATTGCTGTAACAGCTTGTATTATTTCATGCCAAGTGTGCAGTAGACGCAATGGATGGTGACTCAAGGCAGTAAGCATAAAAAATGTACCACCAACTCACCTGTAAGGGCACTCTGAAACAGATGGTACATTGACCGCCATTCTTCCTTGAAAATGGACCATGTGAAATGTTTACGGACTGCCACGAAGGAGAACACTCTCGCTAGAGTGTTATTCCTCCCCCCTTGAAGCCTGCAGGTCTACATCTTGTGTGGTGCACTGTTGTTGTATGTTTAAGAGTGGTACCTGTTTTGAGTTGCTTCAGCAAAAAGTATTTCCAATACTTTTTTATGGGTTTTCAGCTTTATTGGACAGCAGTGTAGAGAGACAGGAAGAATGGGAGCGAGAGAGAGGGAGAGACGTGACAAAGGCTGCGATGTCGCGGCTCGCAATGAGCATGTGGACGGCGCTTTTACAGGCACACAAAATACCCAAATTTAAAGGTTTGTTAATATTTACTTTTTGACAATTTATAAAATGGGTTTAAATGGGTTTCTCTCAACAACAACAAAAAATTATATAATAATAATTTGACCAAACATTCTGCGTATACGTTAACTGTCTTCGACGTTCCGTGGAGCTGGCTGCACTTTAGTGGTGCCTTTTGTGGTGGTGAATTAAGCACAGGGTATAATAGCACGTCCTATCATTGTGGCATAGGTAGGCATAGGCAGTTCTCTCTTTAAAGCACAGTCAGCGTGACTCTTTGGCCTTGTCTTACTCTCCGTGATCGGATTTCTTCAGGTGTGCCTGGAATCCCTGTGCTGAACTAAGCTTGAACTGCCTGAAAATGAAAAGGTGCCTCGACTTTGCTACCTGCGCTATAAAGCATAGATAATTACACTGTGAAGCTGCTTGATCCTTGTATCAAATGTGATGTGATCAAAAGTTTCTTCTTCTTCTTCTTCATATTTGACAGGCCATTTTCACCAGAGGCTACAACTAAAATGGTAACAACGCAAGTATATAAATACTTCCAATTCAAATGACTAAAATGTCTACACAACAGTTATACAAATGCACGAACAGCAATAGAAACAATAAAGGACAACGATAAAACATGTCTAGTCAAGAGACCATTGCATTGTCTGATTCTGACAATGATAAAACATTCTTTGGTATGGACTTTAGAAAAAGGTTTATAGTTTATCATTATAGCTGCCATTCTCATTGGAAAGCGACCCTTCCTTAAATGCTGCATCTACAGTACTTGTTTGCTATTAGCCAGTTCAGACTTGCCAGTGCACTCAGTTTTCAGAGTTCAGCATAATATTTTGTGTATAGTGGCCTGAAACTGTCGGTGAATATCACCCATTTTAATTTGCTCTGGAAAAAAGGTCCCCCAGTGCAGTTCATTAGCAGAACTGTAGTATCAGGGATTAATGTGCCTCTGCCAATGAAGCTGTACTCTCTTCAGTAATTAACCTTGTTGCTTAACTTATATTAAGACCTTGTTTCTTTGTGTTGCCGAGGAATTATGACGATAAGGACTGTTTGCCTATTGTGTGTGTGTGTGTGTGTGTGTGTAATGAACCCTCTAGAACTTGTGAGAACAGCTAATTCAGTTCACTGAAACAACTTTCAATCTGGTGGTTAGGCACTTTACTGTACACTGCAGACCTCCAGGTCAGGGTTGTGTAACTTAGAGCTATTTAATTAGGGGGACGCGGTAGCAAGGTAGATACGCGGTGGCAAGGTTTGCTTAAAATATTGTGGCAACTTCCGAGGTGGTTGGAGTTGTACGTCGGTGTACGATTGCAGGGGTCGGTACACATAGACGGGTTCTCTTACGGTCCAGGGCTAATGCAGGAGGAGGGTTGTCAGACAGGCGGTGGTCGGTAACGGGGCGGGTTCTCATTCGGTCCAGGGATCGGGCACACAGCAGACTTCTCCTGACAAACACAAATCAAACACGGCACTTTACTCTCTCTCTCCAACAATACAATCCTCTCTCTCCAACAATACAATCCTCTCTCTCTACTCCACCTTGGTTTCGCATATGCTACTCCGTTTTCCTGTTGTTTGTCAGTCCCTTTTCTAGGGCACTGATTAGCCCGGTGATTCGCCACAGCTGACTGGCTCGGCGTCTTTTCCAGGTGCCGTGTATTTCCTTGTTGCGGCGCTGACTTCCCCGGAACTCCTAATATGGGCATGCCGTCTTTCCACATCAGCCGTACATACCTTCCATCTATCACCTCTCCGTGGTTCTGTCCCCGCCGGGTGCCACAATATATATATATTTTGCCATTTCAGTGATCAGCAGCTCCACACAAGTCTGACCTAACGGCACCAACTGCGAAGCTACTTGTACTCACTGTATATCTAAGATAGCCTACTTTTCAGTTTTATGAACTAAAGAGTGGTCCGTTTATTCCCAAAGTTATCGCAATCATAGGCTACGTGTAGCTAACCGTTTTTAATTTCATTTTTTAAAAGGGGGTGCGGTTGTTGGTTTTGAAAGCTCCGCACTACGATGGGTGTGCATATTTGGCAAAAAACGGTATGCAGGAACAGCATAGCCCTTTTCTTTATTTTCTTTTTTCAGAGGGGGTATTTCTCAATATAATTGCTGACTTGTGGTGAAGGTGCTGCTGTGGTAACAAATTCATGTATAAGAGACAATTCTATTGCAAATTTAGCAGAATAAATTCCGTTAGTGCGCCAAAGTAAACCAAAGTAGAATTCTGGACAGATTAGTTATCTAATGCACAAAGTACAATTAAAATTTCACTACAATATACCAGTTGTTTGTCATAATTCAATGTGTTTTATTTCCAATGTGTTCCAATTTGTAATGTTATGTTATGATTGTTATATATGCTATGTTATGATATTTGTAAGTTATTATCCTGGTGTATGACGGTGCTCTTGTGGCATATTGATTAAACCTTATAGTGGTGTGTAGCTGTACATTTTTTAGTGGATGTGTATATTGGCAGTAATCTTCAGTTATGTTTATTCAAAGTTCAAGTGTTTGTGTTACAATAATTATGATGGTTAATTTTTTTTTAAATGGACACCTCCCAGAGAATAAACCCGGGGAATTAAAAACAAAAAATAATTTTTTAAGTGAGAAGTTTGGCTTTGTCAAAAACCTGAAAAGACAGAAGATTCAAATGAGCACCACCAAGAAAAACTTAGACTCTCTACACTATCAGGGATTTCCACTGGACAGATTGGTTCAAACCTTCTCTCAAATAGCCTAATTCATATTCTTCAAAATGGTAAGTCACCTCTGACTGCTGCATTAGGCTGCAGAAGTCCCGCTAAAGTAGGTTTAGACATAGGCTATAGATCGTATTGGTTACGATGTAACCGTGGTTCTCTGAAGAGACTATGTCTCCACTGTGTTACATATTTTATATGTATGGGGAATGATCCTCCGGGTCAGGAGACATGCCGGCTACATCTTGATTGGTGCTCTATAAAGCACCTGTGCTGGTGTGGTATCACTGATCATTTAATTGAGCATTCTTCATCTCTCCAAGCAGCCTAGAGCTGGAGATATAGTCTCTTCACTCAGAGAACCACGGGTACATTGTAACCGATGCGTATCGAGAATATCTCTCCACTACATTACAGGGAACTGTGTAAGACACACCGCGAGGAGACTGTACTGTTTAACCTGTTAACATACCTCATCAGTGCCCCAACCGGGCATAGCGATGACTTCTGTTTGTCAACCCCATTACTTTGCTGACGGCAGAAGATTGCTCGCAGCTCGATGGACTGTTGTAAATTGGAGTCTGAGAGAACCTTAGGGATAAACGATGGGTTAGGGCATAGCACTACCCCTGCACCCTCCGGTAGGAATCTACAGCAGTCGCTAAGGACTGACAAAGCCTGTAATTCCCCCACTCTCCGAGCAGATGCAATTTCTAACAGGAAAGCAGTGTTGAGGGACACCCACTTCAAGCCTGGTGACTCGAGAGGTTCGAAGGGAGCCTGCTGTAGTGCTCCCAGGACCTTGTCCCAGTCCCAAGTGGGAACTGCTGGTCTCCTAACGTGAGCCTGGAGCCTGTGAGCACCCTTAAGGAAACGTGTAATCAGCTCAAAAAGCTTGTGGTCTCCGATGAAATCTGCTGCCATGCCCCTTAACAGGGGACTTGCCTGCATCAAGCTGCTCCTGAAAAACGCCAGTATGTTCCTGGCTGAGACTGTTTGGGGATTCAGGTGGTGTGTTTCGCACCATGATGCAAACACTCTCCACCTATATATAAGAGTAGATGGGTGGATGGATCTGAACTGCACTTTAAAATGCAGCCCTTTTGGAGATTCAGCTTTGTTAAGACGGACAAAACATTAACAACGTCAAATACTTAAAACCCTTAACAACAAAAAAGTTTCAAATTCATTTTAAGGCCGCTGAATCTATTCTTGGGACCGCAAACATTGTGAAATACATTGTGCGTACGCTGTAATCCCTGAGTGAAAACTTGGAGCAAAGTGCATTTTTGAGCAGAGGTTTGTGTGCGCTTGCACTGTGTGTGAACGTCAGTGCTGCTTTAGAGCTCTCTCGTTCTGCCCGCAGGCGTTGGATGCTCAGCATCGCTGATAGAGAAGTGGCTTTAAAAGCTGTGAGGAGATGTGAATCTGAAGCCTTTATGTGTTTAAACTGGCCAGAGGTACTTGGTATTTATCATGTAGCGTGTTCCATGAATGATTCAGCAAGGCTGAATTTCAACCGTGGTAATTTTCTCATGAATGATTAAAACCAATTCAACTTAACAAAGATTGCCCTAAAAAACACCAGGGGAAATATATTCTGTAATGAGTGATCAGGAGCAAACAACATTCCTTGTTTAAGAAGATTCTATAAACTCATCACCCTCTGGGGACCCTCATCTCAATACATTTTTAAAATTGTTGTCACTTTTTTAATACTCACTCACTATAGGCGGCAATTCAGAGTTTATTTAACGTGTGTTTATATAACTATGTAGAATTAGTATTTTCTAATTTGATAGTTACAGTGGGGACGGAAAGTATTCATACCCCTTTACTTTTTGCACACTTTATTGTGTTGTAGATTTCATTTTAAATGGCTAAAATTGCCATTTTTGCCCATCAATCTACACTCAATAACCCATAATGACAAAGTGAAAACATGTTTTTAGAAATTTTTGCTAATTTATAAAAAATCTTAATCTGAAATTTCTCATTTACATAAGTATTCATACTCTTTGCTTTAACGTATTTTTAAAGTGTCATATTTAATATTTGGTAGCATATCCTTTGCATGCTGTTACTTCCTGAAGTCTGTGTGTTACGTTCTCTGTTACGTCGCGGTAAGGACCCAGACGCGGACCACAGGATCAGGCAAAAGGCGTAATTTATTACCATGCAGGAGTCAAGCCAGGAAGTCAGAAGTAGGGAGGTACAAAACGGCAGGCAAAGGGGCAATCAAGGGCAATCCAATAATCAGGCAGAACCAGGGGACAAGGCAGGAGAATGGTCAAAAATCAGGCAAGGTCAAAACCGTAAAACAAACAGAGCAGACAAGGATTAAGCTAAAGAATGATCAGGCAAAGGGTATCTTCCAAAGTCTAATACAGATCACTGGCTTAAGGAACACGCAGGCACAGGAAAAGAAAATCAACGTTCTGACACAGACTGGAAGTAACACAGGGCTTAAATGCACAAGGTACAAATGACACAAAGGGAAGCAGGTGTGTGAAAGGGCGGGGCTCCAAACGAGACAATTTAAATACATTTGGGAACAATGAAACAATCACGGAGACAACTAGGGAAAACGCGGACTGGATTCCAAACATACACACGATAACAGATGACCTGGAGTTTCAGGAAATCGTGCATAGATTAAGAGGACAGGGAGAGAAGATCAGATGCAGCTGGGAATGATTAGCAAGGACAGAACAGCGTGAAAATGTGCGCTCTAATATGTTAGTGAGATTAGTAACTATACACACCCCTGCCGTTAGTATGATTAGTAAGTATATACAAATTAGTCTGTTAGTGGAGTTAGTAGATCTAATCTATCATTAGTATGTTAGTGGTAATTAGTAAATTTAAGTGCACAGAGATAGGTGCGAAGCAAGAGGGAACCCGAACACCAATGAGATCACCCGAATGGTACAGAGACGTAAACAGGGAGTGACAGATCAGAAGTAAACAAGCAGACAAAGGACAACTAGGAAAAACTGGAAAATAAACAAGCCAGAATACAAACTAAGAATAAACAATAAATTCAAAATAAAGATCCAAAATAACCCGCAAAAACACAGATCCTTACACTGTGACCCATAAACATCAAAAGACTCTCGATATCTTATTTTCAGGTACTGTTATAAGCGATACTATAACCTCTCTGCATTTGAATGGATCTCTATGGGAATTGGGGGGTGAGACTAGATTCAGCTGTAAATTACACTGGTACAGTATAGAACACATGACTGGCTAAATGGCTGTGGATGGATCACTTTAATGGTTGTTTCTCCTGACTTTTTTCCCCATGGAGGAAAAATTTGTCAGGAGAAATAACCCTTGCAGTGATACGTCCACATCTACTCCATATCTGGCAACAGAGTGATGGTTTGGGGCTCGTTCGATAGCTCAGACCCTTGATGACTTTTAGCCATTTAGCCAGTCATGTGTTCCATACTGCACCAGCCTAATTTACAGCTGAATCTAGTCTCACCCCCCCCCCCCCAATTCCCATAGAGATCAGTTCAAATGCAGAGAGGAACCTACTTCTTATTCTTTGCTGATTTAAAACCGTTTACTTTATCATGTGCAGTGCCCTCCACTATTATTGGCACCCCTGGTAAAGATGAATGAAAAGGGTTATAAAAAATTTACTGTTTGGTGAATTAGCTTAATCTCACACTGAAAACATAAGAAAAATCCAACCTTTAATTGAAGTAAATTTATTATGAGAAAAAAAATCCCTCATCAAGAAATAATTATTTTTAACAAAACCGCGTGTGCCACAATTATTGCCACCCCTGCATTTATATATAGAATACAGTAATCATTTTAAATATTTGGTTGCATATCCTTTGCATGCCATAACTTCTTGATGTCTGTGACCCAACAACATCAAAAGACTCTTGATATCTTATTTTCCGGTACTCTTACAAGCGATACTATAACGTCTCTGCATTTGAATAGATCTCTATGGGAATTGAGGGGTGGGACTAGATTTAGCTGTAAATTATGCTGGAACAGTATGGAATACATGGTTGGTAAAATGGCTTTAAGTCATCAATGGTCTGAGGTATCAAACAAGCCTCAAACCATCACTCTGCTGCCAGATATGCAGTAGATATGGATGGATCACTTTAAGGGTTGTTTCTCCTGACAAATTTTCCTATTGCAATTTTCTTAGGACAATTTTTTTAAATTTCCTTGTAGCTTTTCGGAATTCCCTCCTGATATCCAAACACATGCACATGCATAGTAGTCCAAATGCTAAAATTTTCTGTATTTCATGTCATAATATAAATTTATAATTTCATAGTTATGGTATTAAAATGCAATATACTATTAAATGATTCCTCTGTGCATTCTTTCTGACTAAATCTATTCATGATTTAAACAAATATATGTCATTTGCTCTCAGAAAAAAACCAGGCGAGTGCAAAAATACATTTAACAGGAAGACTATTATTATTATTACCACTGATGCTCTCCATTGTGTTGTGAATTCGTTTTGCAGATACCCTTAGCTAGAATGACTTCTATAATATAATTAAAGTATAAATTATATTCCATCCCTTAATATAAAATGGATACTCACTGAAGCAATTCAGGTTAACTTGCATGAAGGTTAACTGCCTTGTTTCACTTGTGGATTTGATAATATGAAAATGAGTGTCGCGAACAAGTGCACCAAGCAAGCTCTGTCAAATAACTCCTGCTGTGCCCGACCAGTGGTCGACCTCAGCAAATGCATGTTCTCATACTCAACCAATCACTTGCACACATCACTAATGGAGCGCCCTTTTTAAATTTATTTAAAAAAAAATTTGTTTCTGATTTTTTCCCAATTTAGTAGCCAATTGAACCCCTATTCTAATTCAATTCCCCCCATGTAGCAACCGCTAGAGAACCACCGCTATACAACCCCGTCAGCCGGTAGTAGGAAAGAGGCCGCCACGTCCTCTACAGGGCGCGATTCCCCAAGCTCCTGACCGTGATTCCAACTCACCCGGGGCCTTATTTGCGCAGCGATTCTCTTCCGAGCCCTCCCCCCACCCGGAAGCAGCTGCCAATTGCTGCTCCCACAGGGCGCCGGCCATGCTCGGAAAATGGCAGGTCCGTGGAGCGCCCTTTTTAAAAGTGAGACTCAGATCTCTCCCATACTTGTTTCGCTGCTTCTTATTCTAAAAAATGTTTTTTTGCTCACCCTCCACCACCCCAGCCTCCACCTGTTGTTTGTATCAGATTCTATGTACTTGGGGAGTTTTGGTGTATATCTCCTGTTTAGTAGGGGAGATGTGTCCTTCTCCTTGTTTGATAGGTAGTGCACGCACCACATAAAGCAGATCCATTCAGCGCCAATCAAAAATATTATACATTCATTCATATATTAAATCTGTAAGTTATCTTGACTGAAATATTATCTTGGCGGTAATAGCTGGGTGCAAAGGGAATGTCTAAAGACGCAAACTCCATGCCCTGTCATGCTGAAGTCATTTCCTGGTTTTAGTTCAGTGCAAGGGCACTGTGTAAACCCATCAGTCATTTCTCATTCTCTAGTTTTGTAGAGAAGGGAAGTGACACTTTCACATCATGACATTTTTCACTTTGGTTAATATGAGTGTTAGCCCAACATGTTTTGCCAATTTTAGCTTAACTAGTCTCACCCCACTCATGTAATGTGAATACTTCTTAACAGTCGGGTATTGACCAAACATATTTCCAGATGAAAAGGTGACCACTGTGTAGTGCGTACAATGATTAAATGTTACACGAAAAGCTCATGTTTTAGAAATGTCTTTAAAATGCTACAAATCATTACGAACTCATTATGGAATTCAAAGGAATTAGTCCAGTTAGTACTCTTTGTGTTCTAGGGGGCTGCTGGGTAGATCACGTGGTAAAAGCACCGCTGCTTACGGTATGAATGGGTTTCCTCCGTCCCCGCTCTGCGCACGTGCGACTTGTGGCTGTGGTGTGTGAAGAAGTAGCTGACACCGTGTGCTTCTGAGAGGATCCGCGAGTGTCTTCACTCTCCCAACCTGGCAGCAAGGGCGGATTGTCAGGGGTAGCGTGGGAACGAGGAACCAGACGCGACAGTAGGGGTTCAGAAAGTGCTCGACTGAACACCACAGAGCGGGAAGGAAACCCCGCAAACAGGGAATAACAATACTACAATCAAATAATAACTCTCCACACCAGGAGAGATACCGCTACAACTCAAAGCGACCCGAAGAGGGCGAAAAACTCTTAACTAGATATTAAAGCAAACAACAACAATGAAAAACCCTATAGCTCACAACGAGGGAGCCGAAACACATAAACAAGAGGTAATAGAGACGGAGAAGACAATCTGTCAAAGACAGGGGTGAAAAAAAGAGACAGGATAGAAACGACTAGCCTAATCTAAGTTTCTAACAACTCTTGAACACATGCACCCTTGTCCCGTGGAACCACAACACGTTGAGGTGATACAGTCAATGCTTAATGTCCGCAATAACCCGTAAATTACCGGCTTTCCTTGTCAAAAGATTGGCAATATGGAAGCGTCTAACACAGGTGACACGAGGTTTAAATAATGACAGGAACTACAGAACAGGTGAATACACTGAGTAGCAAACCCAAAAACACGAAACGGACAAAGAAACCAAGAGAAGAGACGCAACACAAGCGCTCCCCAGGGAAGTGGTCAAAAAGAGAAAAGCAGGCGGAGAAACCATGACACGGATATGAGAATGTTGTACATAGTTTGAAAATTGGAGATGCCAAATTAAAAAAATATATCTTAGTGATCCATACGAGGCGATGTGTATTGCTGTGTGAATACCAGCCTACATAGATTTGTAAGCTCACGCTGCAATATTTTTACATGTTTATACAATCCATTTCTGGAACACACCTGTAGTTCAAAGCAAACAGCTTCAGTACATTTATGGTGTGTGAAAGCATTGAACCTGGACTCTTGGGGTCATTAAATATTGCTGAATTTTGGGACGAGATCCAAGGCACCCGTCAAGGTTTGTGCCAGCTTCATGGCTTCATTGGGGATATCCCTTGGGGATTGCCTGGGAACAATTTATCTGGCAGAACAGTTCTTGCAGTGAAAATACTAGGATTTAATGCAGGAGACTACTGAGGCAAATATCATTGATGTTTTAAGAGTGCTTCATAAAAGGTCATTAGCAACCCACATCAACAGAGGTTGCTCTCAGTATGACCATGAAACGTCTGGACTCAGAAAACCCAACCGCAGACAGGACAAGGCAAGAACGTAGTTTATTTCCAGTCAGGGATCAAAAGCCATGCAGGTAATCTGAATAGAGACAGTACCAAATCAAAAAGCAGGCGAGTAGTCAGGAATCCAAAAATCAAAACCGGGAAATCACAGGCAACGGTACAAAAACGGCAGGCAAAGGCAAAGTAAAAAAACAATCAAAAGTCAAAAACCACAAAACAACAAAAGCAAACAAACAGAATCGAAAGGCAAAACTTGGAGTCGGAAAACGGAAGGGTGTCTCAGGAATCTCGATAAATCACTGGCTTTACTGTCACAGGCTCAGGAAATACGATCAACGTTCTGACAAGGATGAAATGGAATTGTGGGTCTTATATACATATAGGAAAGAGAGGGGTAACAAACAATGTGAGGTTAACACATTAGGTAAACAATAATTCAATCACGAGAACATAACGAAAACATGGAAGTGACTCGGAAACATACATACGGAAACAAACAACGGGCTTGAATAGGTGCGGAGTGTGCACAGTAATCAGGAGAGGTGAAGTCTAAGTACAAACAGCTGGAGCGAATTACAGAGATAGCTCAGGAGCAGTTAGAAATGCAGGTAGCAAAGATAAAGCGGAGAAGCTGGTTAAATGTTAGTATCTAACTATAAGACAGACTATAGTTAGTATACATTTATGTTAATTGGTTTAGTAAAGTGCACGTAACTAATAAAGCACCCGAGTGATTGTTAGTGAAAGTTAGTAATATATACAATTATACACGGTAAAGGAAAGCAGGAAGTAGCAGAAAACGAGACTTCGGAAATACAGCGTTAATCCACGAAAACTCCCGAAGTCACCCGAATAGTGCATGCACGAGACTGGGTAAACAAACACACAGATGAGACCCACGAACAGTGGGGAATGCACAGATGAAATGAAAAATAATAAATCCAGAATAAATAGTCAAATAATAATACAAACAGACAGACAGATGTACAGAACATAAGAGACTAAACCTCTCTGTGTAAGGATTATTGTCCATCCTTAATGCATTCCTTTCTCATTTGACGGTTTACCATGGGTGCATAAGCCTGGAATTTTTGCAACTTAAAAAATGGGCTTTCTACTTGGATTTTAGTAGATGCTTTTTTCTTGGTATTGTAAACCAGCAGCTGATATGAGATATTATGTCTAGAGGTAGTCTGTTTACCCTCAGCAAGCCCTCAGGGAAATGGGTCTGAAATTGGCCCCATGTAAGGTTACCGTCCAAATAGGGGATGCCCCTTATCAGAATAGACAGACACAATTGCTAGACATCGGCAGACCGGGGTAATGTTTGACTGTCAGGTATTTGAAATTCACACTCACAAGATGTGTCCTCAGAAAGGTTTACAGTCCCTAGGTTATTTAGTGTTCAGACCTTTCATCCCAAATTATGGCTGCACTTGCAAACTTTGGAACACATCCAAATCAGACAGCCTTTGAGGCTTTGAACAACAACAGCCAAGTAATTCTTCTGAAAGACAATAGAAACATTTATCCTGGCCCGAGCCAAAGATAATGTGCACCCAATAAAATGGCAGTTAGCCTGAGACATAATATTTATGTGAAAGTTATTAAAGTCCTATAAAAACAGTTTTGTGGCAGTAAATACAACAAGTGCATCTGAATAAGTGTCTGAAATTGACATAATGACTTGTGTGGTAAAACAAAACAAAAAAGAAAACAGACCGCATTTCTGAATTAGATGGATGGATTCTGGACGTCTGAGTCTTTAATTTGTTCTAAATAGCTTGAGGCCAAAGCACAGGCTTGTTGCACAGCTAACGTCGAACTGTGCGTCCCTCAGCATCTCAAAAGCACCAAGTTAATACCTGTCTCTGAGGGTGTTGATTAACAGTGCAGAGGAAAATGTAAGACTTGTAACACGATGTTACATCATAACCATACTGTGGTCTTTCAAGGTAAAAAAGGTTCCCACATTACTGTCTTTGAAGAGTGTGCAGCCTGAGGAGACATTAGGAGCATATTCACTCATTTTCTCAGCTAAGAAGAGCTGTAACTTCTGACAGTGATTTGACTTCAAATAAGAGACAGCAGGGGACTCCACCTGTGACTGCTCAGGAGGGCCCTCAGTCAGACGTCAAGAGGGTGTGCATTATGCGTAGCCACATGAGCGGATGTGTGTTTTCTGTGGGTGACAAATAAAGTGTCATTTTCGACTTTCGGACCCCCTTGGGGTTAATTGTACCAGGGTTCGCTTCTCGCCCCACTTGGCTCAGCCAGCAGTCTTGTCCACTCTCAGTGTGAGGTGTCAAAGAGCTAATCTGCCGAAATCAGGCCTTTCACCACTGGCAATAGGGCCTTGTGTTTTACAGCGTGCTGATGTACTGTACAAGGCTATCCCTGGGGAGAGCAAAGTGTCCGACTCTGCCCAGCGTGGACACACTCAGTCTAGTGTCTCACGCCCCGCTCTCCCCGCTGGACGTCAGCCAGAAATAACCATGCCTAGAGTGGCGCTAATGATGGAAATGTGTGTGGGTTTCTTAAACAGGATTAGCTGAGTCTGCGGGGTACTCTGTGCAGCTTATATACAGCCTCCTCCTATGGTGCACTGTTCAACAAATCTACGGTGGATTTTGCTCTTGCTTCATGTGGTAAAAGCAGCTACCCTTAGCCGCTGTCTCATTAGCATTCTGTCGAAATCTGGGGTTGCTGCTTGGAAGAGCTGGTATGCATTCTATGATGCTTTTAGTTAGTCTCGCGGAGCTATGCCGTATGTCGCCGTCTGCCAAGCTCGAATATACACCTCCGTACTGTTCTCAGTCGCTCTCTTAAATCTCCTCAGAGACCAGATTCATGCCAGAGGTGTGAGAAAAAGCTGTTTCCAGATCAGTTAATTCTCATATTTTTGCAAGGAAACTGAAAAACAAATCAGGTTGAGAGGGGTACTACAAAGGTACAGAGCAAGTTGCCAAATCCAAGCACTTTCAAACACCCCCACCACCCCAGTTAAAGGAACAGTTATATTATTGTTTCAGTTAGGTCTATTGTCTTTTCCTTTGTTTAGAATTGAATGCAAGTGCTTTCCTGAAAGCTAGAGCACAAGGCTTTCTGGGAAACACAGTTTTCTTAACTCATAAATGGTTTACACGATTCAGTTAATATTTGTGCCATATTACTGCTTCCTGGGCTGGATTCATCAAGATTAGAAGGACTCTCAGAAGCGCTGTTTTTTTTTATTTTTATGTCTACTTGTAAGAGTGTTTTCTTTTTATACTTTTTATAGACAGTACAGTGGCACCCATTGGTGAGTTAAGGTAGTGCACGCAGTTGTGCTGGGAAAGCTTACGCTTGAATTGTTCACTTCACTTCAGGAATTAAAGTAGAAAGAGGGGTGACATATTTCAGAAGTAGCTTAATTAAAATAAATTAGGCATAGCATCTGCTCATGACACACTTTTTTGGCCTGTTATTAAGTTCTGCTCAAGGCCTGATTACCTCACCAGGAGGTATCCTGTGTAATTACTGTGTGTGCATGTGTGTTTCCATTATAATGTGAAGAAAGAAGAAAATCTTCAGAGTAAATAGGGTGAGAAATTCACCATCAAAACCACTTAAGCTTTAACACTGACATTAATCTCTGGTGATTCTGGTATCTGATGCTAAAGCAAAGGCCCAGGCAATTTTTAGTATTTAGTTGTAAAGTGTCATATATTCATGTTTGTTTATTACTAATTCAAATCACTAAGTTGCTTTAAATTTGTATGTTTTCTGTAGATGGAAAAACTTTAAGTTCTATAAGTTCTCATTTAGAGTAGTTTTGTAAAGGTGCAACAATGCTAAACAATATGTTTATAAGAAGAAAATGTCAAAGATTGGTCTGTTATGGCATTGGGTGTTGATGTAATATGTTCCATGCTGGAAAAAAGTTGGGCTCTGTTATTAGTGGGGTAAAATATATACTAGGAACATGGTTCTGGAGATCCTCCAACCCACTGGGCTGGTTCCTGTTCCAGTCAGAACTTTGCTATAGCTATGCATGTCATTTGACCACAGTGCATGCTGGGTCCACTGGCTGGGCCATGCATAGGCCCCACACTTCCTGCCAACTGCTTGTGGGTTTTGCATTCTAAAGCAAACAGTATCAGTGGAGTTGGAGAGGCAAACTGGGGTCACTGGGACCAGGTCAGGCTCAATTTTCTCTTTGTCTCTCTCTCTCTACTTGTCTCTTGTCTGCATTCCATCTTATGCTCTGGTCAGTGTTAGGCTGGGGTCACCAGGTTTGCTGTGGATTGGCTTCAAACTCTTGTCTAGGGCCCTCTTCTGATTCATGGGGAACTAGAGTTTGAGCAGCTCATTTGTGGCAGATACATAGAACTCTCACACACATGCACACACAAAAACAATTTTTCAGTCTTCAGTGAATATTCCATGTGCTTTCTTAGGGTTTCAGGTGTGAAAAGACAACCTTTTCTCTTAAGGCATATAGAAAATATGGACATGTTATCACATAGTTATCCTTTGACATGAATACTTGATATAAAAAAAAAAAAAGTGTTTTAAAAAAGCACCCAGGGGTGAAAGTTTTCAGTCAGTTCTGCTAATAAATTTCACAAAGTCTTTCAAAGTGTGTCCAATCAAATGATTTCCATGGGCTTATATTGTCTAATGCGGGGGGGCACGTGTCCCACCAGATTTTTGATATCTGGATTTTTAACATTTTAATTTTATTTTATTACTATTATTTTTATATAATATGTAGTTATGATCATTTTATATTATGAGTCAAATTTATTATTTTAATTATGTCATAGATCATAACTCAAAAAGTCACACACCCCCTTTTCCTATGGTATTGGTTTCTTCCAAAAGTTGCCGGATTAAATCGGTTCACAACAGTAGGTACGCACACACACAGCACTCTGTTGCGCATCAATGCTGGAGGAGATGTAGGCTACAGCTTAACGGTGTGTTGCTGAAGTGGTTAGTAGAGCATCAATCCCTTTTTCAAACATGTGAAAATGAAATGCAATTAGTTATACACACTTAATTGCATTTGAGAAATATAGGCATAGTTTGCTTTGCAAGATAGTTGGCTATGACTAAAGTACTAGCTAAAGTTAGTAGCCATCCCTCAATTGTTGTTTAGCCTTTTGACTCACTAGCTAGTCGTGACTTGTGATGGCATAGCATCCTATTTAATATTGGTAAAGGAGAGCAGTGTGAATCATATGGCAGTGAGCTTATGGCAGATACCACCACTATCACAGGTTATTGTAAGCAAAACACTGAATTCTATTTGATATCTCCAGGTTAAGATGCAGAGGAAAATCTTGTCATTCTTTTGGCTTGAATGACGCCCCTGGTGCAAACAGTGCAGAAAATGTCATTCTAAAACAGTCTTTTTGTCGTCTCAAAAGTTTTAACTAAATAATATGTAGAAAGATTACTGTTTGTCTCATCTTTGGTTCTTTTATCAAAATGTGTTCAGCTGAATTCCACAGCATGTTCAAGTTGGGTAATAATTCCTTGCACTGGGTTTCCCCTATATTTGCATTTTAGGGCCACACCAAAGAGCTGTTCCTGTTTATCGATTGTTGGAAAGGGGTAAGAGATGAAAGGCAAACAGCTTCCTCACCATTCCAAAATGTCTGTCATACAAAACATCTATGGCAAGCTTTCAAAGAAAATTTGGTTTGAGTTTTTGTGCGTCAACTCTTGGAGGCCTTAGATGGACGTCGATCATTCACGTTTGACCCTTCACTTTTGAAGTTCTTTCAGCTCACCATCAACATCTTTTAAAATCCCACCTTGCCATCTATGAGACGCACACAAATGAGATTTGCTGTGCTGATGTGAAGAACTGTTCTTTGCCTTGGCGTCAAAGAGCTTGCTCGCCAAGAAAACAATAACTTGAATGATTTGAAATGGATCTCACGCTGAGATGTACTGCTTTTTATGTGCAGAAACCCTCACAAAAAAGTGAAGGATGCAGTCACAGATATGAAATGTTTGAGATTGGGTTTATATCATTATGCAAAAACTGTAGAATATATTTTATATAATTTTTCAATTAAGTTGACTTCACATTGGAAATTAACATCTGTAATGTATATGGCAGTGACAATAACATATGTTTTGTTTCTAATGTATACATTGTAAATTACATTTGTGTATGCTAAAATACATTCCTTACATTTGGAAATTAATTAATCAAGAACTCCAACAATGTCATTGCAACCTTGGTCTTGTGTTTAAGTGATAAAACTGGTTGCTGGCAGATTTTAACCTTCTATTTCATAAATCTCATCACTGCAAGAGGGTTCTATAAATCAACTTTGTCCAAAAATGCAAGCCGTGCTGCTTTTCGTCAATTATTGGTCTTTAAAACAAAGTGGCGACTATCTATCAGTGTCATTTTCAACAGCAGTTACTATGCATAGTAAAATGTACATTAGAAATTGATGTGCAGTATCAAACACATTTATGATATCCTTGTGACTCATGAAGTGTTTCCCAGTGTATGGAGTTTAATTTTTGGCAGTGATTCTTGGTAGCGTTCCAGAGCGCTCTCCCAGCGACAGATAGTCAGTGTATGTCATTTGGTTTTTACCTGACTTCATGGCGCTTGAGAAATAATTCTTCTTTGTTTTTTTTCTTTTTTCCTCCTTTTTGATGACAGCTTGTAAGCCAAGGTACAGCTAGACTGCTTATGAGATGGATTGCGGCTCAGAGTAATTGGAAAGTCAAAATCCACGCCATTTGTCCCGTTGATTTCTGAAAGGAAATAATAATTAATCCGCCTCTCTAGTACTGTCTTTGAAAAGTGTAACGATTAGCCCGCTGAGCTAAAACCAAGGTCCCCAGCCAAAGCGCCTCTGAACTCCACATGATTCCACTAGACACTTGTGTTATCCAGGTCATGGCACCACTGTAAGAGGGGTAGGTCTGCTGCGGGAGTTTTGAAACACTGTCCATACCATCCGCTCTGCAAACAAGACGTTGTGATTAGCAGCTGAGCTAAAGACTAAAGATTCCCAGTCAAGGAAAATAACCACAGTGTATTTGTATTGCTTCTTCTGAGGTGGCATAATATGTCCCAGTGGATTTTCACAAGCTAACTTGTGTCTCTGAACTCCCCTACACTGGCTCTACCAAACACTGAATTTGCTCCTTTAAGACATTTTGTATTTCTCTTAGATGCATACATTATGTTTTGATTATGTTGGATGTCTTTGTTTGATATGTTTGTTTGTGTGTTGTGGGTCTGCCCCACTGTCTATGTCTTTTTATGTTGTTGTTGCTGGGGCTACAACTGAAGTTCGCTAGCAGGGAAATAAAAGTTATTCTATTCTATTCTATACATGTATCAACCAAATGGTGATTTATTTATTCATGGGAAAACCTGTGAAAATAACTTGCTGATTCAGGAAATATAAATTCACTGATATTTTTCTAGAAACAAACAAATGAAGACATTTTTCATTCTTTACATGAAGCATACATTATTTACACCTGATTGCAAGTTTGATTTACGAGTATATTGACCCACTCACCTACCAACTGAAAAACAAAGAAAGCATCCCAGCTTTTATTTTAATATATGTGAATGAATCTTCCAATAAATATAATTGATTGAAATTTTAAAAAGGGATATTTGGTGTGAGGAGAAGTATTGCATCAGGAAAGATGAAATATCAAATTGCAATATGTTTCAATGATACAATGAATTGAATTAGATTGGTTAAAGATTCACAGCATGTCGTGCAGTTAATTCAATTTGATTAATTAATGAAAGAGAACGGTTCTTGCATGTTACATCAGACGTGATTGAAAAGATAACCTTTACAGAGGTACTGCATAATTGAGTCTATTAATAATTAACCTATTTAAAGTACTGACTAAATATTCTTGCATTTAATCAGTGGTGCTTTTAAGTAGCAGCATGGTATGGACTGTCATTGTTAAACAATCTGTGTGACTCATAGTTGGGCCGTTATAAAAAATTTGTAAACCAAACTAATGCTTTACAAATCTTATCTGTACTTAATTCATATGAATACATAATAAACTGTGGCCACTTTAGTTTAGGTGGTGCAGTTCAGTGTATGAATGTGTCATATACATGATTTCACATATATTAACTATTAACTAATGCTTTACAAATATGAGTTCTTATAAGTCATTATTAGAAAGCACTTTGTAAATGGTTAATAGATCATTTACTAATGGTTTACAAATGGTTTACAAATTCTTTATAACAGAACCTTAAAATAAAGTGTTACCTTTGGGCCTGCTGAGAATCACGTACAATTACAGAAGAAATTAAAGTAATCCATAATACAAATGGCCTAATATGGAACGTTCTTTCTCAACCGCTTCCTTGTGAGAGTTTAGTTTATATATAGGATTACATAAAGCTAGGCTACAGCATAAAGCAGTAACCTCTGCACTTTGAATCACTTTCCTCTCTTGAAGCATCACATTTTCCTCATTAGATCCCACCATCCTAATGTGTTCGTATCATGGTGTGTTTACCTCTGTGCTGAAATTCTTACTGCCAATTAGCCACATCAACACATCAACACACTAACCATTAGATAGGCTAACTCCTACACTGTCTCCTGCATGTGTGTGTGTGTATGTGTGTAGTGCAATTGTGTCTGTCTACGCATGTGTGCGCGCGCGCGTGTCTGTGTCTATGTTGTGTGTGTGCCGCGGTGTCTGTTCTGTGTGTGTGTGTGCGCGTGTGTGTGTGTCTTTGTGCGTGTGTGTATCTGTGTCTATGTGTGTGTGTGCGCGTGTGTCTGTGTCTATGTGTGTGTGTGCGCGTGTGTCTGTGTCTATGTGTGTGCGCGCGTGTGTCTGTGTCTATGTGCATGTGTGTATCTGTGTCTATGTGAATGTGTGTATCTGTGTCTATGTGTGTGTGCGCGCGTGTGTCTGTGTCTATGGGTGTGTGTGCGCGTGTGTCTGTGTGTGTGTATCTGTGTCTATGTGAGAGCGTGTGTCTGTGTCTATGTGTGTGTGTGCGCGTGTGTCTGTGTGTATCTGTGTCTATGTGCGTGCGTGCGTGTATCTGTGTCTATGTGTGTGAGCGCGAGTGTGTCTGTGTCTGTGTGTGTGTGTGCGTGTGTGTCTGTGTCTATGTGTGTGCGCGCGTGTGTCTGTGTCTATGTGTGTGAGCGGGTGTGTCTGTGTCTATCTAGGTGAGTGTGTGTATCTGTGTCTATGTGTGTGTTGTGTGCGTGTGTGTATCTGTGTCTATGTGTGTGTGTGCGCGTGTGTCTGTGTCTTTGTGTGTGTGCGCGTGTGTCTGTGTCTGTGTCTGTGTGTGTGTGCGCGTGTGTCTGTGTCTGTGTGTGTGTGCGCGTGTGTCTGTGTCTATGTGAGTGCGAGTATCTGTGTCTATGTGTGTGCGCGCGTGTGTCTGTGTCTATGTGTGTGCGCGCGTGTGTCTGTGTCTATGTGCGTGCGTGTATCTGTGTCTATGTGTGTGTGTGCACGTGTGTCTGTGTCTATGTGTGCGTTTTCGTGTGTCTGTGTCTGTGTGTGTGTGTGCGCGTGTGTCTGTGTCTATGTGCGTGCGCGCGTGTGTCTGTGTCTATGTGCGTGCGCGCATGTGTCTGTGTCTATGTGTGTGCGTGTATCTGTGTATATGTGTGTGTGTGCGCGTGTGTCTGTGTCTATGTGTGCGCGTGTGTCTGTGTCTATGTGTGTGTGTGCACGTGTGTCTGTGTCTATGTGTGTGCGTGTGTCTGTGTCTACGTGTGTGTGTGCGCGTGTGTCTGTGTCTATGTGTGCCCGCGTGTATCTGTGTCTATCTGTGTGCCCGCGTGTATCTGTGTCTATGTGCGTGCGCGCGTGTGTCTGTGTCTATGTGTATGTGTGTGCGTGTGTCTGTGTCTATGTGTGTGCGTGTGTCTGTGTCTACGTGTGTGTGTGTGCGTGTGTGTCTGTGTCTAGATGTGTGTCTGTGTTTAGGTGTGTGTGTGTGCTCGCGTGTGTCTGTGTCTACTTTGTCTATGTGTGTGTGTGCGTGTGTGCGTGTGTCTGTGTCAATGTGTGTGTGTGTGTGCGTTTGTCTGTGTTTACGTATGTGTGTGTGTGCGCGTGTGTCTGTGTCTATGTGTGTGTGCGCGCGTGTGTCTGTGTATATGTGTGTGTGTGCACGTGTGTCTGTGTCTATGTGTGTGTGCGTGTCTGTGTTTAGGTGTGTGTGTGCGCTTGTGTCTACATGTGTGTGTGCGCGCATGTGTCTGTGTCTATGTGTGTGCGTGTGTCTGTGTCTACTTTTGGTGTGTGTGTCTACCTGTGTATGTGTCTACTTGTGTATGCCGCGTGTCTGTGTGCATGTGTGTGTGTGCGCGCGTGTGTCTGTGTCTACATGTGTGTGTGCGCGTGTGTATGCGTGCATGTGTCTGTGTGTGCGCGCGTGTGTCTGTGTCTACGTATGTGTGTCTGTGTATGTGTGTGCGCGTGTGTGTCTGTGTCTACGTATGTGTGTATGTGTGTATGTGTGCGCACGCGTGTGTCTGTGTCTACGTGTGTGTGTCTGTGTATGTCTCGTGTGTCTGTGTCTACGTATGTGTGTCTGTGTGTGCGCGTGTGTGTCTGTGTCTACGTGTGTGTGTATGTGTATGTGTGTGCACGCGTGTGTCTGTGTCTACGTGTGTGTGTCTGTGTATGCGTGCATGTGTATGTGTGTGCGCGCGTGTGTCTGTGTCTACGTATGTGTGTCTGTGTGCATGTGTGTGTGTGTACGTGTGTGTTTATGTGTGCTTGTGTATGTGTGTGCGTGCGTGTGTCTGTGTCTACGTGTGTGTGTCTGTGTATGTGTGCACAAGGGGGTATTATCAGCCTATCTTCTATTTAGCTCCCTCCTTTCCTGTTACATACATTATAGCCCTGTGGTTATGCATTTAGCACTAAAGGGTTTAAATTAGAGTGGGACAAGCAAGTGACTTTAGGATAATGTCAGAAAAAAATTGTAATTTGGTGAAATATGAAAAAAAGGCTGATTAAATAATTCAAATGAATGTTGCAGTCAGCCATCCATATAATGTGACAATAAACATGCTAAACTTTATTATATCATTTGTTATTTTATTTATTTATAAGACAGAAGAGCATTATATCTTAATAAACAATACATTTACTGCCAAAAAACACATAGTTGGCGATTGGCGGTAGCCTTGCCCACGGTTACGGAGCGTTCAGTCAGCAGGGATCTGTCTCTTATAGTTTTTCCCACTGGTCGATCGAGTGACTGCGAGTCCGCCCGTTAAGCTACACATGAAATGTCTTCCTCCGAATCATCTCCGCCAGCCTGACAGCTGCGGTGTGATAAGAAGCAGCACTTCACATCACTTTTATCAGAGGAGAGCACATGCTTGTCTGCGCTGTCCCCAAATCGATAGCTAGGAGTCCAGTTATGAGAGCTGATATATGATTGGGCATTCCACACTGGGAGAAAATTAAGGGGGTGGGGGGTGGTACTGTATTGCATTTTAAACTGAGATTACATGAGGAATGGCTTATAGAATGATCACAAACCTTTCAATCGTACATTCTGCAGTTATTAAAAGTGAGCAAAATCAAAATAAGATTACTGTACATTTCAAATTCAGATGTTGGGAGGCTCTCAGCTTTGGAACAGCCTGCACGATTCTCCTTTTGTTTTGACACTTTGCTCTCACCTGCGCAAAATGAATTTCATCGGCTGTTCTGCTTCGCGAAACAAATATCCCCCACTCTGCTCGCTCCCGGGAAACAAAATATGTAAATCTCCAATAGACCCATCCGCTCCAATTCCCACAGTATGTGGCCTTATTTCCTGACGGGATTCTGCCCATCAAAAAACGTGTCAGCTCATAAGCCAGATAATCCAGATTTGTTGATATTAAAGCCTCGCGCATTTGCAAGCCATTACGTGTTTGTTATCATGCTCTTGTCATGCCTTTTCTGTGCTATTCGCGCACGTATTTTTGAGGAAATGACCACACGAGGGTGTGATAGAGCAGAGGCTCTTTACAGAAGTGCTGTAAGACCGTGATTGCAGCGTTAGATTGTTCCTCCAACCCCCATTCTCACTGAAAGTGGGTTGGCTCACAAACAAAGGCTTCAAAAAAAAAGCTTGTAATTTGACTGTCGGAGTTTGGCGATGCCTTTCTTAATTACTCACAGCGAAGGGGAACGGGGAGCCCCAAGCGAGAGCGTTGAGACAATGCTGTTATTCTCTGACTGGAATAAGCATTTACAGCACCTTTGTGTCTTTCTGTTGTCATTCCTCGGGGGCAAAGATTTGCGAAAGGCTTTTGGTGTTCTTGCGCAAAGCTGTGGGTGACATCTGAGATTTATTTAGAGACGACCGGCCTGTGTAATCGCAGAAGATTCTGGCACCAGCTTGAATATATTCATTAACAAGGATCTCCTCCGGGGGGATTTTCTTTACAAAACGACTCGCATCTTAACTTAAATGTGAAGACCGTTGCATGTGTCAGTAATTCTCCAACTTATGTTTTAGTTCAAATGATTTGTATGTGTCAGTGTTTCTCTCACTAGAGCCCAGTTAAATTGTTCCAAGGAACCCTGTACTATGTGTGTATCAGTGTGTCGCCAGTTTCAGAGGAGACATTCTAGGTGACTCTCATATTGAAAACATATTGGGATGTCTGCATCACATTCAGTCCACACTATGTTCAAGGTTCCCAAGACACACAATCTCTGAAATGGAGTGCAAAGGACAACCAGCCTGCCAAAATATTTCAAAGGAAATCCATACTAGTAAAATCTCACCCATAGATCTCACCAAAATTATTGCCATAACATTTGTTCACTTACAGTGAGCATCATAATTCATTGGACAGTGACAAATTTTTTTGTTATTTTGGTTCTGTACTCAGCGCTTTGAGTTTGAAAGGATGCAATTTAGGGGGACTAGATTTAGCTGTAAATTATTCTGGAACAGTATGGAATATATGGTTGGCGAAATGGCTGTAATTCATCAAGGGTCTGAGGTATCAAACGAGCCTCAAACCATCACTCTGCTGCCAGGTATGCAGTAGATATGGATGGATCACTTTAAGGGTTGTTTCTCTTGACAAATGTACCTATTGAACTCTATGGAAAAATAAGTTAGGAGAAGAAACCCTTCAAGTTATCCATCCATATCTACTGATGGTTTAAGGCTTGTTTGATATGTCAGATCTTTGAGGATTTAGAGCCATTTAGCCAACCATACATAATGTGTTCCATACTGTTCCAGTGTAATTTACAGCTAAATGTCCCACCCCCCAATTCCAATAAAAAGCAATTCAAATGCAGAGAGGTTATAGTATTGCTTGTAAAATAAGAAAATAAGATATCAATAGTTTTTTTATTTTGTTGGATCATAGACCTCAGGAAGTAATTGCATGCAAAGAATATGCGACCAAATATTTAAAAATTTTTAAAATACTTTATTCTACATTATGTTAAACTGTCCAATATGTTTTGACGCCCGAAAATGGGGGGGACTATGTACAAAATGTTCTATAATTTCTAAACGGTTCATCTGATATGGATGAAAATACCCTAAAATTAAACCTCATTGTCATTGTATCCTTTAAAACTCAAAGTGCTAGAGTACAGAACCAAAATAACAAAAAATATGTCACTGTCCAATTAATTATGGTGCTCACTGTATGCGGGGCATTGCTCTATGGGTGGCCTTTGTACTCACAAGGCTTATTGTGCTTCCAAAAACTCTCCCTCTGTCTTTATGAATGAATGGGCAACAAGCTCAGACAACACAGTGTTACATAACCTCTTCTCAGCTAGTCTTTATGGAATAATTTGTCCCTCCGGGTTACAGACTCTCGATTTCACTCTAATGAACACTCTACTTTCTCTTCATCCTGTGGCTCTCTGAAAATAATACTGTAGCCGGTCTTTCCTGCTCTTGGCTCATTGTAAATTACAGTGTCGAAAGAGAGTTTGTGCTGGTCCGAAGGTCCTGTCTGCACTTACCAAGAAGGGTGACACAATGGATTAGAGATAGATTGCATTGGTTCAAAGTTGAGTCTATGTTAATTTACATAAATTCCCGGATGAAGTTTCAACATCAGTCTGGTGAGCAAACTGATGTTGGATGAACATCGATTTCTCCCCTGAAAATGATTCAATGTTGATTCATTGTTTGACCCTATCCAGTCCAATATCCCTAATCCCTCTTCTAGACTCCACTGTGTTTTGAAGGCTACTTAGACATGAAATCCTGGGTTTTTTGAGTGAAATAGAACAAAGAGATTGATTGGTCTTTTTATGGCCCTGAGGCCACATGTCAAAACAGTGCTGAGCAGAAAAATGCCCTCAAAAAGCTGCATAAGTGAGTTTCCATGCATAAATTCAGATGTATAACATAAGAGAACCTCCGTACCTTTGCACACACTGGACACCATGTGTACGCAATTTTTGGAGACAGTGTGATATGGGAACACCGTGATGGAAAGGCAGAAGGAGAAAATGCTAAACGTTGCGAAAGCAGATTTCCGACTTTTTTTCCCTGAGCGTTTTTTCACGCATTCTTTTACTCAAGTGTTTTATACATGTGGCCCCTGGACTCATGGGGAACTACAACAGACCAGGGGCCACATGTATAAAACTCTGAGTAAAAGAATGTGTAAAAGAACGCTCAGGGAAAAAGTTTTTCATTTTCTCCGAATGCCTTTCCATCACGGTGTTCCCATATCACACTGTCTCCAAACATTGCGTACACAGGGTGTCCAGCGTGTGCAAAGGTACGGAGGTTCTCTTATGTTATACATCTGAATTTCTGCGTGGAAACCCGTTTATACATGTGGCCCCTGGTGAGTATTCCAGACTCTCAGACCAAGAGGATAACAGGGTTTATAAATTGCATCAAATTACATTGCAATAACTCACAGAGGCTGTTATCCAGAGCAACAAACAAAAGTAAAAAACATCCATGTTAGTCTCATGAATACCACAGTAAAGAACATCCATGTTAGTCTCAGGAATACAAGAACATCCATGTTAGTCTCAGGAATACAACAGTAAACAACATCCATGTTAGTCTCAGGACTACAACAGTAAACAACATCCATGTTAGTCTCAGGAATACAACAGTAAACAACATCCATGTTAGTCTCAGGAATACAACAGTAAACAACATCCATGTTAGTCTCAGGAATACAACAGTAAACAACATCCATGTTAGTCTCAGGAATACAACAGTAAAGAACATCCATGTTAGTATCAGGAATACAACAGTAAACAACATCCATGTTAGTCTCAGAAATACAACAGTAAACAACATCCATGTTAGTCTCAGGAATACAACAGTAAACAACATCCATGTTAGTCTCAGGAATACAACAGTAAACAACATCCATGTTAGTCTCAGGAATACAACAGTAAACAACATCCATGTTAGTCTCAGGAATACAACAGTAAACAACATCCATGTTAGTCTCAGGAATACAACAGTAAAGAACATCCATGTTAGTATCAGGAATACAACAGTAAACAACATCCATGTTAGTCTCAGAAATACAACAGTAAACAACATCCATGTTAGTCTCAGAAATACAACAGTAAACAACATCCATGTTAGTCTCAGGAATACAACAGTAAACAACATCCATGTTAGTATCAGGAATACAAGTAAACAACATCCATGTTAGTCTCAGGAATACAACAGTAAACAACATCCATGTTAGTCTCAGGAATACAACAGTAAAGAACATCCATGTTAGTCTCAGGAATACAACAGTAAAGAACATCCATGTTAGTCTCAGGAATACAAGAACATCCATGTTAGTCTCAGGAATACAAGAACATCCATGTTAGTCTCAGGAATACAACAGTAAAAAAACATCCATGTTAGTCTCAGGAATACAACAGTAAAGAACATCCATGTTAGTCTCCGGAATACAAGAACATCCATGTTAGTCTCAGGAATACAAGAACATCCATGTTAGTCTCAGGAAATACAACAGTAAAGAACATCCATGTTAGTATCAGGAATACAAGAACATCCATGTTAGTCTCAGGAATACAAGAACATCCATGTTAGTCTCAGGAATACAAGAACATCCATGTTAGTCTCAGGAATACAACAGTAAAGTAAACATCCATGTTAGTCTCAGGAATACAACAGTAAAGAGCATCCATGTTAGTATCAGGAATACAAGAACATCCATGTTAGTCTCAGGAATACAACAGTAAAGAACATCCATGTTAGTCTCAGGAATACAAGAACATCCATGTTAGTCTCAGGAATACAACAGTAAAGAACATCCATGTTAGTCTCAGGAATACAAGAACATCCATGTTAGTCTCAGGAATACAACAGTAAAGAACATCCATGTTAGTCTCAGGAATACAAGAACATCCATGTTAGTCTCAGGAATACAAGAACATCCATGTTAGTCTCAGGAATACAACAGTAAAGAACATCCATGTTAGTCTCAGGAATACAACAGTAAAGAACATCCATGTTAGTCTCAGGAATACAACAGTAAAGAACATCCATGTTAGTCTCAGGAATACAAGAACATCCATGTTAGTCTCAGGAATACAAGAACATCCATGTTAGTCTCAGGAATACAACAGTAAAGAACATCCATGTTAGTCTCAGGAATACAACAGTAAAGAACATCCATGTTAGTCTCAGGAATACAAGAACATCCATGTTAGTCTCAGGAATACAACAGTAAAAAACATCCATGTTAGTCTCAGGAATACAACAGTAAAGAACATCCATGTTAGTCTCAGGAATACAAGAAGATAGATGTTAGTCTCATGAATACTAAAGTAAATAACATCCATGTTAGTCTCAGGAATACAACATTAAAGATCATCCTTGTTTGTCTCAGGAATAAAAGAACATCCATGTTAAGTCTCAGGAATACAAGAACATCCATGTTAGTCTCAGGAATACAACAGTAAAGAACATCCATGTTAGTCTCAGGAATACAACAGTAAAGAACATCCATGTTAGTCTCAGGAATACAAGAACATCCATGTTAGTCTCAGGAATACAACAGTAAAAAACATCCTGTTAGTTCAGGAATACAACAGTAAAGAACATCCATGTTTAGTCTCAGGAATACAAGAACATCCATGTTAGTCTCAGGAATACAACAGTAAAGAACATCCATGTTAGTCTCAGGAATACAAGAACATCCATGTTAGTCTCAGGAATACAACAGTAAAAAAACATCCATGTTAGTCTCAGGAATACAACAGTAAACAACATCCATGTTAGTCTCAGGAATACAAACAGTAAACAACATCCATGTTAGTCTCAGGAATACAACAGTAAAGAACATCCATGTTAGTCTCAGGAATACAACAGTAAAAAACATCCATGTTAGTCTCAGGAATACAACAGTAAAGAACATCCATGTTAGTCTCAGGAATACAACAGTAAACAACATCCATGTTAGTCTCAGGAATACAACAGTAAAGAACATCCATGTTAGTCTCAGGAATACAACAGTAAAGAACATCCATGTTAGTCTCAGGAATACAAGAACATCCATGTTAGTCTCAGGAATACAAGAACATCCATGTTAGTCTCAGGAATACAACAGTAAAGAACATCCATGTTAGTCTCAGGAATACAAGAACATCCATGTTAGTCTCAGGAATACAAGAACATCCATGTTAGTCTCAGGAATACAACAGTAAAGAACATCCATGTTAGTCTCAGGAATACAACAGTAAACAACATCCATGTTAGTCTCAGGAATACAACAGTAAAGAACATCCATGTTAGTCTCAGGAATACAACAGTAAAGAACATCCATGTTAGTCTCAGGAATACAAGAACATCCATGTTAGTCTCAGGAATACAACAGTGCGATGTCACCAAGAAAGCACAGTTATAAATGGTATTGTATTCTGGTCATTTAATATAATATGTATTCAGTTTAAAATAGGCACATTCTTTCTTGCACGTCAGATTCTAATTGAATCCCTGTCAGTTGCCAGGCATCAGGGTTTGAATGCCAGTTTTTTCAATGTATCAAAAAGCAAACGCATTTGGTTTTTATTTATTATTCCTTTATCCTTATTGATCCAGTGTGCGGAGTCAAGCTGACATCATTAAAATTTATTTTTCCTCATCTCCACAATATTGCCCTTGAGAAATTTGCAATCATGATCTCATTTAGTCGCTCCAGAAACAAGGTGTGTGGGAACATGTATACATACACACACAAGCACACACACACACACACACATATATATATCTTATTAAAAATTCTCAATGGTTTCTTGGCATTATTAAATATTGGACTGTGGAATGGTAAGATGGAAAGTATGGGACTGTAGAGAGACAACCCAATGACACAGGTAAACATGGTAAACAAAGGTATTACTTTTCTTTGATAAAGCCTCCACTCTTTGCTGCAATGAACCATTAACCATTCATTCCTTAATAGTGTACTTTTATAGAAAGATTTCATTATCCCCGCAATTTGGTTCTGGGTAAACAACTGCTAATCAGGGAGGATAATAATCAGGAAGGAATTGCTTTTAAAAAAGTTTTGTGGTTATATAATGAATTGTAGAGGACACATTGTGAAGTTTCAATGTAAAGTTGTAAATGCAAAGGTTTTCAAGGTTGATTGACTCTCGAGCCCAGACACTACAGAGCTTCTGGATTGGTACCCTGCAGTTGTATTTGTTCTTGCAGGTTTTTTTTAGCTAGTGTTATATCTGAAAAGAAAAATATATATATATGTCATGTTGAATTTCTGTTTCATTGGTCTTAAATGAACACGGACACAGAACCTTTTCCATCTTTACCCATTTAAACCTGCCCATGCCTAGCAAATTCTATATATGATATTAATTTTCAACATAGCCTCACTCACCAGACAAATGCCCTTACTTATCATTTCTGGGGAAGAGTTTTTGCTAATAAACTAAACCACCAATGACTTTTTTGGACAAATCATGTCCAATGAAGGTGGGGGTCCAATAGGAGGCAACATTTGAAGCCAACCTCACCATTGTGCTAAATAACACTAGCAGTAACATGCTAGAACAAATCACAGACTACAGGCAGCCAGCCTCACAAACTCACTTTCCCTAACAAATATAAGTTCAGAATCATATTTTTGGAAGAGAAAACACCTGGTCTATCAAGGGCTGGTTAAAAGAGGCATGTTTGCATCTCTGTGATCTCTGTACCTTCTGAGTGAGTCCCCTCAAATGCAGGCCTGATGCCTTGAAAATGTGGCTACATTCAGAGAAGTTCTGCATTCAAAGTTTTTTTTTTTTTAGATAAGATGAGCCAAAAGGTTAAACCATTTCAGCACATTGCTATCAACAGAGAAATAGAGTTATATGCAGATGGAATTCTTAAACTCCACAACTTAATGCTAACTATATATTTGATTTGTTGTGCTTTAAACATAAAATAGAGAGTAATTTAAGCCTTAGCTCTTATCAGGATTGTTTTTATTATATAGTATATTATCCTGAGTGTTATTTATTATATGTATATATATATATATATATATATATATATATATATATTTGGAATGTATTATTATTATATCATCTTACAATGTTAAATAACCAAGTATAAACCAAGTATTGCAAATGCCTATTGCTAGTATCTAAAGTCAGACTACTCATAGATCAAATAAACTCAAAATACCACAGAAAGCTCTGGAGAGTGCAAGGTTGTAAATGTGTTCAGTTGTAGCACAAACATGTTTATACCTAGATATGTTGAATAAACCATTGCACCCACTAAATCAGGATTATTAAATAACCCCCAAATACAGATTTACATGTTGACTCGCCCCTCCCCCCCCTCACCCCCCACCTTACTTGGAACAGATGTCAATCTCTGGGGGGGGGACTGCAATTCACTGGTCCTAAAGCAGTTTGTTTTCTGTGAGCTACAGTATAAAAGGCAACTCACTCTCTTTCTCCTTCATTGTAGCGGTTGTGGGTCAGACCGACAGATTGTGTTTATGCAACGTCCGTAGAATCTGTCCCCTTCCTCGCTATCGGTTCTATTCCGCTCCGAGACAAGGCCCTCGTTCTCTCGCGTCTGGACCATTGCAATTCCCTCCCCGCTGGCTTCCTTCGGCCCCCCCCCCCCCCCCCCCACCCCCCCCCCCTCCCCTCCCCACCTCTCACCCCCCCCCCCCCCCCCCCCCCCCCCCCCCCCCCCCCCCCCCCCCCCCTCCCCCCCCCCCCCCCCCCGCCTGCGCCACCAAACCGCTGCAGCCAATCCAGAATGCAGCCACAGGACCCGTCTGCAACCTTCACAACCACGCTCACATCGCAAGCCTTCTAATATCACATCGCTGGCTGCTTATTACAGCTCTCATACGGTGTAAAACCTTGAGACTAACCTAAGGACAGTGAATGCAGCAGCTCAAAAATAGCTTCAGTCTATCTTCAAACATACAGTGGAACCGCTCTGCTCCGAAGCTTTGGGACGTCTTGCCGTCCCCCTTCCTGTGTGTTTACTTGTCCAGGGATTTCCTCCAGAGATCAGGGACAGAAGAATCACTGAGCATTTTCTGATACGGACTGAAGACCCACCTCTTCATTCTGCATCATTGCTGCCTTCCGATTCCACTCCCTGGGACATTTTTTCTCATGCAATTATTGTAGGATGGTAATAGCATGCCTTATCGTTTTTATATGGTTGTTAGCTATTTGAATCTGATCCGTATTATGGGTCTAGGTTGGCATGAGGTAATTTACATTTAGTTCTTTATTGATATTGCACTTACATTTGTTGGTCCGGGAATGTTATTAGCCAGGTCTGGTTGCCCTCTTGACTCTTGTGGATGCGCTTACGTTCTCTTTCATTGTTGCACTGGATTGGAGGGGTCACTAAATTAATGTAATGTAATCACCATGTACAAATAGGACGATGGAACAGTAACAAGCGATTTAAAACAGCACTGGCTTATTTTAAGCCGGCGGGAGCAACACAAGATTGACCAGAGCATACATCTCCTACAGCTGTGCATTATAAATAACTATGGAGGAGTCACGCGAAACGGATACATGAATAAAGAGCGGGCGATAGATTTGTCATCATGGGGTGATGATGAAGAATCCTGATTTTCTTGTGAGGCTGAAAATAATCGTGCAATCTGCGAAGGAATCTCACGACACACAGCTGCATATTTTCTTGGTCAGGTCTCGATGACTGAGTGTTTCCAAGGTGTCACTTTCGCAGAGACGTTCCTCGGTGCATTCACGCTGAAAGGCAGAAAGATTGTGCTGAGAGCTATATAATTAGAGGTGTGATGGTTTGACGCTTAATATGTTCTGTGGGAGAACTCATGCGTTCTGTAATTTCTTTGAACACAGCATATTGTGTTTGTGAGTTCTGACACTTTGGATTGGATAGGTACACGCTATAAATACTGTAGGCGGTTTCGGCAGACACGCTGTCATCTATACTGAAATAATAATGTGACGGAGTATTCAGATGCTGTGAAATCTTGGCATGCGTGAAATTATCTTTCAATCATCTGCATCTTTCAATTTGCACATCTGCTAACACACCAATTTATGCTTATTACATGTAACTCATGAACTTTGTCTCCATTTTATTCCGTTTTAAATCCGTTAACTGAGCTGTCATACCGCACGTACAAATTCATGCAATTGTTCCATCCCTACATCACTTCCATACCGCCCCCCCCCCCCCCCCTCTCTCTCTCTTCGCCCACTACGCGCAAACACTGAAATGGCTGTCCTATGTCCCAGGGGCCAACAATCTGTAACTATGGACGGACAGAGAAGCCCCCCTGTCTGTTGTTGGTGAGAACAGCCATAGTCATTCATACTATGTAAAGGTAGTGGTCTCCTTACTGACAGTATGACATTATCAGAAGATGGCAGTCTTCATCCGATTGCCCACCACCAGTTTCTGTTTCCACCACACCACAACTCTTTTAAGCCTGACTGCAGGGAGGCAACTGCATAATGGTAGTTGTAAGTTTACGGAAATCGGGATAGTGTAATCCCTTTAGTCAGGGATAGAAATGTTTTCTTTTCTCTGGGATAGAAACTTGAATGGCTGGCACTTTGTGTTGCCTAAAGAAGCTGTGCAGGAGATCCAGGTGAGTCTAAACTTCAGAGCTTACACTAAAAGGACCTTGACGATTTCTATGGGATTGCTTTTTGTTGTTTAATATCTGGCCCTGTGGAAATCAGCTTTGAATTTTGAAAACCCCCTTGAGAGGCTTATTCTTGTTATATGTGAATGAGGGAATATTCGCCAGAACGTACAGGTATTTCGGCTATATGCCAAACTTGCCCTTGTTACTTTCTCTGTGGTGTTTCTCGTCTTAAACTATTGGATAAAGATGTGGGACTGTATACCACACAACCTTTTGTGTCCATCATAGGACATGACAATTACTGTGCAAAGATTTCGTTATATGTGTAATAGATATCTTGTTTCTTCATCCAGACATGACCCCAAGGTCAGTGCAAATGTTGGGCTTAATGGTGCCACTGACCATATGTGGATCCTGAAACGTCAATTTGTTAAAGCTCTACAATTATATGTGTTATTTGTGGTTACATATGGCTATCTATACTGATAGTCCCTGAAAAGCTAGCCGAGTTTTAAAACTGGTTTCATCAGGGTTGGTGAATTGATGAAAATAGAAAAATCTATACTGATTGAAGGAAAATAGTGATTTTTTTGCATTTCCTTAAAGTGTGTATAACATTTAACATTCAGTACCTCAAACGTCCAGGTCCATACTTTTATAAAAGGCTACTGCAGTTTCCTTGATGAAAAAGTCTCTTTTGCCACATCACTGAAGATCCAAAAGATTTGTAGCTTCCACCAGTCTGTTGTTTAATTTCAATGTCATAATTGGTGGCTGCCTCGGTTTGTGATGCGCAAAATGCAAACAAGATAGTCTCCAGACGTTAAGATTGGGGATTAAGCAAGAATTACTTGCTTGTACACATTTTCCCGCCCCAAAAGCCTTCACCTTGAAATCCACTGTGCTGTTGCCCCACGTTTAAATAGCTCATACATGTGATGCTTTGAGACCGCAATTCTTCCAAAAAAAACGGAAAAAACTCATGACTGCACCCCATCTGTGCCCAGTTCTGTATCAATTACAGAAGTATAATGGGACCCTATGCTGTTACATCTTGCACTAGGGGATCGAAATGTTTTTGTTTTGGGGCCATTCGTGTTTCTTTCGACCAAGTCACAAACGGTATTTTAAGACAGCGGCTGAGACCAAACATACACAGGCTGTTTGATCGAGAGACGCAGAGCAAACTGTCACGGGGGGGGGGGGGGGGCTGGGCCGGGTGGGAGGGGAAGAAAACCAAGTGGCGAGGCAGACCAAAACGTCTGGTTCTTTAATAGCAATGACAGAAAACAAATGATGAATGTTTTATAATATGCACAGCGGCAGTCCGTACAGCTGTGGTGTCGTCGTCTCAGATGGGTGGTCTGGAAAAGGCAAGTGTCACCCCATGCAAGAAATGCCACTGCACCTTGGATGCTAAAAGGAGAGTGGATAAAAATGACTGTTAATTTGGCCGAAAAAGAGGCTGTGTTCCAGGTGACTTGTCTCTTAATTAAAT